>JANHMN010000016.1:11247731-11356614 GCA_030674055.1 Rhabdomys pumilio
TGTGTGTGTGTGTGTGTGTGTGTGTGTGTGTGTGTGTGTGTGTGTGTCTGTGTGCTTTTATTCTATGTCTTAATATGAAACTATATTGTTTTATGCCCTGATGTTGGAAAAGGTAAATACAGCAATGAATACAAAACACAGCTCATATATTTGTCAACATTGTTTTTATTAGAGTAATAGGAACAGAACATGCTTGCTATGAGTTATGTTAATTCTGCTCATTTCAAATATATAGAGAAACTAATATATAGTGCCCATAGTTATCCAAGAGATTACACTTAATCTTTTACTGTTGTTAGCTGATTCCCATTTCTTCCTATCCACACAAACTTCTCTCACATCATTACTCTTTAGACCATTAATAAAAAATCTACCAGCTTTTCTTCCTTTACTCTTTAACGTTTCATTGACAACACCTTCTGGGAAGCAAGCATTTTTGAGAAAGGCATAAGCTTGTTTATCCAATTATCTCTCCCTCTGACATATCTAATTCCTCTTCCTCTCTTGCCTGCACACCACAAATTTTGGAAATAAAATTGTAAGACACCTATGAACATTTATAAGTATACATGGCATGTCTGTCAGAATGTCTTCACTTATAGGTTACAGCCTGTCTAACGTCTGTTCAAAAAATGCAATTAGTTTTTGGAGGTCTAAAGTCAAACACATTGTCTTAGGAAGTAGTTTTAAAGCAAGCCATACAGCTCTCCACTTGGTAATTTAAATGACTGACCGCTCAATTTATGAGCATTCCCAGCGATAAAATTCAGCCTGAACTTAATAATAGCACATTTTATGTGACAACGATGACAATTACAATCTATAGTTACTGCAGTCGCCCTTTGGTCTAGGGAAAAATGACAGTATTAATTATACACACTTGCCATTTATCAGACTTAACTTGGCAGGCGATTGAGCTGAGAACTATCTCCAACTTGAGTCCTACATTTACCATTTTCTAATCCACTGAAACGAAGATAATTAGAATAGGGAAAAAAGTGAGTGGCTTCTTCTCCCCAGGCCTTTATCTTGATTTCACGTACAGTACAGTTCTAGGATCATATTAAATTTTTACCACTTGCTTTAAAACCCTGCTGTTATTTACTTCCTGAACTAGCACAAAGGGAATAATATTTCCTACTGAAGCATAGTGAGACTCCAGCTACGTGCAACTTCCATATTTTCATTTTATATCTTATGTTTATATTTGAACTACTCGAGAATTTGAGGTCCCTATTGTTTTGCCTTGCTAGTTTGCTATGCTACAATGAGGGACTAAAGTGTCTAAAAGCATAAAGTACTGTCTAAATGGCTTACAGTCCAAAAAGGACAAACAAAGGACTCCTAAACAAACTTATTTTTCATTCAATCATTTATCACTTTTATTAAATCATAAACTTGCCTTATTCAGAACTTTACTCCTCCATGTATTAGTAGAGATCTGATGTGACATTTAACATTCAAGACAATTATGATACCCTGCTCATTGCTTCTATGTTCAGGGTACTACTACATTTCTCAGATAACTTAGGGAAATCCTATTTATTGAGCTGTGGCCACAGCTTTAATGTATAGACTCTCATGAATCTTTGCAAACCTTTAAATATCTCCTTCTAGAGTAGAAAGAGGACTAGAGGAGCTGAAGAGGCCTTATCTGGCATCAATGGGAGCGGAGGCTCTTGATTCTATGAAGGTTGGATGCCCCAGTGTAGAGGAATGCTAGAGTGGTGAGGTGAGGCAGGAGTGGGTAGATACGGGTGGGGGAGCACACTCATAGCAGCAGAGTAAGGGGAAGAATGGGATGGAGTGTTTGCAGAGGAGAGACACAGGAGAGAAGATAACATTTGAAATGTAAAAAAATAAAATATCCAATTTAAAAACAAGAAAAAGAAAAATGAGACAGCTGGAATTCCTGAAGTCTAAACCATGTGGCAGGAAAATGTGACCTGAAACAACCCTAATCCAGAGAAAATTAAATGGATAAAAATATATTTAAATAAACTGAATTCCCAAGAGATTGTTCATCTGTACAGGCAGAACACTACACTGGACAACATTCTGAGTTGAATGTTAGTTACTGGGGCTAGAATCAGGAGAGATGGGTACATGTTCATCGATGAGGTTTTTGCTTATTTGTTTTATTTAATTTCTTGTTTTGTATTCTGGTTTTATACTGAAAATAGGTTGTTTCATACAATAATTTTTAATTACAGTTTCCCATCTATCAACTCCTCCCAGATCCTTCCTAAATTCCCTTCCACCCAAATCCACACTCTTTTTTTCTCCTGATTTTTATTTAAAAAAAAGAAACAGGCATCTAAAAATAATAATAAAATAAAAACTGGAAAAGTAGTAAGCAAACATTAGAAAAAGGAAAAGCACTAGAAATACATATAGATGCATAGACACATTCTTACACAAAAATCCCATACAAACACAAATCTGGAGACCATAATGTATATGTAAAAGACTATAAAGTTCAAAAATATCCTGACAAGCATTAGGAGACAAAGAATAGATGATTAAGGTTACTTTCTGTTGGCCATTACTGCTGAGGCAGAGCATGCCTTGAGGGATTTGCATACCCAGTGAAACTCTGTTGGAGAATTTCCTCTGTGAGTGCCCCACCTCAAATTATACTATAGAGCCATAGTAACAAAAATGCCATGGTATTGGCATAAAAACAAGTATTTCAAGAGTTTGAACTCAATTATGAAATTTGAAAATCATAGAACATTTTGTAATAATTCTTACTATAATTAATAATGCTTCATTGACAGTTTGATGAGTTTTTTTATTGTCCCTTCCAGGAAACGTGGGAGGTAACAACTGTGTTAACTAACAACAAATTTGAAATATACATTATCTATCAAATTTTATACTATACTCATCTTAAATATCACAATTTTCTTTGTATTTATACTTTAATAATTCAGAGAAATTTTTTAAAGGAAAATTCTAGGACTAGAGATGACCAGGCAGCTCTCCTTCACAGGTTTCTTAAAAGTTTCATCTTGTTTTAATTTTTTCATCTGATTCAATTGAGCAGCATATCTTATAAATTCTCTTCATTTCTAGAATAGACTTGTGGCTATGAATTCCTGGGGCAGAATTTACAAAAATCAGTAAAATCTATTTCTGCCAACAGAGTTTTCCCAGTGTAAGCTATGAAGACATTACATATTAACATTACAATGTTAATCCAGGGAAAACTTCCATTTGATATGGGAGAGTGCCCCTATACATTCCCCACTTCTAGGGGTAGGTTAACACATTTGGCAGAAAGATCCTGTGTTTTTCTCAGGTAAATTGTTTGGGCATTTTTGTCTATATCTACTTAAGAAAGCCCTTAGGAATTAATTTAGGAAAATTAGAGGAGTGAAGTAGACAACTATAGGTGGTTCAGATGAATAAACTGTTCTGTCAAATAATGCAAACTTACATATGGAGATATGTGCTTCCCTTGGATTGCCCCAAAGAACTGTTTGCTTTAGGGACTAAACATAGCTTTTGTGAACACATTGGCTTTAGAAAACTTGTGAAAACAGAATGAGGGGACTTCAAGGCATCTTGTGATCTTCACTTCACAACAAAGGAAAGATAAAATGAATCAAGAGAAAGTACTGTGTTCTAAGAATTTGGAGTGAAGGGTGAAACCATTGAAAGCTCTTGTTGATTTGTTTGAAGGACAGAGTGCAATGTCTTCAATATTCTTATGTTAGGCAGAAAAAAATTTACCCTCCCCAAAGAGTCTATTTTTCATTTAAAATATATATGTTACCTGCCCCCTCCCCCCAAAAAGACTTTAGGAACAGAATTAAATTAGTAATATTGAGATAGGAACATTATTGGTTTTTGAGAGCAGAGGTAGACGAATCAATCACTAAAGTAAAAATATTTCAGAACTAAGGGCACCTGAAATATGATTATGGCACATCCCTACCACATGGCATCAAGGAAGAGCCTAAATTACATCTTTACTTTTTAGCAATGAAACAATCATAAACCTTTGTTAATCATAAAGAAAGTCTGAGAAAGCAAATATTTCATGAATACTTTGTAGAATATTTTAGTGAACATTCTCCAGATAAATAGAACCAAATAGGGATAGATGACTAGATTAATATATAATGATGATAGATAAAATATTATAGATATATGATAGATAGGTAGAAAAATAGATTGTAATAGTTATGATGAGAAATTTATTTGCACAATTATAGCGTGATATATTCTAGAATCTTTATAGTTGATTGAAAGGTTTGTGTTCTATTCAGGTCCTTAACAGATTGGAAGTTATTCATTCACATTGGAGACCATTCTATGTAATTTTGTCCATATCTCTTGAAGAATGTACTCTTTCCTTTAAAATGAAATCTATGTTGCAACAGAGTATAATAAAGTCATAAAAAGAAAAAGAAAAACATTAGTAGGTCACTGTGAAAATAATATATGCTGTTACTTCTTTTTTGTTCATGATCTAGGCTCTAACCCAGAGGAAAACTGGGACCATATTTTGCATGTTAGTCTGAGATGATGCACAGCCTTCCAGAAGCCATGCATGAACAGTTCTCAGCTGTAACTGAGTTCTCAATAGCCTATTTTACTTGTATGTCCAATAAACTGCCTCAGTGTGATGAAGATGAACAACGTGAATAATGTTCATGAGTATGGCCACTCCATATATTATGGCTATCAAGTTAGTTTCTTCTCTGGTGTAGCCGCCCACAGCCACAAGTCAACTGGGTTCACCTGAAAGGGGGGGCTGGGAATGAAAGAGGATGGAGGGTGAGAAGAGATGAAGCCAAGACAAAGTTCTCTGATCAAGGCTCAAAGCTTTAATGTTCAGCTCTCAATTTAAATTTTAATTTCCAACCCACAACCCCTCCTGGTTTCAGCCAGGAAATGAGTGAGATAGTCCATGATCCGTTCTAGGTCACAGGCCAGAGATGTCTCCAGGGAAGCCCAGGGGCAGTTCTGCTTCTGTGTTCTGTGCAGCCAAGGTGGGTAACTCCTCCTACATCCTTATCACTTGGTCGGCTGTGGTAAAAAAGGTCTCTCAGGCCTGCTTAAGGCTGGAGGGGGAGGGCACACCATCCCATGGTCATAACCAACTCCAAGGAAATGCCAGACATTCAAGTTCCTGGGACCTGAGACCTGTAAACGTCCTTTCTTAACCTTGTACTGACTAGTCTTTCTAGAACAGCAGGTGATTCCCTGAGGTTCTCTCAGAACAGCAGGTAATTTCCTGGGCTTGGCTCCCAGCACTTTGGAACCATGCTATGGCATGAAATTCTACAACACCAGATACAGCATGGAAAAAATAAACAGAAAGTAATTTTAACAGAAGCATTCTAAGCCACAGAAGCAAATTCATTGAAATCAGAACCAGGTAGATCATTTGATAAACAAAATCCTGCACTTTTCAAGAGAGGAGTCCAAAATAAGCCTCAAATGTACCTGTTTGGTCACCTTTAGAACCTGGGGATTTATAGTTCCTCTGTGCTGCTGGGCACTTTACAACATAGAGATGACTGGAGCCAGCCACACCATGTGGTTAAGCACATCCATAACCTATTCCTGTCAAGTCCCACTTTGACCATAAGACTCTCAGTAAATGAAAGGTGCAGCTTGGGAAAGAGTCATGTTGGTTTTCCGACAGGAATCATTAGGTATTCCAGAAATAAATGATGAGATTTTATTTCACATAAATGATAAAGAGGAAGCTATTCCTATGTCTTCAGGACCATAATGAGCCTGGGCACTTATGCAGTGCTTTAGCAGGCTAATAAAAGTTCCTGGGTAGACTTTACTTATATGTCTTCTATAATTAGTAGTTTGTTGTTTGTTTAGGGACTCTGAGAAATTCATGCAAGGTTATTTTCCCATCTTTTTGTACTCTTAGCCTGAGCCCCAGTTTTCTAGAGCATTGTTTGGAATTCTGATTGCTCGTCATCTCTACACCTTCCCACCTAGCCACTCTCAAGTGTGTGATTTAGTAATTTAGAGGAAGAGCCCTAAAATGGCATTTCTAACAGTTATGTTATGCCTATGCTGTGAGATCTGCATTGACCCTACACCGATTCAGGTTCCATGAAGCCTACAATTTATAAAAACCTAAGACTGTTTACTGTAAATCCAATATTATTCATAGGAACAAAAATAAGACTTTTGCAAATTTGAGTTCTATAAAGCTCTGTGTCTGAGAGGTAGTTCTCTAATTTACATGAACTACGAAGCTGAGGTTCATTTGGGCATCTTAAGTAGGAAACAGTAGCACACATAAAATACCACTTGTTTACTTGTAGGTTTTTTTTTGTAATGATTAAAATGAGATTTGTCCTGCTCTTTAATAAATAAACAATAGTAGATGTTTACCTTTGATTAATAGAATTTAGATGATTGTGCAATATCTAAAAATACTACTATAGCAATGGCTGGAGAATTCTTATACTGGAATAAAATAAAATACAGTGGCTCAAATAAGGGCAGCATCATGTTGCAGAATCACATAATATTGACAATGAGTCTTATAAAGCTGTATTTCTTGTCACTGTACTCATCTTCAAATCCTATTTGGGAATAACAAAATTAATCAAACCACTTTTGAGCATTTAATTTAACAATGTGGGCTTCTAGAATATCCCTATTTTCTGACAGTGAAAGATGAAGAAATATTATACATCAATATTTTACCTATCAATAATCTCTTAATTTAGAAGTCAACTATAACTCATAGAAAAGATACTTATGTATTACCAGACTTTATGTATTTTTTAAAGCACACTTGACATATTTGAACCTCTCAATAATACCTAAGCATTACATAGATGCCATCAATGAGCCTTTCTTTGCAAGTATAAGACTATCACTGGAAAATCTGCTTCTCTTTTAGGATAGTCTAAAGAAAAATTGTCTGGCAAACAAGCAGCTAACCTTACTTCTTCAGATATTTTCTGCCAACACCATTGATTTCACTGAAGGCCCCTGGGCGTAGAGAATGAAAAGCAGCCCAGATGGTTTTGAAAAGCAGAATTGGGATTTGACTTTTAAGTGTCTAAATTAGATGAACCAGATGCATCCTCCCCTCTGTACTGCACATAGAAGAAATCAACACACTATTTCACAAAACTTCAGAAGTCTGCTACTTTCAGTCAGGATTCAGGTTTTCCAATCTCACAATGGCAGCTGTATGGATTCAGTTATAGCAAAGTTATAGAATGAGAAATGGAAGGGACAGAAAAATCAATGTATTGAACACCCTGACCCAGCTTTGATGTGATATGCAGTACAAGCATCTCAGTACAAACCTATAATAAATGTCTCTGATCAGCCAACAAACTGTGTCTGGCTTAAATATACAGCAAAAAAAAAAAAAAAAAAAAAAAAAAAAGAGGAAGGGATTGGGAATTAGAGGTTATCTGACTGGTGACTGGTTTGATCTACACAGATGTCAGAATTTTAATCCAAATCAGAGATAAGCTGTCTAATTCAGACTTTTTGTTTTGTTTTGTTTTTTGGATTCTGGTTTATATATATATATTTTTTAATCTGAATAATTCTTTTGAAAGAAGCTAAGATAAGCTAAGATACATTCTTTAAAAGTCCTTTCACATCAGTAGTTGACAGTAGTTACTGTCTTTGTAAACCTAATTCCTCTCAGGACTCAAATATTTTTTGGAAGTTGAAATTATATTTTATGCAGTTCAAGAGTTAAATACTATTTGATTTAGGAATAATGGGAGCAAAGAAGAACACTGCCCAGCTAGGGATCTGATTTCTATGAATGTTGAATGACAATGGCAATTGTCAAAAAAGAAGACAAAGAATTTAGAAAACAGGAATTAAGGATGAAATTTTTCAAAAGAAAAGTTCCCTTAATTATGTTTTAAATAAATGATAATTAAAGAATTACTTTGGGCCCAGGGTTTATAGTACAGAAACTTACAATTTTCAGCCTTTACAGTTGAATTTCTTCCACAAAACTAAGGTAACCTTTTTCTAAAAATATAGCACAGCCAATTCTTGAGACCCAGTTGATTAGTACCCATTATCCCAGAACAGCAAAGATTTCAGGTTAGTGAATCTGATATCTTGATATTCAATTAATTAGTACTGATTAATCAGAACCACAATGTCTTTTTACTGTTTTTTCCCTTTTAATTAAAAATAAATTCTTTTCTCATACAATATATACTGGTTATAGTTTCCTCTTACTCTAAGCCTCCCAGATCCCCTACCCCCAGGTTCTGTTCCATCCAGATTCACTCTCTTTCTGGCTGTTATTAGAAAAGAACAGACTTCTAAGGTATAACAACCAAACAGCAAAATAAAATATAATTAGATAAAACAGAAACTATCGCGGGGAAGAGGAATGAGGCAAACAAAAAGAAGGAAAAGAGCCACAGGAGAAGACCTAACAATCAAAGACTCACTCCATTACACATTCAGGAGTCCATAAAATACTAAATTCAAAGTTATAATGTATATGCATTTGATGGAGATAATCCATCTGGAGCTGTGTGTTAAGTGATCTCACTGTGTAATGTCTGGCCATTGGTATTTGCTCAGATTTGCTGGGGGAACAGTCCTCTCTAATGCTGACTGGGTAAGGCACCAAACTATGGGTGTAGCAGAACACCGCCAGGAATCACTTTATTGTTTGTTTTATTTAAGTTTTTTATTAGTTTGGGCTCACCCTAGGTTTTTGGGCTTCTTACTCTATGGTTTTTGTCACCCAAGCAGTATTTTTGGAATGAATTCCACCTCATGAACAGGGCATTAAGTTGAGTCAGACATTGGTTGGTTACTCCTACAAGCATTGTGCCACCGTTGCACTAGCATAACTTGCAAACAGGACAGATCGTAGATCGAAAGTTGTATGGCGAGGTTGGTATTCACATTTTTCCTTGGTAGCTTCAGAGTCCCTTCCTGAACCACAGATGCTAGAATGCTGGGGTAAAGGATCTATGTAGACACCAGTTCTCTGTTTCCGTGTTCAATAAATTGTGGTCACATTATCTTCAGCAATGGAACCTCACTGGCAGTTTGAAGATAGCAACATATTATCTTGGCCTGTGTTGTTTAGATATTTCCATCGGACCTCTTAGGCCAATAACTTAATGGGATGTAATCCACTGGGCACTGGAAGTTCCCTTTAGTGACTAGAAATGGCCAGGTGGAAATCTGTCTCCCTCATTATTTGGAGACTTCATTAGGATCACATAATTTAGAAAGTTGTCACTGCACTAGGTTTCCATACCACCCCTCAAATTCTCAATTCTAGCTGTCTCTCCCTCCATTCCATCCCTCAATATCTCCTCTCCCCTCCTCTTCTCTACCAAATCCTCCATTTCACATCCTGATTAACCCCCAGTCTATGCATAAAATCTATTTTCCCCTCCCAGGTATATCAATATGCCCCACTCCTCTATACCTCTAACTTCTCTGAGTCTACAGATTGTAGCTTGGCTATCATTTATTCAACAGCTAATAATCCAGACATGAGCAAATACCTTATTTTTCTTTCTGAGTCTTGGTTACCTCACTCAGGATGGCTTTTTTTTTCTAGTTCCATCTACTTGCCAGCAAATTTTATGGTGTTACTTTTTTAACAGCTGAGAAATACTTCATTATGCAAGAAGTAGAGTCTTGCTTCCCTTTGAAACATCATAGGTCAGGCCTCCATTGTCTGCACTGCTCTCTATAGTCTTATCTTCCAAGTCCCTATAATATATCTTACCATGCTCTAAACACTCAATGCCTTTCTAGCCCAAAGTTTCAAAATCCTTCCAGAATCTTCTCTAAAACAACATATTCAGGTCTATTACAGGAGTACTCCACCCCTGGTACCAACTTATCTTAGTTATGGTCACTATTGCAGCAATGAGACACTATGATAAAAATCAAGTAGTTAAAGAAGGAAAGATTTATTTCGCTTACACTGTAGTCTATCACTGAAGGATGCCAGGACAGTAACTTAAACATGGCAGAAACTTGGAAGCAGGAACTGATACAGAGGCCATGGATGGATACTGCTTACTGGATTGTTCCTCACAGTATTCTCAGACTGTTTTCTTATAGAACTCAAGACTGGCAGCCAAGGGGTAGAACCATTGACAATGAGCGGGGCCCTCCCACATCAATACTAATTAAGAAAATGGCATACAGACTTGCTTCCCACAAGATTTTATGGAGGCATTTTCTTAACTGAGGTTCCCTCCTCTCAGACCTTAGCTTGTGTCCACTTGAGATAAAGCTATGGAGCACAGAGGAGCACAGAGGGAATGTTTGTTAATCTAGCAAACTTCTATTTGCACGATAATAAGTTGAGGCACACTGAGAAAAGAGCTGACAGGAGGACAATGATCCTAGACCTACTTGGTCAAAAGGAAGGAACATCTTTACGGAATCCAAGGAGACCTTAGCAACAGAGGAGGAGCTTCTAGTCATAGTGATAGATTAGAACCACAGAAAAGAGAAGACTACCCAAAAGGGAGAGAGTGCAGATTTTTCTTCTTTGTCTTCTGGTCTTCTTATCCATCATTGCTTCTCTTAGCTGAACAAGACACAGGTTGAATATGGAGGTTTGGAAGAGGTGAATATGAATGGGCAAGTCAGTAAAAAGGGAAGCAAACAATTTTTAATCCAGGCCTCATAAAATTCAGAAACTGCAAAAAGGATTGTGTTACTAAAGTATCATCAGGTTGTCCATTTAGTCTCAGAGAAATTAATGCAACCTGTGATCTTCACCCCTAGAACGCAAACCTGTTCTCCCTCACAGACCACAGCAGTTCCTTTAAAGGCCTGTATGGCTCCCAAACTGAAATACCCAACAGTTCCTTGAACTAAGTTAATTGACCGCAGTCAAGGAATCCCGAAAACCTGTTTTTTGTTTGTTTGTTTGTTTTTGTTTTTGTTTTTGTTTTTGTCTCAATCAGTGTACCGATTTAGAGTATCAGGATAAAGAGTAATCTATGAATTAAGATATGAATACATTTTCCTAAAAGAATGAATTAAGGAAAATTACTCTCTCAATATATTAAAACTGTCCTACATAGGAAGTTTTACCTAATGCCCTGATGAGCTGCTCATATGATCGAATGAATGGACAGTGGGAAAAGATACTGATGGCAAGATTCATCCTCTGCACACCTCCCAAACTTGTTAAAAAATGGAAATCCATTTCACAGTGCTCAATGTAAATGTGTTACACTGAGAATTTTGCTAGGCTACTTTTGAGCAATTACAATTTTCTGCAGAGGATAAATCAATCTAGCACTTTGTGTTCTGTGTTGATCATTAGTTTCATCCGGTGACTTGAAAAGTGTGTAAGTTCCATCTGAGGAATTTAAAACTTTTTCTTTATTAAAAATACACTCAGAGATGCGGCAACACAATTTAACTGTAATTGGTGTATGAGACCAAAGGACTGCACTGCAAATCAGAAGAGAGTATAAGAAGAATCATACAAGTTCCCATGGGCTGGTATCAGCACCAGGATTAACATTCCCAGAAGGTCAAAAGCCAGTGACCTTGACAGCACAAGTTGTTTCGTTTCCCAACATATGCCTAAGAGCTAAAAGTAGTAATCAGTAGTCTCTGAATATAAAAATTAATTTTCTCCTCTGAAAACATAGTGTTTTATTACTTCAAATCCTCTTCTTCCATAAGTGGAATACTTTTGCTAACATATACATACCAAATATGTTTACCCATGATTTATAAATGATGAACATGTACAGCTATCATTTGCTAATCCCCAGAGGTAGCACATCAATTTAAGCTGCCAGTCATCATCCGGTTCACCTAGTGATTCTGAATTTACATACAAAATAATATGTCATGTCAATCTTATTTGGAGGTGGAAGAGCAAATGAGTCAAATCTTATAAAATTACAATGTATTCACGTCTTAATAAGAAGTTAACCAAAAGTTCGTACTACAATTGAATATGTGATTCGACTTTTATCAGTTTGTCACTTACTGTCTTTTGCAGTATAATTATCATTCAGTCCTTCATTTTCTTGGGATAAATTATTTTTCAGACATTGGGCTGTATCAGGGAAGGTTAATTTACTTAAACTGATACAAAAGTGATTACATCAGTTGACTTAATGAGAGACATGCATAAACTTCAGGGAGTAGTGAGGCCCTATAAATTCTTAAGAAACATGAATTAGAAATATTAAACCATTCCTCCTGGGAGGAATACCAACTTAGCTGCTAAGGGCCTCTGGTCACATTTTCATTAACCAGTTAATACAGAATTTTGTCTTAAATGCATTTATATGTTTAAAGAAATCTTATTTGAATATATATTATGGATTAATCAACAGTTAACTCATAAGATCAACAATTAGCTCAACAGCATTCTATCTCATATCTAAAGGAATATCTAATATGCATATTTTATCTATAAAGTACATCAAAGCCCTCTTTTACATAAGACTGGATAGCATATCATCTTTTCTTTGAGGATAGGAATATTGAAAAATACCACAATCACCAAAAGCCAGATTATCTTTGAAATCTGCATTTTTTTTAACTTATATGAATAATAAGTGGATGTTAGAGGCTAAGAGGAACTCACAAGGAGTAGGACATGTTGCTTAAATGGCATGAGTTTCAATGAGTAAAATAGAAGAGCTTGACAATCTCTTGCTGGGCATGGTTACTATAATATGAAAGGTACTCACATCAATAGTGTACTATGTATCTGCTAAAAGAACAGATTTTAAATGTTTTTAACTCTATAAACCAGTGTGTAAAGTGACAAATGTTGATTATCTTAAATTACTCATTACAAAATATCAATGTATGTCATGTTTTTATCTTAACCTTATGTAGTCATTATTTTTCAGTTAAAAATAAAATACATGGGACTGAAGAGGTGGCTCAGACAGAGTAATCAGCCCTTAATAATTCTGCATCACTAAGGTCTGTCAGATGAGTCTGGGCCAGAGGCTGAAGATTTGATGCTCCAACGTTCGGTAGTATAGGGGCTGTCCAGGTGTTCAGTGGTCTCTGTAAATTGGCTAAGTTTTAGAAACTTTTGTGCTTCCCATAATTTCAGTTAACTCAGTCATTCTGGATTTCTGATGGGGTTGAAGACCTATAGTCTCATAGCCAATCCTGGCTATTTACTTTGAGAGAAAAGATGTGAGTGGATGGTTTTCAGCTGACATTCATTCTAAAGCCAAGAAAAACAGTCAGGTTCAAAACTAAGTGTTTTAGTTAGGAGAGACGACAGAGGTTCTGGTTAGTCGACAAAATGATGGACTGGGTATTAGGATTATCTTGTACCTCACTGGTACAAATAGGAATAATTATGCTCTAATTGTATTTTGAGAGAAAAGTGTTACTTTAACAGGAAGGGTGATATGTAGGAGGAGCTGAGGGGGAGGGAGCACAGAGAAGAAGAGATGGAGTAGGGAGAGGAGAAGATGAAGGAGAGGAGAATCAAGGTGATAAGAGAGAGAAAGAGAAAGAAAGAGCGGGGGGAGGGGGGGGTATGGAGGCAGATGTTCACATGTCTTCACCAGTCAAAGACAGTTTATATATCTAGGTTGGGCATTGGGTTACACTTCTGATTGAGCATTACCAAACTTATAAAGCCTTTGATTGACATTAAAAAAAATTGTATAAAAGCAAAAAGGAAAAGGGGGCATAGGATAGGGGTTTTCTCTAGGGAGGGAAAATGGGGAAAGGGGATGGCATCTGAAATGTAAATAAAATATAAAAAAATAAATAAAAGAAAAAAAAAAGAAAAAAATTAAAGATGCTTTTCAAGCCAAGTTTTCTTTTCTTATGCAACATGGTTACCAGCATTTTATACTTGATGTCTGCTGTGTTACTGGGAAAAGATAAAGAAATTCAGTAGGATGGAGCAAGATGAAGAGAAAATGATAGGAGATGTGGATGTTCATATAAGTTCATTTTAAAATAAATAATAAGGTTGGTTTTCTCTGTGCAAAAGAGGAGGAATACTGGGAGTAACCGGAATGGCATGTTCTAGAATTGTTCTTGACACAGCAAGGTGATAATACAAGTCAAAGAATAATATCCTGGAGCAGAGTTTTACAGAGAAGTGTCTATGACATAAAGACCTAGTAGACACAAATACCAAAGTAATGGAGGGGAAGCTGGTTTTGCTTGTTTTGTTTCTTCTTGATGAAACTTGACTATATTTGCATACTTCCAAGGACAGGAATCTTGGAAGTATCTGAAATTTGAACTTAGAAATGGGCATCAGTTCCCAGAAGGACAAGGAAGCCAGGAAAGCTTTCTATAGGCTTCACTTAGATTAGTAGGGCAAAAAACAAAGAGGGGAGAAACAGTAAGAAAATGATAAATGTTGGTTTCATAATTCATTCTCTCAGAAACCCTCTGGGGATAACCCATAGCAAATTAGGAAGAATTTGAAGCTGATCACTTCTGACAGCCATTGCAGTAGATTTCATGCTACCATAATTTGGTCCTTAATACAGTTTGGTATGTATGTGAAAAAAAGAGGAAGTTGCCTGTTGTGTGTGATCCAGCATATTCAGGATGTAAACAAATCTGTCAAAGAGAGCCTTTCTTGTTAAGCAGTGAGGAAGACCCTTTGATGCATTCTAGTCTGAAGAGCACTTTTACTGATACGATTAATCTTACACTTATTATTTCAAGAAAAAGACAGCTATGGGCTCACAAGGATACACACCAAAAAGAAAATGTTACAAATCAAAGCTCTGAAGTTTTACCAATGCCTTTGTGTATCAAACTGCAAGGTATGGACACAGAAAAGTTTTTAAATCAAAAAGAAAACAGTTATGTGGCAAAGAACATGAAATCAGTATTCTGAACAAAGATGGAGCAACACATCAGGGAATGATGGAGAAGAGAAAAAGATCTCAGAGTCAAGAAAGTAAGGTAGCTACTTAGGATGAGGCCAGTGACTGACAACAAAGGACAGAACAATTGGTTTTTGTGGGAGCAAGAGGTGAATGGATGGAAGTGATGAAGAAGGGACAGGTAGGGTTCTTATAAGGGTGTACAAAGAGTGTTAACTCAGCTGAATACCATTCATTGTGCAGAGAGCTCCCCAGGGGTCTAAAAAGGAGAAGTAGCCAGCAGATGGAGGCTTTTAAAGGTTCCCATAGGCAACTCTGTCTCTTCAGTTAAAGACCTTTGTTGAATGTGGTCAACATTTGAAAGCACTATTGTCTGGAGCACATTCTGCCCAAGTATGTTTTGCTCAGGGACTTCCTATTCACAGCACTGTAGGAGGACTAAGGAACAAAGCCAAAGAAACATCAAGGATTAACAAAAGAGTCACAATTAAATTCCCAAGGTGACTGAACACTGAGGAGGGGTCAAATGCGCATAAATTTTCTTGATAGATTACTACAATAAAACTTTTTTTTCTTCATTCCCACAGCTGCATGATGCCAAGTTTTGCAAATTTCCATTACATGACCCTGATCGCAAAGTTATGTCCTTGAAACTTAAATGAAACAGACTATGCAAACTTTTACAATGTATCAGCCTTAAATGAATCTTTAAAAAGAATAATATTAGGGGTACTAATTATGGAAATGGAGGGAGATAAATACAGAAATAATGCAGGAGTATAAAACATCGGTAAGAGAATCTGAAAAAGTTATAAGATTCATACTATTAATTGCCCACCTACAAATACCTATAATACATGCTAAGTTGATCTGTAAATGTACATATATTGCGGCCAGAGCTGACCTACCTTGGGTGCCAAAAATGTTGCAAGCCGCTCTACCCCACGCTTGGGGGCCAAAATGTCAGAGAAGGCTCTATCAGTGTTGGAACCCGCACTGCCAAAAGCCTTGGAGGCTAAACTGTTAGAGCCCACACTGACCCGAACTGCTCTGGTCTGCAAGTTGGGGTTCATCAAGAGAGAGAGAGTAAGGATGGACTCAAAGAATGGAGACCAGACAGAGTGTGATTCAATCCTGTTTATTCTTCAGTCTCTCTTCCTAGTCTAAGTCCTAAGTCTTGAGTTCCTAGTCCCTAGTTCCTAGTCCCTAGTGCCTCCAAGTTCCAAGTTTACAGTTCTAAGTTCTAGTCTCGAGTATCTAATGTCTAATTCCAAGTTTTTCCTCCAAGTACCAAGTGCTTGATAACTAATGTCTAATACCTAATGCCAAATGACCTGTCTCAAGTGCCTAATACCTAATAATTTCTTCTGTCTGCCTCTTGCCTTTTATATGTCTCACTTCTAAGCCACACCTGTAAGTCACACCCTTAAGTCACTCCCTTAGGTCTTATCTCTAAATCACACCTTAAGTCACACCCTTAAGTCTCAAATCTAAATCATACTTTTAAGTCTCACACACCCAAGGGAAGATCCTGGGTATCTAAAACAAGATGTTATCAGAGTGTGCTAAGCTGTTGTAGGCTGTTGTAATCAAGTCTCTTATCAGGGTATATGGCTCAAGATGGCTGAAAGGGTGATATCTGCCTTCTATTGGCTCCCACATACATATATGGTTGAAATAAGATTTTTCTCACCTGGGCTGACAATGCTCTGTCCAAGAGCCGAAGACCATCTAAGAAAATCTCCAATATCAGTCAGGAGAAGACATCTTTTGAGTTCATCAGAGTTGTCCAGGAGACCCCCTTAAACAGTATAGCCTACTGCTATTACCCTTTGTGTCCCACCCACCCCAGAGGTAGAAGGTAAAATCTTGGTTATTGAAAAGACTATGCACTTCAAAAACAGGTTTCATAAGACCCTAAGCTGAAACTGATCTGAAAGCCACCTGCTAGAAGACTGGCTATCACAGCTCCAGAAGGCATTGTGCAAGATTACAATGTCGGGAAGCAATCATCAACCCTGTGATGCCTATGATCCATAACGATGACCATCATGGAATGATAACCCTAAGGATATAGTAATGCCACACAGAGCTTGGTAGTAACAAAAAGTTCTCTAATTTGTCTTAAGACCAGTTCCACAAGAAAGAAATCATTCCTTATACTACAAACCCAGTCAACTACTCACAGCTGGTGAAGTTAGGCATCTTGAAGGGAATCTACACCCTCTACTTTACTAAACCAGTATAACCCCTGACTATATTCTAAATATTTATTCTCATATTCAAATATTTTTAGTCTTTTATCCCTCAATAAGGAAACTTCTCTTTGCAACCAACAGAGACGATTATAGAAAACTATGACCAACCAAACTGCAGAGTTGTAGATCCTAGTCTCAACTGGTGACAATTTATACACCTAGTTCTTAGGGATCTTTGCAGATGAGGGAATAAAAAAGTTGTAGAAGCCAGAAGGTTAGGGAGTTTTCTGTGAGCTCCTGTCTCCTAGAAAATTCAGGATCTACATCAAGGAAGTCTCACATACATGAGGTGTACAAGGACAATACTAATAGGCATGCTAACATGCATGGAGGAAAGCCCACAATGCTTAACCCAACACAAAGAATTGTATGCAACTAAGAAATGCTTAGAGTGGGAGACAGATCCCCCAATACCAAATGGTCAGCTCTAAAATTTTACATAAAGTAATATTATACAGCCTGAACATGTTATATTTATATATTTATGAATATGAACAAACACATTGGTGGTATAACAACAATTAATGAAACAAGCTATGAATGGAAAGAGATCAAGGAGAAATGTTTGGGACCTTAGAGGTAGGAAAGGGGAAGAAGCAATCACAGAATTACAGTATAATCTCAAAAATATATTTTAAAAAGAATTATAAAATGTCTTCTTCCAAATGAAAGTCAAAAGTGTTCTCATGCTAGGACACTGTATGTCAATAGTTTCTGAATTCTTATAAATATAGTCCAATGTATCCTCATTTATTTTTAATAGTTGTGATCTGAAAATATGTAGCTCACACACATTTACATATGTGCTGGAATCTGTCTTAACATCAAACTCAGCTATCCCTGCAATCTTCCTGCAGAAAACTAAATTGAAGAGCACAGACAGTGTAAATTTAACGTCCCTTATCTGTTTATCACACTTAAGTTTTCACCCTTGTGCCCCCTTTTGCTCATCTGTTCCTTCCTTGGCACAGTCGCCATCATTTCTATATCAAAAACAAAGACAAAACAAAAAACAAAAATCATCTACTGACACAAACACAAACAAAAGTTTGGAATCCACGTGTGTCTATCATGTCCAGTTTAAATTAGTTCACTAGGGTCCAGTTAAGTTGTTTTTTTGTTTTGTTTTGTTTTCTTTTGTTTTCTTTTGGTTTATTTATTTATTTATATTTTTTTCTTTCTATTATTGGAAATTTTCTTTATTTGTATTTCAAATGTTATCCCCTTTCCTGGTGCCCCCACCCCCACCCTCACTCCCATGCTTCTATGAGTACGTTCCCTCACCTACCGACCCACTCCCACCTGCATGCCCTTGAATTCTCCTAAACTGGGGCACAGAGCCTTCACAGGACCTAGGATCCCTCCTCCAATTGGTGCCTACAAGGCAATCCTCTGCTACATAGGCAGCTAGAGCCATGGTCCCTCCATGTGTACTTCTTGTTTGGTAGTTTATTCCCTTGGAGCTCTGGGGGGTAGGAGAGTCTTCTAGTTGGTTGATATTATTGTTTTTCCTGTGGGAATGCAACCCCTTCAGCTCCTTTAGTCCTTTCTCTAACTCCTCCATTGGGAAACAAGATGCTCAGTCCAATGGTTGGCTGTGAGTATCCTCCTCTGTATTTGCCAGGCTCTGGCAGAGCCTCTCAAGAGGCAGCTATATCAGGCTTCTGTCAGCATGCACTTCTTGGCATCCACAGTGTGTCTGGGTTTGGTGACTGTATATCGATGGATCCCCAGGTGGGATAGTTTTTGGGTGATCTTTCCTTCAATCTCTGCTCCATACTTTGTCTATGTATTAGATCCCGTGAATGTATTTTGTTCCCCTTTCTAAGAAGAACAGAAGTACCCACACTTTTTGGTATTCCTTCTTCTTGAGCTTCATGTGGTCTGTGAATTGTATTTTGGGTAATCTGAGCTTTTGGGCTAATATCCACTTACCAGTGAGTAAATACCATGTGTGTTCTTTTATGATTGAGTTACCTCATTCAGGATGGTATTTTCTAGTTCCATCCATTTGCCTAAGAATTTCTTGAAGTCCTTGTTTTTAATAGATGAGTAGCGCTCCATTGTGTAAATGAACCATATTTTTCTGTATCCATTCCTCTGTTGAAAGACATCTGGGTTCTTTCCAGCTTCTGGTTATTATAAATATGGCTGCTATGAACATAGTGGAGGATGTGACCTTGTTATATGTTGGGGCATCTTTTCGGTATATGCCCAAGAGTGGTATAGCTGGGTCCTCAGGTAATACTATGTCCATTTTTCTGAGGAACAGTCAAACTGCTTTCCAGAGTGGTTGTATCAGCTTGCAATCCCACCAGCAATGTAGGAGTGTTCCTCTTTCTCCACATCCTCACCAGCATCTACTATCACCTGAGTTTTAGATCTTAGCCATTCTGACTGGTGTGAGGTAGAATCTCAGGGTTGTTTTGATTTGCATTTCCCTGATGACTAAGGATGCTGTACATTTCTTTAGATGCTTCTCGGCCATTCTAGTTTCCCCAGTTGAGAATTCTATTTTTAGCTCTGTACCTTATTTTTAATAGGGTTATTTGGTTCTCTAACTTCTTGAGAATATATATATATATATATGCTCTCTATCGCATGTGGAATTAGTCTATCCTTGCACCCTGAGGATTGAGAATTGTGTGTGTACCTGTAACTAACACTGACCCCTGCATTCTCAGCTCACATCAGAGAAGTTTCTTTTCCCACTAAATGGTAATTAATACAGACTCCCAACTACTAAACATGTAGAAAATATGAATACTACAGAGATTTAAGTGAGAAGACCACATCATAGCCCCTCCCTCTAAACGTGTAGATAATCACTTGAAAGGGAGAAGAAAGATTTTAAGAGCAAGAGGCAAAGTACAAATTAGTAAACCTTCATTTGGTGCCAAGGACAGGACTGTCCCACAAATGAACTCACTCTGGCTCTGACTGTACTTACAAGTCCTACAAAAGATCAAGCCAGCCAAAATTCTAACACGGAGCTACTTCTATTTGAGAAACTACTGGCCAATGATGTCTGCTGAGGGGGAGTGATAGTTTTCTTTGGGGATTCAGCCTCTGAGAAGCTATCCATAATCCTTTAGGTGGTTTTATGCCTATGTACATAGAGGCAGCATTAAGAGGACCCAGTGAGTTAGAAAAAGTAAGAGGCCCATGAACTTGAGAGAAAAATGAGTAGTAGGGTTAGAAGAGAAATAAGAGCAGAGAAAATGTAAAGTGGATTTGATCAAAACACACTGTAAGTATATATGAATTTCTGAAACACACACAAAAAATGATACCTTTGCAATTTCATAAGGCCATGCTCTGCATCTGGGACAGCCATGGGTCTTTGTGTGCCTACTTTCTTTAGTATTCTGCTTATATAGGCTATAGATTGCTTCCTGTTTTCTTATATTAGCATTTAAAGATGATTCTGGCCATTTTCATATTGTGAATATAATTTTATTTTTGATTTTAAGACAAAAAACTTTTCTGTGATATCTATTATATAAAAGAAGAGCAACCTATTTGCACTTCAACTGTAATAACTGTTCTAGTTCCCTTAATAGATATAAGCAATATCTTTAAAAGGTCCCCTTTGTCTTAAGGAAATAGGCAAAGATTTTATCTGTGCAATAAAATGTAAATAATTTCCATGGAGACTCCTCTGGTACTAGTTTGTGTTTTAATTGAAGAATATAGCTGACAAACTAAATTGTTGCCAAAACATTAGTAAGACTAGTGATTTTAAATGAAACTTTATTCAGATGTGTGTGTGTGTGTGTGTGTGTGTGTGTGTGTGTGTGTGTGTATTGTCATCTTTGGTGTACTTACATTCTTCTTGTATTGATATATTTCTCCTGTTCTTATATGAGATACAAGTGTGAAGGTTCATATATTCATATAATATATATATTATATATTATATATTATATATATATATTATATATATATAATCTCCATCAGTGGAGTTACCACTCTTCAGTGTTAATCAGTAATGATTTAATCACCAAAGTTTTCACCTACTATAGTATCATCTGACATCCTCACTTTATGACATATTTTATGACATGGTAACATCAGGGACACCCTTACTTAAATGACTGAAAGGAAGAGATTACATATTAAGTAACTGCTTATCCCGAATTCTCAGAAGCATTATTAGACTCATGATCTCATTAGATAGTGGGCACTACAGCCACTGTGCCAAATCCCTGTTTTATTACTTTTAAGACATCTGTTTGAAAAGTTAATGATGATGTGATTCATTTCCTAGTGTATTTGTTGTTTCTTTTCCAGTCAAACTGTCATCGCAACTGCAGAGCATTGTGCTCAGATCTCGGGTGGTGTCTGCAAGGTTCTCAGTTATGTCTGATGAATCTAGACTAGTCATCTTTTACACAGTTCCCATCATGCAGATGAGAAACAGAGGCCCAAGGGCATCATAGAAATTGCATTCTGATTGTTTACACATACCGGAACAGGACCAGAAGCATCAGAGATCATTAATCAAAATACTTTGTTTCTCCAGTTCCTAGAAACAGTCTTCAAGCAGAAAGGTCTTCTTTGACATCCAGTGGAAAGCTGGTCTTGAGAAATCACTCTAAAGTTAGACTTTTAGCTTTTCTACCTTGCTGATCAAAACCTTATCCCATGTTAAGAATTAATTACTGGGAAGAATTAATTAATTAATTAAGAACTAATTAATTATCATTATGGACCCTGATCTATATTCAGTCATGGCAACAGAAGAGTTCTTGCACATCTGTTTAGACAATTTTGAACTGGGGCAATTCATGACCCTTGCTGGTTCTCAGGCATTCTATTTTCCAGTAAGAGAGAGACAGTGATGGGGCTTACTAGAGCCTTGGTGAATCAAACCAAAGGGAAAGGAAACATTTAAGGCGCACGCGTGCGCGCGCGCGCGCGCGCACACACACACACACACACAATTGTGCTTCACGTCTCTGGATTTAAGCAATATGGTTTAGCTATTTACCAATTTCCAAACAGTGTTTACTGAAAGAAAATTCTTTTTTTTTTTTCCGACCTTCACATCTTTCCTTCCCTAATGTTTAAAGCATGGACCATTGTAGGGCCATGAAGGGATGATTTGGTCTCCCCAGTAGAGCACTGGGTTTGAGATAGCCAGAGACCCAACAGGTGACTATCGCCTGTGAGGGACATGGCCTGTGAGGGATGGCATGTATCTCCCCATGACCCCAGATTCCAGACTCCTCCATGTGGCCTACATCCCCATTAACCTGAGCCTTGCAGACACGTTTGGCTCAGTGTAGCTCCTCCCAGAGAGGTTTTGTGTCACCATCTACAGCTATGGGTAGAGGGATTGGCTACAGGCTTTCGCCTTGAGATTTCCATATTCATGAGTTACCTAAAAGGGAGGAGGAGCGTAGCCAAATTAAGTTATTCCTTCCCAGTCCCTCCTCTTTCCCCCTCCCTATTTAAGCCACCTCCCCTCTGACTTCAGTGGGGGTGTGCACACCATCTACATTTGCTCTGAACAATAAAGCTTTGGAACCCCACTGGACTTTCTTGTGTTATTGGGACCTGTCTTCGTGTGGCCAGTGTGGAGGAGTTCCCTGCGACCCAGCTGCCACCGCTGCGGTTTGCCCAACAGACCATGAAGACCCTCAAAAGCAAGTATAAATTGATGAGTACAATGTGAAAGGCCCAAAAATTTAGATTAGCTCTCTAACAATACTTATTTCTACAGATTAAGGATATAATGAATGGCATTTGACAAATGTATTGAGTTAATTTTAAGTTCATCTATGTCAAAGAAAAACAAGACTGGGTGTTAGCTAAGGATTTTATTCAGGATACATTTCAGTATGAGAATACAGAATGCTTTCTTTATATTACCATTCTTCACCCCAAATATAGCAGGGATAGGTGAAGATGTACAGTTAGGTAACAAAGTAGAGATCAATATACAGAAAATTACTGAGAGGAAGTATCATAGATTTGGGATTAAGATTAACACAATCTGTCAGGGTTCCTGCTGAAGGCAAGTAAGTCAAAATCAGAAGTCATATATTTTATGAATTAGTAGCGATTATAATCAGGTTTGTCAATTAACTCTTATAATACCAAGTACCAATAAAGATATTATGTTCTTCAAAAAATGTATTGCTAGTGTCCACCCCTATGTTCTTTTCTGGAGCATTGAATACAACTAGGCACACTTCTCTAGGTGCTAGGGAAGTGCATATTTACCTCTTATTTTCAGGAAGGCACCAAACCTAGTTTATTTTGTTCCCCTTTCCAAGAGCTTAGCATACATATAAGATGCAACTCCAGTCAAGTGCTGAAACATTAGTTGCCCATCTTTTCATCCCCTCTGTACAAGAATAGCTATACAGAGATAGATAGATGATATAGCATAAATATTTCATTAGATGAAAGAAAGCCAGACATAGGGCCTAGTATGTTTCGTTTATATGAAGTTTCATGATTGTCAAACACAAAGAAGAGAAAATTAAATTTGTATTTTCTAAGGGCGGGGCTGAACCTATGAAAAAGGACACTATTGGGAACAGAATTTCTTTTTAAAGTGATTAAAATGTTCTATAGTTACATAGTGAACTTGATTGAAAACTTTGTGGTAATAATAAAGGTCACTGAATTGCTTATAGCAACAGTTAAATTATAACCAAAACATTGAAACAATTAAACTTTAATATCAACAGCAATGTATCACTTACCAGCTGATCTTGGAAATTAGAATGGGTGACACCAAGCCCTTTTATGTTTCACAAAATCTCTGGATGGGAGAATGTTTTCCCTAACATTGACAAGGTTAGTCATCTATGCACAAGATACATCCTTGCATCTTGTGGTCCATTACCAAAAGAAGAGAAAGGAAAGGTTCTTCCTGCTTCAAGAGCTGAGCCACAGTAGAACACTTTCCTACATATAAACTTTACAATATTATTTTTGCTTCCAATTCCAAATTCTACTCATACAAAAAACGATCGTTTTTGCCTTGGGAAAAATAATTTTTCTCAAACTTTAAAATAATATTATCAGAAATATGGTTTCACTGGATGTAGACTTTCAATTCTTTTCTTTTTCTGGCTTTATTTAATTGGTTAATAAATTGATTTTTCAGTGCTGAAGATTGAATCTAAGTGCTAACCAGAATTTGAAAGGGAAATTCATGATATCCTAAGAGCACAGAATAATATTTTACTTATTTGCAATTTTATCTATCAAAATTCACTATTTCCTTTTAAGAAAAACTATGTGGATTTCTAATTGATTTTATGAGATGAGTTGTCACATATTTTATCTTCCTAATTAATCTTTGTGTATGCACCTAAATGCATAGAACTTCTTCATATTTGATACAAAAAGGAAGTTAAAAAAAAAACCTTTTTTTTGTCAATAAGCTTACAATGCTCACTGCAAAAGACTATTTTCAGATACTTGCTTAGGAATAAAATAATGTGCAATTTCAGTCCAGCCAGGTTTTAGGAGTCTTAGTAAGTTTCCATTTTGGGGTACCCATGAGGCATTGAGTGCTAACTCTACTGCAGGCACAAAAAGAGTCAGAAGATGCCGTGTAATGGGTGAAGCAATATAATATCTGTACACTAATTAGCACAACCTTATGTATTTGTACCTTCTAATCACCTTTATATTATGTTATAAGAAATGCAATTGTTAGCATGTAGTTATTATATTGTATTAAGAAACTAACATGAAAGGACCTGTACACATTTAATAAAGATTCAGTTTTTGTTTTCAAATGTTTTGAACCAATGGGAGGTTAAAGATGCAGACACAGAACCTGTGGATATGAAGAACAGAGTCTACAAATTCCTGTGAAAGAAGGTTTTTCTTTTAAAGAAGAGCTGACTGATAGGGGGAAAAAAGATAGTCTGAAAAGCTTATTATTTACTGCAAATATATATGATTTTCCCAGGAAAGAGAACCATTAAGAAACGCTTAGCATTTCCTTGGGTAACCAAGTGGATTGTGATGCTGGCAAAAGAGCCCAGACCTGTAATTTAGTAAATAGTGCTGCTTTTGGCTGGGAAACTCAGTGGACTGAGATGAGCTATTCATCTTCATCTTCAGAACTCTTTACTTAAAAGCTTATTAAATTTCAAACCCTTTCCTTGGCTTGGTTTAGAAATCAAAATGTCTTTGAACTTTCAGTTGAGTAACTTATAAAGAAGTTAGAAGTGTCTAAACCTTAATCATACTTGGTGCCAGACTATACTTTGAAATTAAATAGAAGATTCAAACTTTTGGTGTCAACAATACTTAAAAATCACCAGCTGTGTTTGCTGAAATATCAGGTTTCCATCTTGCTGAAGACATGAAACCCAAATGATAATGTTAAACCTATAAGAATCCCCTGTTTAAAAGCATCCTTACTGTTTCTTGTTTTCTTTAGTGTTCCGGTTGGCCTGGAACTGGCTATGTAGATCAGGTTATCTGGCACCTAAAACAAAACAAATATCCACATGCTTCTACCTCCAGAGTTGTGGTATTAAAGGAATGGGGTATGTGTACATATGCATACACATACAAACTAACAGACATATTTATGTTTAATGATGACAATCAAAGAAAAAGAAGCTATCACTTTGGGGAGATGGGACTGGGGGGTTACAAGGAGGCACTGGAAAGAGAAAAGGAGAAAAAGTGATATAACTCTATTTCAAAAAAATATATAATTCTATTTAAAAAGAATCTTTGCTGTCACATATAAAAAGTCTATAATAATTATACTACTCAGTGGTTTTGTTGTTGTTGCTTTGGTTTAGTTTGTTTGTTCTTTCAAATAGGAGCATCCACATTTTTCCTTAAATGTTGTCATGTGACTAGATAAGAGTATGCAAGAAAATGTCATTTTAAGTGGAAATAATATAACTTCTAACTATACAATGACATGTTGAAATTTATTCTGTAGATGTTCTATTGTGTAGATGTTACTATCTGATGCTCTTCTTTGTTGGTCATAAGAGAAGCTTCTTGCAGTCCATGGTAATTAACACAGAGATGCACAGCTAGATAGCATGCAGACCGTGGGAGGCCCTGTAGCACTCAGCTCTAAATAGGATGTAGATATCACATTGCTCAGAGATCTATTCAGAAAGGGTGGTAGAAAGACTGTAAGAACCAGAGGTGGTAAGTGACATCAGGGAAACTTCTGGACACAACAGGGCTGATGCACATATGAACTCACAGAGCCCATGGCAGCAAGAACAAAACCTCCCAAATTCCAGACAGACAAAATCCCAGCGTGGAGAAGTAGAAGCGGGCACAAAGCTCCAGTCCTAAAACAAGAAGCTATGCAATTGATACCAGTGGAGGAGGAAAATATGTTTTCACCAATGGAGTAACGCTGGGTATATTGACCACAGTCCAAGTTGGACCTCAAGCTCAGAAGGAGCTGAACAATACAAAACAGACTCCACGTTTTCATTCAATTTCTTTTGTTAACATTGGTTAATTTTTCTCTATTTGGTTTTTGTTTTGTTGTTTTCTTATTGATTTTTTTCTGAGAGAGAAGAAAAGACAGAGAACATGAAGTTGTGTGGGTATGGAGATATGGAAGATCTGGGAGGAACTGAGAAAGCATCAAAATACTTCGTATGAAAATTCAGAAGTAAATGAATATATATGTATATGAATATATATACATATATGTATGTTTTGATTCTACACTGTCATTTTTCTTTCTTCCACTTTTAATGAAAATGTGCATATTTTAAAAGTAATTTTCAATTCAATTCAATAAAAACAGTGTTAATATCCCTGGGAGATTCATCTAGTCCTTTTGAAGACTTCACTCTGAAATACTGTATAACACACAGAAAATACAAGAAAATTCATTGAATAAAGCTACAATGTTGTAAGAAATCAAATTGTCTCTTATCTTGAATGTGATGAAAGAAACTCAATTCGATAATTAATTCTATATAATCGTTCCATTACTTTAATATAAGAAGATGGTCACCACAGAACAGGATCTCTATTTCATGCCTTTTCTGAAGCCACAGGTCAATGTGAATATTATGTTAAAAGATTATATAATTTAAAACCCAGTATGAATGTGCTTAGAGTCAGGTTATAAAGTGTGCACTCTGGAAATGCACTGTGGTCCAACATTAGATTATGTTGTGCATTCTTGAGAGACTTGGGATGTGACAAATAGGGTCTTTGGGTGTTTGCTTGTTGCCACTCCTTCTGGAATCAGGCTGTAGCATGGACAGAAGTTCCACCATGTAAATAGTATTCCCTAAAGTGGCAAGATGTTTCTTCACTGATATTTCAGTATGCTTGCTAAACTAAAGAACAGCTGTGTGAAAATACCTGATCATAAAAAGCTTATTCAGCAACAGATCACAAACCTCTCCTGCCAAAGGTGAATTCACCACAACATTTTCCAAATGTTTTCTCGGCTTCCACAGAAATGAAAAAAAAAAAAAAAAAAAAAAAAACCTACTTTGAGAAACTTCAAACATCATTGCTAAGACCTGCCAAGTTATCAAAACTGTATGTTTTTACTACTTTTTGAAAAGGATACTTCTGTTTTGCAGTCATTCTAGACTATAGGATGCCTGTCACTGAAAATCCAGCATTGACTTCATTTCTACAGGCATTTCCATGAGCCATGTCTCAGAGAGCAAATTGCCTCTCCTTGGGAGCAAGGACCATAAAGAGGATTCTTCAAAGTACAGGCACCTGTCCAAACTAGATGCTGGCAGCAAGTCTACCAAACCACCAGGCAAGCATTGTACTATGAAATTGCTAGCTACTCTTTGTCAGATGGTTTTCAAATGCTACAGGCCTATATCTCACAGAACAGTACAGCAATGACATTGAGGAGTATTAATAAGATACAATAGAAAACATGTCAGTAAAATAATTTATTTCAGGTATTAAGAGGCAAAATAAAAGATGCCTTGATTATTTCTTTTGTAACTGGTCCTACTATGAAAGTGCAAGGCTGGTTAAAAGCAATCATATCTGGCTGCTTTGATTGGTATGATTGGTTTTACTTTTCTTCCTCTTTCTCTTAAAAAATCAACTACTTACCTAACAGTTTGCAGATGTGTGTTTTTACATAATATAGAGAATCATGCCTGATGATATGTATGTAGGTGATTATTTCCTTATGTTACTTAGAAGACTTTACAGTTGATGAAAGTAGAAAATATTGTCTATAAGAATTATTAGGTTATGTATACAATATGCTTAATCACCTTTCTAACCTTGAATATTTACCCTTTTCTTAAAATATTTCATACTGTCTTAAAAACTTTTCAACTTTGGCTTCAGAATTAGCATCTTTTGTGTATGTACTCCCACTTTTCCCTGTGTGACAAGCACCAATTGCTTCACTCTGACTTTCTTTTATAGAACTCTCAGCCTTCATTTTCACCTATTTCAATTTATTGTAACTTGGAACAGTGAAATGATGTCTTTATACCTATATCTTAGTCTTTGCCTTAATTTTATCCTACATTTCTACCTCAATAAGCTGGGTGATTATCACCAATCCTTTTGTTCAAGTTCTCCACCGACATATCAGTAAATATTTCTCTCTAGTTGCTCAAAATAGACAATATAATTACACTATTGCTTGACTGTATTATTCTATATGTTATGTGGCTTTACCACTTTAAGGGTATCTTGACTAAAAATGATCCCCTTATTAAATTTCATTTCCTTTAATTTGTTAAACATTTCAATATTATGCCTGACAATAATAGTGAAGGACCTGGGGAATGTGTGTGTGTGTGTGTATATATATATATATACATATATACATACACATATATATATGTGTGTGTGTGTGTATATATATGTATATATATGTGTGTGTTTATGTATATATGTATATATGTATATATATATACACATACACATACACATACACATACACATACACATACACATACACATACACATACACATACATATACACCAACTATGCACTTTGTCAAGTGACAGCAACTGCCTGATGAATGCTAAGAGAAAGCCTGAGACTCTTAGGCTAGAGATTATGGACATCATCCCTCATGGCACAAAAATACAAACATCAGTATAATTTCATTGCTGCTTCTTGTTCCCAAAACACACTGGAGTGAGGTTGGTGGGCCCAGATGAATGCTTAGACAGAGTGGTTTATTAGTAAACAAACCTTATCTTTGTTTCACATGGAAGATGCTGTTTCCATCTTCATAGTGTTTGAGAATTGTATACATGCACACCCCTTGAGCAAATGGACCCCCGTGTTCTGCTCTTTAACTCCTCGCATACACTGCTACTATTTTTTCGCTCAAAGTAATGTGCCCTCACTTTTTTGTCCTTTTCCTTTCTTTGAAAATATATTTTTTCTCCTACAATATATCATGACATCTGTTATAATATTCTCTGCTCTTTCTGCTATTCTTTGATATTTAATGTATTACTATTCCATCATTTCAATATGTTCTTTTTAAAAAATTCTTTTATCTAATTACATTCCAGATATTGCCCCTTCCAGTCTCACCTTCAGTTCTTCATCCCATTTCTCCTCCCTGTTGCCTCTGAGAGGGCGCTCTCCCACTCCAGGCATTCTCACCTCCTTTGGCACAGGGAAATTTTCCTGAACAAAACATCAATGGCCCAGGCTCTAAGATCAACAATTGAAAAGTGGGACATCATGAAACTTAAAAGCGTCTGTAAAGCAAAGGACAAAATAGTACCCTACAAATCAGGAAAAGTTCTTCATCTGATCCACAGAAGGCTAATATCGAAAATATATTAAGAACTCAAGAAGTTAACTCCCCAAAACAAATTACCTAATTAAATATTGGGATACAGAGCTACACAGAATTATCAACAGAGGAATCTCAAATGGCTGAGAAAAAAGCATTTAAAGAAAGAAACATTCTTAGTCATCAGGGAAATACAAATGGAAAGGACCTCGAGATTCCACCTTACACCAATCAAAATGGCTAAGACCAAAAATTCAAGTGACAGCACTTGCTGATGAGGATTTGGAGAAAGAGGAACACTCTTCCAGTGATGATGGGATTGCAAACTAGTACAACCAGTCTGAAAATCAATCTGACAGATCCCCAGAAAACTGAAAATAGTTCTATCTGAAGACCCATCTATACCACTCCTGGGAATATACACAAAAAAATGCTTTATCATACCATAAGGACATGGCTCTATTATGTTCATAGCAACTTTATTTGTAAAATAAATATTTATAGCCAAAAGCTAGAAACAACCCAGAAGTCTCTCAACTGAAAAGTGAGTATAAACTTATTCGTTTACTCAGTAGAATACTATTCAGTCCCCATTTTTTAAACTCACTTAGTGCTGCCAATACACACAGTATGACCATCTACTGAAGCATGGGTAGCTTCTTGGAGTAACTCTATGATTTTAAGGCTATTCAATGTAAAAATGCACTGACAAAAGTAGTCTGGCAAAAAAAAAAAAAGAAGTCAGCTTCTTCCCATTAACATATTTCTAGATGCACAGAGATTCAGGGATTATCATCTCTCAAATATGCTGGTTTATGTACTGACCTACTATTGTTTCTATCAGGACTTTAAGAACTCACAACTGACAAAGCTCCTCTCTCTCACTAACATTTAAGGATATTCCCCATCTTCCAATGTCATAACACTTGGGGACATACCTGGTAGTCCAAAGAGAAGAGTCATAACCATGAGAGTTGGAAGGTTACTCTAAACTTCTCTTATCTCACTCAATATGTGCTTAAGACACACTTCACAATGATAAACCAGGAAACCTGGATTTGTGGTCCAGATGACAGTATGTTTAAAGGCAACCAAAGTACAGTTTCTGAGAAGAACCAATACTTATACTGAGCCCTGGCTACAACCCCAAAGTAAAACATAATTCCCCTTTTAAAAAAAAGATGTGAATAGCTATAAAAAGCAATACTTATTTTAGAAAAAAACATTTAACATCTTTTTGTCCTTAATATGAAACAATTTTCTCAAAGCTAATGAAAACTTGAGAACAGAATAAAAAGTATTTTCTTATTTAAGATACTTTGAGACACCATAGCCAAATTCTTCAATAGTTTATCTTGCAACAGAGATAACAGTATTTTAAATTTTTAAACCTAAATTTCACATAGGTGGAGAAAAGGAGATATTTTGAGCTCAAAATGAATATGATTTATCCTGAAATTCACAGCTATTGCAGAGCACTTAAAATTCTTTCAGACAGTTAGTCTATCAGATCACTTGGTTGGCTAAACCTTCCTCACACTATAATTTTAGGGGAAAATGGGTACTACAAGATACAAAAGTCACAGTGCTTAGCTTTTAGTTTCAAATGAAGAGTTATATTGTTCCCTTTGTATAAAAGATGGTTTTTTTCTGTATGCTTAAAGCATATCTGACAGGACAGTAGCCAACTCACTTTGGCAGAGATACATGCAGCTAAAATTGCTTCCCTTCTTGCTAATACTTTATAATCAGCATTTTCCTGGTAGGCATCCACTAGGAAGAAGTGCTTAGATACACACAGAATAATTCTGTGAATAAAATATTTAGCCTCCTTGGAGCTCTCAAACAGAGCCTTGACTTACTGACTCCGAAGCTGCTGACTCCCCACAGTTTAAGCCAGTAGGCATCCCAGATGACTTTACCTTTAATGATAGTAAAGCACTTAGCTACCCCTGGAAGACCATTACAATCTGCCATAAAAATGTATAAAAATGCCTGAGAGGATGTGTAAGTGACTACAACAGTACTCACTGAAAAAGTATATGCAGACAACCAAATTCATTTGTGAGGGTTATCAGAAAAGACACAGGATGCTTACTAAATGAATGTGCAATGCCATGTCATGATTGGTGTGCTACGCAGTGTACAAGATTAATTTATAAGGCAGCAAGTAAAGAGAAGCTTGAGTTGTATTACATGCCATCTATTTAAAAAAATTAAATCATTGTTGTTTACTTTTAAGATTATATGTTAATTACAATATTTCTACTTTCCATTTTCTGTCACCAACCCTTCACAACTCCTTTTAAATCCATGGCCTCCTTTTTTATCAGTTGTTATTGCATGCGTATATGGATTTGCGTAAATGTATATAGATACATGTATATATTTGTTTCTGTGTGTGTGTGTGTGTGTGTGTGTGTGTGTGTGTGTGTATGTGTAGTATGTTAAGTCCATAGAAACATCAAAAGCTTCTTTGCCTGTAAAATCTCATCAATATAACATACAAACATGAGCTGAACAAGAACACCAGCAAACACACCAAATTGTATATGGAAAACTCAGAAGTCTTCAAACTATGCAAAGAACTCAAAACATTTTAATGATCACTGCACTTTATAAAACCAAGTTATTGAGAGAAAAGTAGTCAAGGAAGCCTAATAAATGGTTCCCAACATACTCATACCTAGAGCCAGTCAGACATGTTTTTATGGCTAAAGACAGATGGTTTAAAAGAATATAAATGTAGCATATACGTATTTGTTGGCAAAAACCTGCATGCCCATCACCATGACAATAAAATAAAAAATGTTAGTTAAAAAGAGTTAATTATTTATTGAATCTTTCATTGGTATTTTTTTCTCCTTGCTCTTTCTTGCTAAATTAAAGAAGACTACCAGATAGCTACTGAGCGGAAGGATGCAATAGAGTAGGACTTTGTACTTACCACTTCTCGGATAGTGCAAACATAGCTGTAACAATGTCTCACTCCCACCTACCCCATGTCTGCATCTTTGTGGCCAGCCTGTACATATGTTCTCTAAATCAGTCTTTATTCTAGTTGACTGCACTGATTTATTTAAGGCAAATGGCCATGCTAATCACTGTAAAGCATCACCAAGCCAAGATATTTATTTTATACAACATTACAATATTTTACCATTAACTGTTCATATTTCTCATGGGCCAATATGTTTTTAAGAGAACATACTTGTATTTCATTATTTTATCTAATGAAATATCAATGCAAATTATTAATTAATTAAATAAATAGCAATAAATCTATAGCTGTTCAAGAAAATAGTAAATATTGGGTACTTTCTCCACCCTTTTTTCCTTTTGGTGGGAAACCTAAGGCAAAGTCATAATCTTCATTTTTTGGTCAAAAAGCATTAATTTTTTGTCTAAAAAGTAGACATAGAACACTTTTCATTCTTGCTGGCCTACAATTTGCTATATAGACCAGGCTGACCTCAAACTTGCAATGATTCTCCTGCTTCTGCCTCCAAATGTTCAGATTATAACATGATAACATTCCTAATAGTTTAATCTTCATTTAGAAATCATTTACAGGTATTTATTTCAGAGAAAATTTAAGTATTTAATAAGATGTCTTTTCATGATTTGATTTAGGACTTCTTGAAATATGTATCTACAAGTAGCATTGAAATTTCTGTAACATTGAGTCTCCCTCATTAAGTGTTTAGATGTTTCCTTCTACCCTATGTTTATTCAAGAATGCCCACTGTTTATTCAAGAATGAAAAGTCTTTGAGGGCAGGAAGCAAATATTAGAAAAAAGAAACTATGTTGTGTATATATTTAATAAGTATAATCTGAATATATAATTTAATTGATCTCAAATAGGGTTTTAGAAATGTCACACAGTTGAAAATATTCAGACAGGAGAGTGTCTTAGTACTGAGGACACTCCTTACCTGGTTAAGACATCAAAACAGATAACAGATTTAAGATACTTAAAATACGTTGAAGTCAAATGAGTAGAATTTATTTTAATAACCTTAGAATACATACTACCTTTTATTTATATTCCCTTGCAGTGCTTAGCCTCGCAGCCTAAGCAAGAATTCAGATCACCAGTCAGTGGGGGTTCTGGATGGCCCCTTTCTGCTTGGTCTAAGGGCAGAAGTCCCTTCTTTTAGGCTGGTTGGAGATGGGACTTGTGAATACCCTGGATAGAGTTACGACCTCATCCTGAGTCTCATGGTCCTCCATAGCTAACTTATGATAACGTTTCTGAATAGATTTTGCTATCAAATTACCTATCTGTTGTTTCACAATGTTAGTCAGTTCCCTGAGGGACAAGCCTGACTGCATGGGGGTTGATGTCAAAAGTATCCCCTCTCCAGAAAACAGACATCAGAATGGGTATGGCCCTCATGCCTCAATGGACAACAACAGGAGGACTGGAGCCATTACAAGGTCCCCTTTAATTACTGGAGGTCAGGCCTCTACCCCTGCCTTGGCAAGATTAGAATCGCCACTGCCCTTCTATACTTAGAGAAGGGAGGAGATGTCAGGGGGCAGCCCTGCTTATACACTGAAGGCCTAAAATCAGTCATAAGTCTAAAATCAGCAACAGGCCTGACATACATGCCTGTTAACATAAAGTCTTGGGTCTCTGTGGAAAAACACTGAAACAGATGGCTATAAGCAATTGTAAACAGGCAGCTTCTGTAGAAGTTTACCAGCCTGAGTTGTCATAGACCTTGTAAATAGGCAGCCTTGGTGGACAGTACCAACTTAGATAAGCACAAGTGAATCATAGGCAGAGTCATAGTGACCTGTCCCCTGACCTTCACCCAGCTGATATCCTATTCTGAAAGATATCTGTACTCCCACTGAACACCTATGCTCCTATGTCATCCCCTTCCCCACACCCTGCCTTTTTGTGTTTATAACCTCTGTGTTAAAAAGTAAAAATTATGATTTGATAATAAAAAAGGAAAAAAAGAATACATAATACTAATACCATTTTCTCCATACTCTAGAGAAAAATGACTGTGAAAGTTCTAATTCCAATATTATCTTTACAACAAACAAGTCAGAAGTTATGCAGCAAGTACACACATAGGTGCTCCTAGCACAGACAGGATGAACCCAAACCCCAGACTCCTCTGAGCTCTCCTTTTAGCTTCTTCTCATATTTAATCCATCTGACACAGAACTGGACTTTGCTCAACATTGTTACTCAGACACAAGAACACAGGAAAATGTAGTGTGAGAAGAAAAACAACACTACACTTTGTATAGGAAATGTCTTTAAAACATGATACTCTTACTTCCTTGTTGACAAGAATTAAGTGACCAGCTTATAAATCTAAAGGAGGCTCTCAACTATAAACTTCCCTCTGTGTTGTTCTATGCCTTTAGAAATACATGTTTAAGCCGGGCAGTGGTGGTGCATGCCTTTAATCCTAGCACTTGGAAGGCAAAGGTAGGTAGATTTCTGAGTTCGAGGCCAGCCTGGTCTACAGAGTGAGTTCCAGAACAGCCAGGACTATACAGAGAAGCCTTGTCTCGAAAAACCAAAAAAAAAAAAAAAAAAAAAAGGAATAGATGTGTATACTACTGTGGAAAAAGTCGAGAGTATACATTATGGAAAAGATAGCAATATTGCTGCAGAAAAGATCTGGGTTACATTTGTGTTCACTAATGTCTTCAATGAGAAGAAATAGAACAACAGCAGAAATGTAAAACAAAAATAAATTTCAAGACACAATTTTCAAAATGGCAATATTCAGTAGAAGAGCATATATTAAATACAATTAATCATTCAGAAAGCAGTTATAAAATTTAAATAGAGTCATATAGCATAGAAGTTTGTGAATGTAAAAACCTGATAGAATAAATTTGATGTGAAAATTACTGTAATTTATTACTAACCTTCACTCTATGACAAAGACAGTTGAACTCAGTAAAACTATAGCTTTGTAAAAACCAAATGAAGATTCAGAGAACGACAAGATGATTAACATAATGTATTGTTGAGTCTGGAGAATGTTTGGTATTTGGCAATTAGGTTTGTTGAAGAACCAGTGCAGACTTGGGGCAACAAAGGATTGGCAGAGAAGGCAACAGACTTGGAAACCAACCCTGCAGCCATAATCACACCTTTGAATTATTCTTCCTGAATTGTAACACAGTTTAAAAATACAATAGGAATGTGAGAACACAGGGCATAATTCCTCGATATCATTCTTGCAGGAGACAGACAATTCTGCAAGAATACTACTAAAGCAATTATGCTGCCAGCATGGAGGAACCCGAACCATTTTGCGAATCCATTTGCACTGGTCTTACTCTCCTCAGGGATGCACAGGGGACAGAAATGATTTCTTCATCTCTCATTTTCAAGGTTGTCTATATGATGATGACTAAGGGTTGAATTGTCCCAAGCTTACTTATCATCCCATTATACAATTGGAAAAATGTGGACAGCAGGAATATTAAAAATCCTATCTGCATTTACAATCTAATTTCCTGTGAGTAATCTTCCGGATTTGGCTGCACAAGTCGAACACAACGAGCATCACATCTGGTGGATGCAGTACATCAAGTCGCCACCCCCTCAGCACATGGCTTGACTGCCAAACACCAGAGCCTCTGATAGCAGGAACAATGAAGGAAACTGCGTTCTATTGTTTTAGAAACCCATTGTGCAGTGAAATGACAATTAAGCTGGCTCTACTCTCATCACAACTGATAGCACAGGGCAGGTGATTCAAAAGATAATGGCACCTTGGAAATGGATTTTATGGTGTCACAAAATTATAATTTTAATAGAAAATTACATTATACCGCTATGTCATTTTTTCTCCCTCTTAGCTAATGGCATTTTTCTTCCCTCTTACTCTAATTGGGAAGTCAGTGCAGTGTAAATAACAGTTCTTGTTATTACCATCAAGTCCACAGAAGCAAAGATTATTGGACACAATTTTGTCATTTTTGAGTTAATGTGACACAAGGGTATTTTAATGTCTGCTGAGTGTCAAAAAAACATATAAAAATACCAAATGCATACTTATTTATTTATAATTTGTTACATTGATGGTAGCATACAAAAATTATGTAAGAGATGACTAATATAGTTTACCATATATATTATAGGTAAGCCTTTTGGCTTAGTCCAGTAGTACTATATCCCAAATCAGTTAGTTCTAATTTATTGTGCTATAAAGGTCTCTCTCTGTGTCTATTCCTCCCTCTCTTTCTCTTTATTTTATTTAAGTAGAGAAAATTTCAGATTTACTGCTCCCAAATTGCATAAATAATATGAGAGAATTAGTTTCAATACTTAAACTGTTTTTATGTTTCAGCATGGATTATCAGTATGAATAAAGTTATAGCTATTATTCAAAAATATTTATTATATTCAAGGATAATTTTAAAAAACTAAATCAAGGGGTCTTGTCACAAACTAGCACAAAAGTACCAGTAGATGACAGAAACATTATTTCTAAACACCTAAAGCATAAGAGAAACAGCTGGATCTAGAAATAGTGATACACACTTCTTTAGAAAGCAGAAGGAAGGAGAAAGAGCATCATTGCTAGGACCCTTGCAGTGCTTTCATTAGATGAGATTGGGATTTGTTAAATGTCTCTGTTGCCCAGAACTTCTCATGATATAATTGGTTAGGGTGAGAACAAATCTCTTTTCAGAGCTATCATGTATTAACTCCTTTTAATATTTCAGAGATAATAACAAACATGTGGTTGTAGGCTGATGTGAGAAAAATATTGATTTATTTTTCCTGATAGAAGTAATAGTGCCATATAAACCTCATTTTAATTTCTGGGCCATAGGAACTACTCAATATATTTGGAATATATATATATATATATATATATATATATATATATATGCGCAGTAACATTAGTTATACAAATATTGTTTCAGTTATTGGACTAGCTTAGACATTATTTGATAATGATTTTTGTTTATTTGTTAAATAAATTTAGTATAATATTTTTGAAATTGTATTATTCTGCTCAGAGAACAGAGATATTTTGTGGCAAGAAACTGTTTAAAAATAGCAAAAGTATTTTTTTTAAAAATTATTGTATGTTATAACCCACAATAATGATTTGAACATAGAAAATTAACAATAAACAAATCTGTCAGTATATACACCAATTAAAGCTTAGAAAAGAAAATTTAATTTTGTTCAGCATACATTTGGGATCTATGCTATGATATTGTATGGTTTTAGGGGAAAACAAAATAGTGAAGCAACAGATTTATTGGAAAAAATAAACTCTATTCCGTGGTATATAATATTTCTCTAAGATCTCAATAAATGGTGAAATTTCCATAAATACTCACTACAGATGTCTATCTATAGTCATGTGCTTATGAACTAAATACTAAGCCCTTGGAACATATGTACCAGAGGGCTGCCTTGTCCTGCCTAAATGGGAGAGGATGAACTTAATCCTGCAGAGATTTGGTGAAGCAGAGTGAAGGGATACAGGGAAAGGTTAGCACTCTCACAGAGACAAAGGTCCTGGGGGCTGGAAGATGGGACAGGGACTCTGTGAGGGGTGACTGGGAGAGGGGACAGTTTATGGAATGTAAATAAATAATTTTTAAAAGATAAAATATGCTTGGGCTTTATTAACTTTTATCAAAGAAGGGATTATAGTTCAGTAAGAGCTATTACTTTACCCCATGAGGTCTATGTTTATATCTAAGTTCAAGTAGAAAGTAAAAATAAGTTTGCTCTTAACTTCTATTTCCCATGACAATCCCTTGACAGACTCTCACTCAGTTTGCAAAAGTCGAGAGCTCAAGACAAGGTTATGCAAAAGCCCAGCACATAAAATATTTACAGGAACTGGATAAGAAGAATGAGTTCTAGTGTTGTGTAGCACAGAAAGGTGGCTATGTTAACAGTAACTTATTGTCTATTTGTAGTTAGCTAGAAAAAGAGCTTCTTATTCCTTATGTAAAATAATAATAAACCTTTGAAGTGGTTTATTATATAAAAATACTTTAATGTGATCATTACATTTTTATACAAGTATAAAAATACAATTTATCTTAAACAATTACAATTATTCATCAAGTACATTTAAACATTGATATAAGAGTATATTAATAATGACAAAGAAGATATAAACTATTTTTCATTTCTGCTTTTTTCTCTAGTGTTATTAAGCTAAATGAATAATAGTTAAGCATATTCTCTGTGTAATTATGTGAACTCTGGGAAAACCCAAACAATATGAAGTTAAATATAGCATACTATAACCTATTCTAAGAAAAGTCACAGGTAAAGCTAGCTAGCCTAGATGTAGATGTGCTGTTCTTCTCATTCCCAGAGATTGTCTCAACAATAGAGAGGCTGACCTACTAGGGCTTGAGCTCTGAACAGAAGGATCAATGGGAAAACCAGGGAAACTGCTGTTGTGGTAGAGAGAAGAACCTACTGAGTTACGCTTCAGTCCATAGCATATCTCCAATATATTTGGAGAGAACTCTCTGAAATAGTATTCTAATTGAATAGAAAATCTTTACTTTACCGACATGACTACATTACACAATCAATAAAAACTCAGTCTCTATGGTACCACCTTCATTTATCAGAGCCAGTAGTTTTAGGATAAGATTCCTGAAATCAACACACTTGCTGTAGAGAGTCAGTTCACTTGATTGAGAAATGATTATGTCATCTTAGAGACAGAATGGGAAGAAGAGTCAGGAAATGTGTATTACCTCTGGGAATAGTAGTCATGGTTGACTTTGACAGTGCTCTACAATGTTTTCTATACTACTTCTTGAAAGAAGCAACTTAAGAGAGTAAGAATATTTTATTTCAAATTCTGAGGTAATGTAGTCCATTGTAGTAGGGAAAGCAGGGCAGAAGATACCACTTGGATTTAGGTAGATGAGAAAGCTGACAAAAAGAATGAGACCTAGAAGGAAAGTAAATATATCAACTTAAACATCCATCCCACACTGACCAACTTTTTCCATATTTGTCTCATTTTCTAAAGGGTATACAACCAGAAGCAGTACCACCAACGAAGAAGTAACAATGGTTCAATCTCCTGAGACTGTGGGAGACATTTTCTTCTTAAGAGCTTACATTTCTATCTTCCTGAATGAAATCCATTTGAATTTATTTGTTATAAAGGTGAGTACTGCTTCTGCAATTGGATATTATATTTAACAGGGGTTTATAAGCAAACTAAAGAAGTACAAGAAATACAAATAAAACACTATTGCTTCTGGGATTATTCTAAGAAGTGGACATTTTGAGACTTAAATTCATTACATCTGTACTATATCTATCCACTGTACCACACCACAACAAAGTTGAGCTATATATAGGAAGGAAACCATTCTAAACTTTGCATACCTGACAGATCAAGATGCCCTTCCCAAAAATGATGGTGAAACACTATGTGGTAGTTTAAACAAAAATGATGCCATAGGCTTATATATTTGAATATTAGATCCTGAGTTGTTTGGGAAGGATTAGGAGGTGTGAGCTTATTGGAGGAGGTATGTCACTGGGGATGGGATTTAAGGTTTCTCTTGAATTCTCTCTCTCTCTCTCTCTCTCTCTCTCTCTCTCTCTCTCTCTCTCTTTCTCTCAATTCTGATTATGTTTTAAGATGTGAGTTCAGTTACTGTTCCAAATACCCTACCTGTCTGCCTACTGCCATATTCCGCCCATATTAATCATGGACTCACCTTCAGAAGCTGTAAGCAAGTAAAACACAAATTAAATGGGTTTTTTGGTAAGTTCCTGTTGCTATGATGTTGTATCACAGCCATAAATAAAGGTAACTAGGAAATATTACATTTACAGTTTTGTTAACCTTATTTAATGGCGAGGGTTGTTTTGCAATCTGTTCCCTACAAGATTTCTTGAGAAATACATAAAGCAACTTGAGATCATTGACTACAATTAATAACAGTAAGTCAGGGATAATTGATTCATTCTATTTTCAAAGGAAAATGATTAGTAACAAGAGCATTATTAATATAAGAACAGAAAAATTGAGGGGTGAATAGTTTGAAAGAAAAATGTGTTGTGGATATTAATCTAGACCACTTAGAAAAGCCAGAAGCCCACTCCCACCCATTTTTCAGTCCTTTATTGTGTAGCTTCCTGTAAGTGAACTTCACTGCTTCTAGTACACAGTTATTAACCTACACTAGTAACAGAATTAATGCCATCATCAGAGTAGGACCTATGACACTGCAGTGCTGACCTTAATGAACAAAAACCTGGATAAAAATGGATACATGTTCAAAGCTCAATTTCTTAGACAATACCAAATGAAAAGGCAGTAAAGTAGTACTTTACTTTAGAATTACAAAAACATAATAATGGTTTAGAATTTTGTCACTCATAGCAAGACAAATGCAAAAAAAAAAAAAAAAATTACCTGGAAGGCCCTATATCGAATTTAAAAAGGAATTGTTAACACAGTGTATCATAGACTTGCCAATTACAAATAGTACCTGAGTAATGATGAAGTAACAATAAAAAAATCTGACAAGCTAAATCAGAGATTTACTAAGCAGCCAAAATATCCACTAATATGAACTTCTTCATGATTTGTTCCTCCCTAGTTAACAATAAAAGAAGACACTTACAGCTTCATCTATGATAAGGGAAACTGTAGTTTGAATCCTCATCCTCAGCACATGTCACAGGCATTGGTTGGAAGTATCCAACAATCATCTGTGACATAGTTGGCATCTTTGTCACCACAGTAGAATTGGGAAATATTGAAACAAGAAGTAGAACTTCACCCAGGAGAATAGTGAGGAAGAATAGACAGTAAAAGCACCGTGAAAAAGGGGAATCCTCCTCTGAAGACCCCCAGAATTGCATATGTGAAACTTAAGAGATGTCAACTGACATTATCCACAGTTTGTAGAAGCTACAGTTGGCTAGAATCCCTTGAACCTGTTGCAGCAATACCTAACTAATAAGTATATTAAGAAATAATACCTCATCTCAAGACCATATCAGATAATTAAATTTTAGTGGAAATTTTTATAGATTATTTATTTGATGTTATAATTTATGGCTTAGTTACCATTCACCAACCCCTAGTTATACAGATTTTGCACCAAACAGTTTAGTCAGAAAAAAAAAAAGAGAGAGAGAGAGAAGTGTGTACATACTAATCAAAACACCAAATGCACAAAACACAGAAAAAAATATTTACTACAGTAAGGGAAAAAGGCCAAGTAACATAAAAAGGCAGACCTATCAGAATTACACCAGACTTCTCACCAGATACTATAAAAGTCAGAAGATCCTGAAGAGATGTCATACAGACCCTAAGAAAACACAAAGGCTAGCCTGGGCTACTATACTCAGCAAAACTCTCAATTACCATAGATAGAGAAACCAAGATATTCCACACAAAACTAAATTTACACAATATCATTCTACAAACTCAGCATTACAAAGGATAATAGTGGGAAAGCTATAATACAAGGAGAGAAATTATACCCTAGAAAGAGCAAGAAAGTAATCCTCTTCCAAAATTTCCAAAAGAAGATAGCCACACAAAGATAATTCCACCTCTAATAACAAAAATAACAGGAAGCAACAATCACTTTTCCTTAATATCTCTTAACATCAATGGATTCAATTCCCCAATTAAAAGACATAGGCTAACGGACTGGATACATAAACAAGATGACCCAGCAGTGACAAAGACAGACTCTATCTTAGAGCAAAAGCCTGGAAAACAATTTTTTTAAGCAAATAGTCCTAAGAAACAAGCTGGAGTAGCCACCCTAAAATCACCAGCCCAAAATCACAAAGGGAGGGACTCATGGCTCCACCTGTAAAGGTAGTTGAGAATGGCCTTGCCTGACATTAGTGGAAGGCCTTGGTGCCTAAAAGTTTGGATTCCCTAGTGTTGAAGAATTTTAGAGCAGGGAAGCAGGAATGGGAGGATGGTGGGAGCACACCCTCATAATAATAAGAGGAGAGGGGATCAAGTAAGAGGTTTTGGGGGGAAATTGAAGAGAGATAACATTGAAAGGTAAATAAATAAAATATCCAATAAAAAAAAAAAACACCAGAAAATGGGTCTGGCAATTGTAGTTGAGCAGTCAAGACTTTTTGTCAATAATTTATTATGAGGATTTTGTATAATCCTCAAGGACAAGCTATTGTAGAAAAGGCCTGTGGAACTTTAAAAAGATTGGTGAGACATACTGTTGCTTAGACAAAAAATGATGCCAACCTGTGAGCTTGCTGAATGCCCTGACAAGGGTGACAGGGGAGATATATTGTACATATGTTCCTGACCCACCTTTGCTTTACTATATTCCTGATGGGACAAGCTGCCTTGCTTCAAGTTTTTAGACCTTCTGGGATAGAGAATCAAAAAGAGAAACTATGCCTCTTGTATTCTTCTTAAAGGTGCCCAGGTATTAGGACTCAAACAAGTACTGGTCTAGAAATCAATCCAATATGGAAAATAACAATCTACTTTAGGAAGACTGGATCTGGACTTTATCAGGAACATATTTGGAAGCTATCTGTAGCCCGCTATGATTTTTGGATCACAAGAGATAATACTGGGACAGGATTTGGATTTTAAACAAGGGTTAGTGTATGTTTTAAGGCTCTTTTAAATGCCAAGCTAAAATTAGTTTTGTTCCTTCTACAGTATTTATTGTAAGTTGCATTGACTGTATACTTTCTAATTGTGTTATTGTGTTGAAAGCTAGCATGTCTGTTACGGAGGTCTATCAACCAGCATTTGTCTTACTGCCCTGAGTATTAGAAAACCTTAATTTTTTCTGAAAAAAAGCTTGCAAGTGCCTAAAGTGAATTAGGCTTTAAGCAGAATCAAGAGGGTAGTAGGCTTGATTATTGCTGATATAGCAGCTTTAATTATGTTAATTGCCTGCACCACTGCTTCTGCAATAGATTTGACACAAGGAATTAATACAGCTATTTTTATTAACCATCTAGCAAAAAAATGTTACTACCTTATTGAGTATACAGAAGGATTTATATAGGTATCTAGAACAACTAATGATGCTCTATAACCCATTCAAATTATCTGAAGGAGGTTCAGGATTCAAGAGTTAGGAGCCATCCCAAGTGTCATAACAAATATTATTGGAGCAGTGTTACTTTTGAAATTCACAATGACCTTTTTGTCCTGGGAATACTTTTATTCCTGCCCATCATGTTAAAGCTTATCCTTAACAAAATCAACATGTTGGCAGCTGAAAGTTCATGGCTTAAACCTGAAAATGAACCCCTTGACAGAGTTATTAAATTAACAGGCTGGCAAAACAAGGACAAGTAAGATTCTACACAGAGCCTTACCAACCTAAGACATAAGTGCATTGCCTTTGATAATGTATATTCCATGACGGGTAAGGAAAGCATTCTTGTCAGAACACTTTAAGACAAGCTCAGTCTTGTTAAGGAGATAAAAAAGGAGGAGAGTTGGAGAGACTTTGAGGCTGCTTGGCAAGAAGCTGACATTGGCCAATGTGGGGAGCCAACAGAAGGCGGCTATCACCCTTGCAGCCATATTGAGCCATATACTCTGACAAGAGACTTGTTTACATTAGCCTACAACAGCTGATAACATCTTTTTTTTTCTTTCTTTTTTTTTTTTTTTTTTTGGTTTTTCGAGACAGGGTTTCTCTCTGTATCCCTGACTGTCCTGGAACTCACTCGGTAGACCAGGCTGGCCTTGAACTCAGAAATCCACCTGCCTCTGCCTCCCAAGTGCTGGGATTAAAGTCGTGCACCACCACCGCCTGGCTAGCTGATAACATCTTGTTTTAGATACCCAGGATCTTCCCTTGGGTGTTTAAGACTTAAAGGTGTGATTTAGAGCTGAGACTTAAGGGCGTGACTTAGAGATTAGATTTAGAGACTAGGCCTAAGGGCATGACTTAAGGGAGTGACTTAGAGGCATGGCTTAGAAGTGAGACATATAAAAGGCAAGAGGCAGACAGAAGAGAGATCAGAGAACCAGACAACAGATTACTTGGCAGTACAACTTGGAACAGAGAATTAGGTATTAGGCACTTGGCACTTGGAGGAAGAACTTGGAATTAGAGAGTACAACTTCAAGTAGGAATTAGGCATTAGAGTTCGGTACAACTTGGAACAGAGAATTAGGTATTAGGCACTTGGCCATTGGAGGAAGAACTTGGAATTAGACATTAGGCACTTAGCACTTGGAGAAAGAACTTGGAACTGGGAAAGAGACTAGCAACTGGAACTAGGATTAGATGCTAGGAACTAGGGACTTGGAACTAGGGACTTGGAGAGAAGAAGAAAGACTGAAGAATAAATGGGATTGAATCACACTCTGTCTGGTCTCCATTCTTCACATCTGTCCTCACTCTCTCTTGCTGAACCCCGACCCCGGAACCAGACCGGAGCAGCTTGGGGTAGTGCGGGCTCTAAGAACTTAGTCCCCAAGGCTTTTGACAGTGCAGGTTCAAACATTGACATAGCGGTCTGAGACATTTTGGCCCCCAAAAGTGGGGCAGCTCGGGCCACAACATTTTACCTTTTTATTGAAAATTTCAGGAGGAAAAAGGGGAGACATTAACGTTTAAGTTATAAGAAAGAGAAGATCTGTTAATTGTCACATTCCTACTCAGCAGCAGCCCTGGATAATATTTATTATCAGCCAGGTCTCCTTAGTCATTTTGTAATGCTGACAGAATTAGTAGTTAAAATTATACCTCTCATTTTTATATCAGGGGAGACATCAACATTTTTTTCTATATTAAATATAAGTTATTTCAACATCCTAGGATAAAAGAAAGCTTTTTAAATGGATTTAAAGTGATGGATGAAGGATTGTCTGAACATTTCCTTAATAGAAATTGTGATTATAAAGCAAATTACACTTTGAAAGGAAGTAATTCCATCCTTGTAACACAGGAACACATTCTCAGGTCTACAAAATTTTACTGCATAATACTTTTTGTACTTTTACCTACTTCCACATTGCTATATGTCAACTGGCAAACACATCATAATTCAAACTACTATAACCATAAACTATGTCTTGTCTTCATAAAAAAGTCTCCACAACTATCTATGCTTAATACATATGTCTACACAGAAATATGAATAAAAGTCGTTTGTTTGCCACCAAAATATGGGAAATCAAATAGATCTACCTTTTATTGTCAAGTCATTTTATAAGCTTTCTGAAGAATATTTGTCTATGAACAGTTCCATGGATTTATGGCTGAGTGCATATCTTGTTTTAGTAATCTAATGGAGAAAAGGCTGAAAAGAACAGAATCTTTTTCTTAAAAGGCTTACCTCTTTCAGAATTTTGTATTTGTGGCAGATGGCAAGCTGTGTCTACTCTTTCTCAATAGCCATATAAGCTAATGACTGTCTTTGGTCACCTCACCAAGTATGAGGACCTACTATCTCAAACTTTTATTCAGTGCAGTCATAACAAAAATATCAAAGAGAATAACTTGAAGGAAAAAGAGATTTTATTTGTGATTTTGTAGGGGCAGTTCTCATGGTGGTGAGGACATATTAGAGATTAGTACATGTCAGGTCATCCTAGAAACAGAGATGAATGAATACATAATGGGTCCTAGGTCAAGAGGCAGAAACAGAGACACACCCCCAGTGACATACTTCCTCTAATCCAATAATACCTTACCTTTGTATCATTTCACAGTATTGTATCTATTATAAATCCATGAAAGAATCAGCTTTTTACTTAAGATGCTTCATGGTCTAATGACTCTGGAAAAACCATCCCAGGAACCCCCAGGAGTGTGCTTTTCAAAATAATCTCTCAAATGTTCAAAATACAACCAAATTTATAATTAAGATAAACCATCGTACCCATTCCTTAATATAGTTAAAAAGCTCTGGCTTAAAATAGTACGACTTGAAAATGGAAGGTAAATTATTATACTTTAATAGTAATATTAAGTAATAGTATAATTACTTATAATGTTATTACTTAATAGTAATAATATAACTATTATTCAGACCAGGAGAAATATTTATTTCTCAATTATAATTCTTTAGTAGATCAATAGGACTATTATGAAGTCTGAATATCAAGAAAGCTTAGTAGTACATAAGAAAGTATGATCATATGAATACCCTGTTTAACACACCATTCCATCACTTCCTAGAAATATATCTAAGTTACTTAATTTCTCTTTCTCAGTTTCTTGATCTATATAGAAGAGACTGTGACGGATCCTAACTCTTCGCATTACTGTAAGGACCAAATGTCTTAATATACTCTTGGAGGAATATTCAGAACATATTAGCTCTTATATGTGATATAAAATACATTGTTATTTTTTTAATCACAAATAATCTCAAGATATAGAAAATTTCAGGAAAAGAAATAGGTTTTGTTTTTCCTAAGGCATGTGATAAAAAAAGTTAGCATTCTTAGGTTCTGTTATCATGGATATTTAGGTTTCTCTGTATAGTTTTGTATACCTAAATTCTATTTTAAAGAATTTTTATGCCTATTTATTTATTTTCTGTACATATGTGTGTGCATATGTCTTCCATAAAACGTTGGAAGAAATCAGAAGACAACTTGTTGGAGTCAGTCCTCCATCTGACTCCATGATCATAAATCTCTATGATATGGATTCTGAGGATCCCATTCAAGTAGTCAGGCTGAGCCAATAGCCACTCAATGTGAGTGATTTAAAAAATAAATACACATTTTTAAAGATAATGGCAGTCTTCCACATAAATAGGATGCAACCATCAAACTCAAAAATAATAGTCATATACTATGACATCTAGAGTAATTCAGGCTACTGAATTTTTTCATGAAATTTTATGTTGTATAATTTATTTTGGAGATAATTACATCATTTCCCTCTTCTATTTTCTCCATCCAAACCCTTTTATGTACTCATTTTGCTCTCATTTAAATCTATTACATTTTTAATTGTTGATATGTGTATGTGTGTGTGCTTGTGTGCACATATGTATATACACACATAAACACAATCTACACACTCTATACAATGTTACCTGTATGCATGTTTTCAGACCTAACCATTGGTACTGGACAGCACTGTCTCATTAGGTACTCCCACAAAAAGAAGCATGTGGATCAATGAAACAATATAGAACATTAACCATGAATGAACATAACAGTAGTCATCTGATACCTGACAAATATGTGAAAAATAAAGGCTAGAGAAAAGACTTCATCTCAAAAAATGTGTGCTCAGAAAAATGGATATCCACATGTAGAAGAATAAAATTAGATCCATATCTATCACCCTGAACAGAAATCAACTGCAAATGAGTCAAAAACCTTAATGAAATGCCGAAATTCCTAAGAAAATATAGGTCATAACCATACTAGTTATAAGTGGAGGAAAAGACATTCTGATGGAACTCTGTATTCTGCAAGGAGTTAAAGCCAACAATTGAAAAGGGGAACCCATAAACTCAAAACCTCTGTACAGCAAAGGAAAAGTCAAGCAAATGAAAAGGAAGGCTACAAAATGTTAGAGAATATTTGACAACAATATATCAGATGGATAATTAATATCCAGAATATATAAATTAAGAAACACGTAAACCAATCAATAATTAGTTTATTAATCGGAAAAGAATTCTCAAATGAAGAAATATCAATGGCTAAGAAATATCATTTTACGGATTCAGCATCCTTAGAAATCAGGGAATGTATGTTCAAACTACTTTTAGGTTTTATCTAACCATAGTAAGAATGGCAAAGATCAAGAAAACACCTAACAGTAAATACTGGTGATGATGTGTGGGAAAAGATATTTATAGTCACTGCTTGTAGGGTTACAAACTTTTCCAGCCACTCTGGGAGTCAACATGAAAAAATTTCTAAATGCTAAAATCAAATCTGCCAGAGGACCCCAGAATACTACTCCATGGTGTATAAACAAATGACTTGATGTCCTAACTGACAGAGAATGTTCAAGCATATTCATTACAGCTCTATTCACAGCACCTCAGAAATGGAAACAACATAAATGTGGTTTAACTAATGCATGTGTGTTACATACACACTATAAAATTCTACTCATCTCTAGAGAAAATAACATCATGAAACTGACAGGTAAATTAACGGAACTAGAAAATATCACTGAGTGATAACACTGGATCTAGAAAGACCAGTGTTCTCTTGCTTGTGGATCCTGGGTTTGACTATTTAGATGTGAGAATAGCTCCTGGACTAGCCACCAAAACCCAGCGAAGTAAAAGGGACCATATTGAAGGAAGGCATAACTCTATAAGAAGGATGACAGGGCACAAGTGCTATGAAGGGAGAAATAGAAAAAGTGAAAGAGGGATAAATATATTTTAAATCTCAGACTTGAAACTTACAAGAAGATAGGCTTTTGTTTCAATGAAAGTAAAAAAAATCAACAAATACATTTAGTTATAATTTACAATGCCAAAATAGCTCTTAATTATTGAATTAATTATTATTGTGAATTGATAATATAATATGTATAACCACAAATTATTACACAATACATTCCATATATAAAATTTGCATTACTCTCATTTTCGTAAAATCATTAAGTAAAATATGGTATAGCCCACTTTTAGTCACCCATGTTTCTTTTGTAGACAATGTCAGTTAAAGAGACTTCTGCAGCTACTACAATAATTAATGCATTTTTCAAGAACCACAATTTGTATTACTGCTTAAAAAATTTTCTTAAGCATTTTCTTATTGCTTAACAAATCCAAACTGAGGCCATTGGTAGAATTAATATCATACATGATAAATTTACAAATATTATTTAAAATGATACCTAGGACTATGGATGATAAATTATCTCAGTTGGGGAAAATATTCAAAATATTTTAATTTGATTGTATAATCAGCTATCAGAGGATGATTTTTGTTTTCTGTTACTGTGGATTGACCCATGGCCTTGAGGATTCTAAACAAATGATCTACCTGTGAGCTGTTTTATCAACACCAGCATACTTTGCAACTTCATTTAATTAATATCTTTATCTATAAAAGTATATTTAAACTCTTTATTCAATTTACCAATGCTGAACCATCTGGAAAAAACTCAAAGACGCCCCCAAAATTGCTGTATGGTTTGTTTAAAACTTTAAGTTGTATAGTGATCTAGAGCAAGCAGAAACGATCTCAGTTGAATCTAGTACCAGGTTTATTTGTTCAAAATGTTTATCACTAGTACTTTACCTGACTATTCTACTACATTCTCTCAGACCTACACTAAGTGTGGTAACTTTAATAGTGTATGACCCACATTCTTATCAAGCACCCAGGTGAAAGTGTCATGTCAAGTCTATTATGTTGTTTTTCAAGACGTTCAGACTTTGAGTACCAACATTAAAAGTTATCTTTTACTTGATCCAAAACATAACATCATTTTTGGCATAATTTAGGCCATATTTGACAAAAATAAAATTACATAGCATTTCTAGATAAAACTCAAAATTGTTGCAAGTATCTTGACCTAAATGAATGGCTACTCTACCTTATCCTGACCATCTTAATTATGAACTTTGTCCTCATTACGTTTCAGGTCAATGAGTAGATAAAATCCTTTCTGTAATTTTCCTCTCAAATAGAATTCATACTTTCTGTAACTGATGCATAATCAATTAAATAGTAATTAATATTACTCCATGTTTTGTTGTACTGGTAATGATATCATGTGTCCAATCAAAATTATCTGCTCAGCAGAGATTGTTTGTTGCACAGTCTCGTTGACAAAATACTTGTTCTTCACGGATATTGTATCTTTAATTTCTTTTCTTCCATGAAATTAACCATTTCATTTTATTTTTTTCTTCATAAACAGTTATGCTTGTTTCTAATCTACCTCATATACTATTTACTCTAATTAGTTTCATACTTCAAAATCATATTTCCTATATCTATTTCCCATTCATTCAAAACCCTAAAGAGATCATTATTCTTAGATAAATATTATGTACACATTAACATCTCTGTGACATCTCACCAATGTTCCTTATCAGTGTACACTAGTCCATAAGTAGTAACTATTATTTGTGCTTTATTTAATTGTTTTCACTGAATGGAAAAAAGTTCTACTTCAGATATCATTCTATACATATAGACAGAGGTAGGCATTGATTAATGAGTTGGAGGAAGTCATGTTTTAGTGACCTTATATTCCAAATAAGAACATTAAACTTCAAATTGTTTAGGTAGAAGATAAAGAAGCTATTTGATATTTTATTTTTAATAAATAAATTGTGTATATTTAAGATATAAGTATTGTAATGTCTACTATAGTGGAGCAAATCATAATACCTCTTACTATAACTCAACTTCCTCTCCTATGAAAAAAAACACTATTTACTATAGCAAAAAACTTGACTGCAGTAATTACTATTAATTAAATTCCCCATGCTAAACACCTATAATACAAATTATTGAAGTTACAAATTTCCTATTTGGTGTCACTAGACCTCTGTGTCCTCACTCCTGTTTAAGTCAGACATGGAAACTACTCTTTCATTTTCTCTTTTTATAAATTTGACTTTTTATTTTAAGATTCCAAATATAAAAGAAATTATGCATTTATTTCTATGGGATAACTATATGTTGTAGCAAATGTCAGAAATATTTCCTTCTCAGAATCTAAATAATATTTTGTTGTATTTATAAACAATATTTGCATAAGGCCATAATATTCAGGATTTATATACTTTTAACTCATACATAACTTGATAACAGGAAAATATGTAACACAATAATAAAAGTGGGCAAAGGACTTGAAAACATCTATCTATTAGTGAAACAAAAATCTCCACAATGCAGGTTGTCATTTATACCAAGCCTCCAAGCCTAAATAAACAGTAAATGTCGAACAATGTTCATTTTAACTTCTAATAGGTTCATCAAAAGATACTCAGCATCATTAATCACTACAGGAACCAAAATAAAAATAACTGAGATACCTCACTTCTGCCTTCATAAAGACAAGATATAAGTGCTGTGTGTGTTTGTGTGTGTGTGTGTGTGTGTGTGTGTGTGTGTGTGTGTGTGTGTGTTTATATTACTGTCACAGAACCCACTAGAACATTTCTCCACAAGTAGCCAAAGAAAACTTTGAGATATCTACATGCCTACAGCACTTCTCCATAGTCTAGAAATGAAACAACTTGTGCTCATTAATGGATGGATGAATAAAGTAGAGGTGCACCTGTGCCGCAAATATAATCTCCATCAAAACATAGAAGGAAATCCTCTCACTTGCAAACAAATATAGGTGGTCCTTATGTTTGCTAAGTGAAATAAACTAGGCATAGAAATACAGGTTCTACACATTCTCAGTCCACTGTGGAATCTAAAAAAAAAAAAAAAATGGTCTCATATAAGCTGAGAGGATAATGTTAATTACCAGAAGCTGGGAAGGAATTGGAGAGGGATGGGGAAAACTTGATCATTGGGTAGTGAGTTACAGAAAATGACATCTATTAGATTAGATCTATTAGAGAAAATGAAAAACATAAATAAGTAAATACTAATTTGGCTTGGGCTATGTCTTAGGCTATAGGTTGCATTATAAATATGTTCATATTCTCAAAAATCTTGACAGCCCTTTTTCAGGATCAAAGGAAATCACCCTCACTGTTCTACTGTTTTCCAATTTTATTGTAATATTTTCTTTTCTTTTTTTAGAAACATACATTTTTTTATTGATTATTTTATTTATTTACATGTCAAATGTTGTCATCCTTCCCAGTCTTCCCTCTACAAACCCCCAATTCCATCCCCCTCCCTTTTGCCTCTAAGAGGGTACTTCCCTGCTCACCCACCCATTCCCTCCTCACCCCTCTAGCATCCCCCTTCTCTGGAGCAACAAGCCTCCACAGGAACAAACGCTCCTCTCACATAGGTGCTGGATAAGGCAGTCTTCTGCTACATATTTAGCAGGAGCCATAGACCTACCCGTGTACTCTTTGGTTGATGGTTTAGTCCCTGGGAGCTCTGGGGGTGCTGGTTAGTTGATACTGCTAGTCTTCCTATAGGGTTGCAGTCCCCGTTAACTCCTTCAGTCCTTCCTTAACTCATCCATTGGGGTCCACAGGCTCAGTCCAATGGTTGGCTGTGAGTTTCTTCATCTGTCTTAGTCAGGTGCTGGCAGAGCCTCTCAGAGGACAGCCAGTATTATGTTCCTGTCTGCAAGCAGTTCTTGGCATCAGCAACAGTGTCTGGGTTTGCTGTCTATGGATGACATGGATCCCAAGGTGAGGTGGTCTCTAGATGGCCTTTCCTTCAGTCTCTGCTCCATTTATTTTGGCCCTGCATTTTCTTTAGACTGGAAAAATTCTGGGTTAAATATTTTGAGATGCATGAGTGGCCTCTTCCCTCAACTAAGGGCCATGCCCATCTACTGGAGGTTGTCTCTACAGGTTCTATCTCTCTTTGTTGGGTATTTCAGCTAATGTCATCTCCACTGAATCTTATCATTGCATTTGCTGATTCTTATTTGTTAAATTAACATGAATAATTGTTGTTTTTATTCTCACAATTTATATGAAGAACTAAAAATGTTTAATGAATAAAATATATACAAATTGGAATGATTTTATCTGATTTACATAAAGTATAGGTTTGGATCTGATAAGTTTCATTTTTCACACTCACATTGGTTTTGTCAGAAATTAACATTCAAAAATGAGCAGGTCTGGTTTGTTATAATTGCAAATTTTATGAGCTTTAGGCTTATCAGCATAAATTCTCACTTTATTTTTTTTACATTTTAACAAATTAAATTGAATCCTTAAAAATCTTTGCCTTCTTGCTTTCAATTATATTTTTCTTAATTCTAACTAACTTTGTTCTTATTAACTAATTTATTATTTAATAAACAATTAAAAATAAAGTGCAATTATATCCATTGTAAAAAGAATGGTATAATTTCCTCCTAAAGAGTTACAACACAATACACACTTATTTAATATAAATATAGATGATCAAATACAAATTTCTAGATTTTAAATATTACTCTACTCTTACAACACTTAAAAGCAAATGCTAATATTAAAACAAAGTACAAATTATAATTTAATTTAAATAAAGTTATTGGAATGAAAAAACATTTAAATTTATGTTTTGAAATTTTAGATATCTCATAATTTTTAGAAAATTTTAAATATTTTCAATGATGTAGTTTAATAGTCATCTATTGGACAAAATAAATAGTCAGCACCTAGATTTTATACTAGAAATATTAGTTGTTTGTCATCCCAAAGTATTCACCAAATACTAGATAACACAATTATAATTATTATGTTCAAGTACTCTTATTTTGATTTGCAAAAGAAAACTCAGTGAAAGCAAAAACATAAAATGTATACTCAGGACAATTAGAAATATTTATTGAGAAAAAAATTATTATATAATTGAAAATAATAATAGATATTTATTCAGGACTTAAGGGGATTAGTTATAAGATGAGTTTTCTAATGTACAGCCATTCTGGCCAGAATGATATGTGGTCTTAACTTCTACAAGAAAACAAATATTATTTGGGGTTGTCAAATGTCCAGTCAATGGAGGAACCCTTCTTCTCCCTAGAAAAAAATATTGGTTTAAATATTAGTTTAATTAAGTTTAAACAGTAGTTAAAAATATCTACTGACACAGAAAGGCTATAATATTCTTTTGGCTGAACAATTAATTTGTTAAATATATGCATAATATAATGTATATATAATTTTAAATAGTTGCTTGAATGTATTTTGAATTAACATATATGACAGAATGATGGATGCAAGTGAACATAAATGTTTTTTTAGTGGAGTGTGGAGCAGTGAGCTGTGAAAGGCAGCTGGGTACCTGGTCGAGCACAGGCCTTGAACCCCAGACCCTAATGGAAAAGTAGATGTTCGGCCTTGCTGCTGGGCCCTGGTTCCTTTCACTTAGCTTCAACCTTCCACAGACACTCCCACAGAGAGGTCTATGGTCATCAGTCACTAAGAACAGTGCCTTGGGCTCTTCCACATGTAGATGATGTATCTCCAAGCTCTCAAACCAAACCAATAGGGGTTATCTGCTGTTAGACCATAACCCACCCCAAAAACTGTATATAAGAACCCTATTCCGAGAGTTTCTGTTGCAAAAGCTGTAACACTTGCAAAGAGATCTGCTCTCTCAAAGTGCCTTCAGAACCCTCCCCCTCTTTGCTAGCTAGCTGCCTTCTCAGTGCATAGAGACAGACGAAGCACCTGGGAGTAACTGGGTGGCGACAGCGGAGATGCAGGCAAAGACAGTAGCAGAGGCAGCAGAGGCGATTCCTCCTCTCTGCTCTCACTCTATTCCCTTGGCCCTTGGTATTGTGAGCTTCTGGGCTAATATTCACTTATCAGTGAGTGAGTACCATGTGTGCTCTTTTGTGATGGGGTTGCCTCACTCAGGATGATATTTTCTAGTTCTATCCATTTGCCTAAGAATTTCTTGAATTTATTTTTTTAATAGCTGAGTAATATTGTGTCAATGTACCACATTTTCTGTATCCATTCATCTGTTGAAGGACATCTGGGTTCTTTCCAGCTTCTGGCTATTATAAATAAGGCTGCTATGAACATAGTGGAGCATATGTCCTTGTTATATGTTGGAGATCTTCTGGGTATATGCCCAGGAGTGGTATAGCTGGGTCATTAGGTAATACTGTGTTTATTTTTCTGAGAAACCACCTAACTGATTTCCAGAGTGGTTGTACCAGCTTGCAATCCCACTAACAATGGAGGACTGTTCCTCTTTCTCCACATCCTCACCAGCATCTCCTATCATCTGAGTTTTTGACCTTAGCCATTCTGACTGGTGTGATGTGGAATCTCAGGGTTGTTCTGATTTGCATTTCCCTGATGACTAAGGATGTTGAACATTTCTTTAGGTGCTTTTCAGCCATTCAAGTTTCCTCTGTTGAGAATTATTTGTTTAGCTCTGTACCCCATTTCTTAATAGGGTTATTTGGTTGTCTTGAGTCTAATTTCTTGAGTTCTTTGTATGTATTGGATATTAGCCCTCTATCAGATGTAGGATTGGTAAAATTCTTTTCCCAATATGTTGGTTGCTGTTTTGTCCTATTGACAGTGTCCTTGCCTTACAGAAGCTTTGCAATTTTATTAGGTCTCATATGTCAATTCTTGGTCTTAGAGCATAAGCCATTGGTGTATTCAGAAACTTTCCCCTGTGCCTAAGTATTTGAGGTTCTTCCCCAACTTCTCTTTTATTTGTTTCAGTGTATCTGTTTTTACATGAAGGTCCTTTATCCACTTGGACTTGAGCTTTGCACAAGGAGATAAGAATGGATTGATCTGCATTCTTCTGCATGCTGACCTCCAGTTGAACCAGCACCATTTGTTGAAAATGCTGTCCTTTTTCCACTGGATGGTTTTAGCTCCTTTGTCAAAGATCAAATGACCATAGATGTGTGTGGTGGCACATGCTGTATTTAACTATGGCTAAAATTTATAGAACACCTCCAATTATTCAAATGTTTTCATCACCTAATTCTTACCCACTGAAGTACTTTTGCTTATTTATCTAGAGAAATTTCTGCCTGTTCCTCATTTTAGCATCTTTGTCTATATTTCCAGACCCAGTGTGCTGCATCTTTCTTTCTCATCTCAAAGACTGATTTCAAGGTTATCCTCACGTCTCATGTCAGCAATGTGAATTGCAAGTGGCAACTTTTAGGTGCAGTGAAAACCGTAACAAATCATAAAGAGGCACATGTGAAAGATGGCATGAATGACTTCTAAAGATTGCTACAGTGGATATCCCTGTGCCAAGTTAGAGGAAATTCATAATATATAAACAAATTATACCACTAATATGATCATTAAAATTATCTTGCACCTATGTATGCAGTGAAGAAGAAAAACATCAAGGTAAAAAAGAATAGGCTATTTTGAAGAGGGAAAGATAGATTATAAGAAATCACTAAACAGATGTTACGGAGACAGAAAAGCTTTAAAACAAGAAAAGAAAAGAAAGATAGAAGTAATTTTCTCTGCTCCCCAGCTAGGTCTGAAAAGCAAAACTCATCTATAGGAAAACCCATGTGTCTAATGTAAAAGGGAGACTATTACTCTTAGAAACTGTCCCACAAATGCCAGGGAGATACAGTGTGAGATTGGTGACAGGTCAGCTGTGGAAAAGAAATCTACTTTGTCATATTACATATTTTGGAAAGATATAACTATTCCCTGTGTGAAGAAGACAACGGTTGTTTAAAAGCACATGCTTAAATATTGTTCCAGACTACTCTAGAGACCTGAAAATGGGAACATTTTCAAGTCAGGGAGGCTACGGGCACCTTTCCAGTCTTTGAAAGAAGGACAATACAGAAATCAGTGTCAAAGGAAAAAAGTAGATGCTGACCATCAGGTGCAGGAGGGCAGGACTTTGGAGGCATATTGGTCAGTTGCTCTACTCTCCATGGCAAGGAAGATCACCTGAGGATAAGCTCCTATATAAGCAAGTAGCCAGCTCTACAGGACTCAGATTGAATCAAAAATAATATCTCATTATTTTTGCCTACAGAGGATACTTTGCCAGACACACAGGCTGAAAGAAAAATGATGCAAATCTATATACCACATCAGTAAGTTCTGACTTCAAGCCAAATTTCAACAGTAAACATCAAGTCAAAATTAGTCAAAAGAAACAAAGATGGTCAATACGTATTAATGCATACTCATTGGTACATCTCATTTTATAAAAACAACAGCAATAACAAAGTAATATTCGACAGAAAGAAATAGATGACTGTAGATACATTAATAGGGGGAGAGTTCAATGCCCCACTCTTATTAATAGGTGTATGAGGCAGGCAAAATTTAACAAAGGATATTTAAAGTTAACTTGCACCATAGATATCCAATAAAAGAAAAAAGAAAAGAAGAAAAAAATGCACCATAAATCAAATAAACTTAACAGAAATACATAAGATATCCTAAGTCTTTGTCTACAGATCTTATTACCAGTCGATGAAACTTTCATTAAAATAGATCACATACTAAGTCACTGTCTAATTATGGGTTTATATTGCTGCAATGAAATACCAATATCATAAAAAGAAGATGGAGAGGAAAGAGCTTGTTTGGTTTATATATCCATATTGCTGTTCATTATTGAAGAAAGTCAGGAGAGGAACCCAAACAGGGCAGGAATGTAGAGGCAGGAGCTGATGCAGAGGCTATGGAGGAGTGCTGCATACTAGACTGCTCACCATGACTTTTTCAGCCTGCTTGTAGAACCCAGGACTAACAGCCTGTCATTGAGTTATTTTGGTGTTGTTTTTGGTCATCTTCTGCTAGACATGGGGACAGCCTTTAAGATGGTTTGTATATCCAATAATATCCTGTTGGAGAAAATTACTTCTTCATCTGCAAGGAGCTATCAATTGAAGATAGCTTCTGGGTGAGTGATAGGGGCTGTATTCATGTCTCCTGTCAGTACTAGGATTTCATTTGGCACAGATACATGCTGGTCCTCTGTATGCCTTCTCTTATGCATCGTTCCCTAAGCTCTGAGAGGAGGGGTTTGATGAAATCATTCTGTTGACTGAATGTCTCAAGGTCTCTCACTTTGTCCAGTTGTGGCTCTTTGCATTAGTTCCCATCTGCTGAAGGAGGAATCTTCTCTGATGATGGTTGAACGAGACACTGATCAATGGGTTTAGCCAAATGTCATTAGGAGTCATGTCATGGCTATATTCCTTATCAGAGACAAATGTATTTGGCTTTACCCCTAAGACCATGGTCTATCTCATTCCAGCTTTTTGCCCACCAAGAAGTGTCAGACTTGGGTTCCATCTCATGGAGTGAGGTTCAAACCCAATAAGATATTGGATGGTTACTGCCACAACTTTTGTGCTACTGTGACAGCAGTTTGTCATGTAGGCTGGTCACTGTTGCAGATTGCAAGGTTTGCAGCTGCTTACCTTTCTTCTCTTGTGTCATGGAGGGTCCAGACTAGAACCATGAACACCAGTCAGGAGATATGAAAGCTCCAGTTAGGCGCCAGCTTGACTTCTCCGTGGTCAGTATTATATGTAAGTGCTGTTTCCAGCAATAGGGCCTTACCATCAGTTTATGGTAAGTAAACAATAATTTTGGAAATAATCTCAGTTGTTATGGGTTTGATGGGACCACATTGATTCTTGTACGAGGTCCCACAAACATGTCTGAGATAAAAGACAATCCTTTCAACTAATGTGTTCACCTACCTGTAGAAAAATAGAATTCATCTCTTCACTTATAAAATAATCAGTTTTAAATGGACCAAAGTTTTAATAAAATGATTAATAAATTTTCTTTTAAAAAATGATCTAAAAACTTTTTTGTAGATTTGTCAAAATTCTTCGGGTCTCAGTTTTAATATTAATAACAAAAATTCTATTGTACATACTAACCATTATCTTAAATGAAAGAGCTTGTACAAAATTAAAAAAAAAATGTCTTAAACTTTGAAAGAGCTAAAGTAAAATACATTAAAATATAGGTATAGATAAAGACTTCTGAAAACGTTCCATCAGTTCTGGAAATTGCAGCTGGTTTTTACTACTTTGTGGGCTCTGCCTTCTTTCGCCCTTTCCCATCCCTTTTCTCCCACCTTTTTAACCCGCTAACACTAGATAAGAAAAGGATAGAGAGGCAAGAAAAATGATCGTAAATAAAGTCAAGGGTCAGAAAGGAGGCAATGTTATCTTTAAACTACTTCCTGCTGATTAGGGGCATCAAGTTCCTCAGGCCAAGTTTGATCTTTTCACACAAATGTAACTTTAAATTTTTCAAACACCTATTTTTAATGATGATTCTTAAATGGTTTAATCTCCCTTGTAGTGCACCACCAACCAGAGGTAGTGGAAAAGAATACAGGGAAAGTTGACCTGTTTAGAAAGATTTTTTGGAGCAACTCCCAGGTATATTGTCTGGAAATCTGCAGTTCAGTTCACAGGTTAGTAATGGCAGCTCAGTTCACTCTAAACCACTTCATGGATACACCAGAAGTCCAGTTTAGTAGAGTCAAGATAGCAAACATGAGTCAGCAGTGGTGCCATTACCTAGCAGAGACAGCCAGGCCTTAACCTCTATTCAAGTCATCAAGAGACAGAAGGAGGAACACTAGGAGAAGTTCTTGGTTGTGCCTCTCTTGGAAGCAAAGATCAGCTAAGACATAAGACTCACAATATTGCACAGCTAGCTCTTTAAGCAAGCCTAGTGCAGCCCCAATCACTTTCCATCAATTTATTTTAATACTCCCTACAAACATCATGTATCCACCACAGGTCTTGCCTCAGCACATGAGTCTCTCTCAGCTGATATCACTTTGCCAATCAGCTGCAGAATCTGTGGAAGTGGCAAGAAACTCAGCACACTACCAGATTTGTGTTGCATTTCTCTCAAAGGATTCCCAACAAATGCAAATCCACTATGCAATGTAAGACAGACCAATACATCAGTGTTGTTAGCCAAGAATCCTTCATCATGTGTTCTTTCGAGTGTTTGCTTTAGCAGAACATCCTTTCACCTATGTCTGCTTCAGCTAAATGTTCCTTCACATATTTGCCCCAGCAAAACATCATCCAACCGATTTTCCAAAGAACCCTTAAGTTTCCACTTTATACAACTACTTAAAAAAATCAGCCAACAAACAAACAACCCACCCTACCTCTCAGGGCCCTAGAATTTATATATTCTCTAAAACGTGTCCCAAATTTCAAACATCAGATAGTTTCAGAATCACAGAAACTATCTTCATCTTGAAAAATCATACCCCTGCTATAGCATAATATAACCCCTCAACTGGGATCAAAATGGAGCACATTCCCATAATATTTCTGTGTTTTTTCAAAGAAACCAAAGCTCTAAAATTGTCACTACAGGAAATAAGAACAAGAATTCACAAAGTGAATGGCATGAAATTTAAAAGCTTCTCCACAGAAAAGGAAACAATCAACATAGAGAAAAAAACCTGGATAATGGCTGAATATCTTTGCAAATTATACACCTTACATGGAATTAATATAGAGATAATATATATCAATATATGACAGAAATCATGAAACATACATTCATAATACATTTTATATAATATAGATTATAGTATTTAATACATAAATAATGTATAATATAAATATATAAAATATTTATAATATATTATGAGTATAAGATGACAACAGAAATAGGATTATTATAAGAAAAGCTACTAATGAGGATGTGAAAGAAGTGAATGAACATGAGCAAAGTATAATAAAGTACATTCATGAGAATATAATAGAGACATTATTCTTATATGATAATGTAAAACATAATACAGGACCACACAGAATCTAATTCACTCGTAAATACAATAAATTGTATTTTAAAGAAGCAAAAATAGTCTTAGAATATGTTTAACAAGTTAGTTTGGATCCGACTTTATCAGGTTGGTTTGGGTCATAAACATGATCACGGCTTTCTTATAACTTACATAGAAAATCTTTGAAATAGTCTCCATTATGCCCTTCCAGATAATTATAAGATTTTAGAAAATAATTTTGTGTACATTTATTGCATGTATTAAACTTTAAATTATTAATGCCTACTTAACAAAACTTCTCATAATCCTCACTGAACATTGGTGATTGCCAAGGACCAGCCTTGCCTTGGTCCGAGTTCTGAGAAAAAGGTCAAGTTCTGAGAGAAGAGATGTCTGAGACTGGAGAAATAAATGACTCAAAGTCAAATTTTGGGTCCAAGCTGGTAACTATGTTCTGCTGAGTTGACTTTCTGGAATGCCTTCTCTTTGTTCTGCTCTGCTCTAGACAGCTTTTTCTTGGTATTCTAAAAATTCTATGATTGAGACAGCTAGCTTTCTGCTCCAGATACCTTTCTCTGTTAGTAAAAATTCTAAAAGCTCTGTGGATAGCTCATGGGTTTTCTCACCAAAGTAAAAATCTGCTAAAAAACTTCTTGGATCTTCCAACCAAGTAAACAATCCTGTTAGAAAAAGAGCTATAAAATTCTAAAAAAAATTGTGTTTGCTCTCCATGGATTTTCCAACTTAAATCAGAAATCCTGTTAGAAAACACTCTTGAAGAGCTGTGTTCACTCTCCAGAGATCTACAGACAGTTCAGCTCTTGCTAAAGAAAAATTCTAAAAAAGAACCGCTATTACTTTCTGCTAGCTCATCTCATGTAGAACAAAAGCCCAATTTTTTATTTACCTATCAATTCAGTTATTTACTCCAGGTAATATGACCATCCAACTATTCAACATTCCATGATCTTAGTCCCTTGACTCTAAGGAAAAAGACAGCCAGTACATTATTTTTCTTTTTTGAACAATGCAAAAGTATTCAAAGATCTGCCTGCCTTTGTAAACTTTATTAGGTCAAACTCTGTTCTGAGATTACCATTTCAACCATACTTAGACCTAAATTAGCTCTGTCTCAGGATAACTATGAACCCAGAAATCTGCCTCCATTTATAAGCATTAGAAAAAAGGAAAAAATTACTCATCCTGCTTGCTCAGTACTATAGAGCACATAGAGCTGAGCAGCCTGTTACCCCAGTAGGAACTCCATTCTCATGAAACCTCTACTCCTGTCTTCATCAGATCTGTTGAGCCTGAACGATACTGGTAAGTTTCCCTTCCCCCAACCATCTTTCCTGTTCACTGAATCCTCTGGAGCAAGCCTAGCTGCTCTGATAGCCTGCTAGTTCTGGTACATCTCCATTCTTCAGCCACCTCTGTGCTCACTTTTATCAGATCTGTAGCTCCTGAACCATACAGACCTGCAGATCCTGAGCCATTCAACCCAAGGATACCATCAGAGGCCTGCTACACCAGAACCATCAAGGTTAACCTCCCTCCCAATACTTATGATAATAGGAATATATAAGGACCAAAGCCATCCAGATGGTTAAGGCCCTCAAAAGAACACAATCTACAAAAGCCATGGCAACCTGACACATTTAGAGCATAACTACCATATTACAGCAAGCCCTAGATGTCCTAACAAAACCAAGGAGAAGAAAACAACTTTGAATCCAATCTTATAGAAATTATAGAGGCATTTAAAGAGAAAGCGAATAAATACATTAAAGAAATATGGGAAATACAATTATAGAGGCGAAGGAAATATATAAAACTTTGTGAGACCTGAAAGTGGAAATAGAAGTAATAAAAAAATACAACCTGAGGGAATCTTGGAGATGGAAAACATAAGGAAGAGAACAGGAACAACAGATGCAAACATCACAAACAAAATACAGGAGATGGAAAAGAAAATTTTATACATAGAAGATACAAGAGAAGAAATTAAGATAGCAGTCAAAAATTTTTTTAAATCTAAAAAATTCTTGACACAAAATATCCAGGAAATCAGGGAGACCATGAAAAGACCTAACCTAAGAATAATACAGATAGAAAAAGGTGTCCCAGCTCCAGGGCCAAGAAAATATTCTTAATAAAATCATAGAAGAAAAATTTCTCAACCTAAAGACAGAGATGCCTATAATCATGCAAGAAGCATATAGAACACCAATTAAACATGATCAGAAAAGGTAATCCCCTTGGTACATAATCAAAACACAAAATCTATAGAACAAAGAATATTAAAAGTGGCAAGGAGAAAAAACAAGGTAACATTCAAAGGCAGACCTCTAAGAATTATATCCAACTTCTCAACAGAGACTTTAAAAGCTATAAGAGCCTGAACAGATGTCTTGCAACCTCTAAGAAACTACACATGCCAACATAGACTACTATACCCAGCAAACTCTCAATCACCATAGAGAAAGAAAACACGGTATTTCAAGATAAATTCAAATTCAAACAATAGCTATTCACAAATTCAGCCCTACAGAAAATATTAGAAGGAAAACTCCAACACAAAAAAGATAACTACAACCAGGAAAACAGAGAAATTAAGTAATTCCACACTAACAAATAATTGGGAAAGCACATGCGCGTGCACACACACATACACATGTACATGCACGCACAAACACACACACACACACACACACACACAGAAATACACACAGAGATACACACACACACACACAGAGAAATACACACAGAGATACACACACACACACACACACACACACACACACACACACACACTAGCATGACCAACATTAAAATAACAGGAAATATCAATCACTGGTCATTAATGTCTGTCAACATCAATGGACTCAATTCTTCAATAAAAAGACACAGGTTAACAAAATGAATGTGAAAATAGGATCCTTCATTCAGATGCATACAAGAAACACACCTAAGTAAGTAAAGGACTGGAACAAAATTTTCAAAGCAAATGGACACAAGAAGTAAGCTGGAGTAGCCATTCTAATATTTAATAAAATAGACTTTCAACCAAAATTTACCAAAAAAGACATAGAAGAATATTTCGTGTTCAAAAATAAAAAATATACCAAGATGATTTCTCCATTTTGAACATCTATATCCCAAACATAAGGGCACACACATTTGTAAAAGAAACATTGCTAAAGCTTAAATTGCACATTGAACCCAATACATTAATAATGGGAGACTTCAACACTCTGCTCTCACCAGTTGACAGGCAACCCAGACCAAAAATAAATAGATAATGAAACAGATATTATAAATCAAATGGATCTAACAGACATCTACAAAATATTTCACCCAAACACAAAAGATTATACTTTCTTCTCAGCTCCTCATGAATCCCCCAAAATTGAGCATATAGTCCATCACAAAGCCTAAACAGATACAAAAAAAAAAATGAAATAACTCCTTGTAACTTATCAGATCACTGCAAATTAAAGCTGGACTTCAACTACAGCAGAAACAACAGAAAGCCTACACACTCGTGGAAATTTAACAACTGTCTACTCAATGATCTCTGAATCAGAGAAGAAATAAAAAAGAGAAATTAAAGACTTTCTAGAATTCAATGAGAATGAAGACGGCACAACACAACAAAACTTATAGAACATAATGAAAACCGTGCTAATGGGAAATTCATAGCACTAAGTGCCTCCAAAAAGAAACTAGAAAGTTTATATACCAGCAATTTAAAAGTATACCAATGTAAAATATACAAATATATATATATATATATATATATATATATATATATATATATATAATATATATTATATAATATATATATATATTTTATATATACAAATATATACAAATATATACAAATATATACAAATATATACAAATATAAAAGCAAGCATACCAAAGACGAGTATAAGGAAGGAAATAATCAAAATAAGGGTTGAAATCAGTTAGAAAACAACAACAACAAAAAAAAAATACAAAGAATCAAAAGCAAACAAGACTTGGTTCTTTGAGAAAATCAACAAGGTAGAAAAACCCTTAGCCAAACCAACCAAAATACAGACAGACAATATCCAAATAAACAAAATTAGAAATAAAAAGGGAGACATAATGACAAAAACTGAGGAAATTCAAGGAATCATTGAAACTTACCTCAACAGCCTGGTAAAGGAAAAATGCCTGGTAACATGCAAAAGCAGGCCTATAAGAATTACACCCAACTTTCTCAACAAAGAGTAAAAGCTCAACAAAACTGGGATATTTTAACAAATTGAGTGACTTTCTAGACAGGTACCGCTTACCAAAGTTAAATCAAGATTAGCCAAACTATTTAAACAGCCCTATAACCCCTAAAGAAATAGAAGCAGTCTTTTAAGTCTTCTTACAAAAAGAGAGAGAAAGAGAGAGAGAAAGAAAGAGAGAGAGAGAGAGAGAGAGAGAGAGAGAGGAAAAGAAAAGCAAGCCAAGGGCCAAGGGCCAAGGACTGAGGGCTAAGTGTCAGATGGTTTTAGTGTAGAACTCTATCAGACTTTTGAAAAAGAACTAATGCCAATACTCCTCAAACAATCCACAAAATTGAAACAGAAGTAACACTGTCAAACTCATTCTATGAAGCTATAGTCATCCTGATATTTAAATCTACCTTTAAAAAATTAACAAAGACAGAGAACTTCAGACCCATTTCTCTTATGAATATTGTTGCAAAAAATACTCCATAAATTACTCAAAAACTAAATCCAGGAATACACAAAAGATCACACATCATGATCAAACATGATTCAGGGATGGTTCAATATACAAAAATCCATCAATGAAAACAAACATATCAACTAACTGAAAGAAAAAAAACACATGATCATCTCAGTAGATGCGGAAAATACCTTTGACAAAATCCAACACCCCTTCATGTTAAAAGTATTAGAGAGATCAGGAATGCAAGGTACATTTATAACATAAAGAAATATACAGCTAGCCAATAGCCAACATCAAGCTAAATGAAGAGAATCTTAAAGCAATGCCACTAAAATCAGGGACAAGGCTTCCCACTCTTTCCCTATCTATTCAATATAGTACTTGAAACTCTAGCCAGAACAATAAGAAAACTACAGGAGATCAAGTGGGTAAAAACTGAAAAAGAAGTCAAAGTATTGCTATTTGCTTATATGATAGTATACTCACGTTACCCCCAAATTTTTATGTGAGAACTCCTACAGCTGATAAACACGTTCAGCAAAGTGGAAGGATACAAAATTAACTCAGAGAAATCAGTAACCCACCTTTATACAAATGAACTGGCACAGAAAGCAATTAGGAAAATAGCATCTCTTACAATAGCCATGAATAATATAAAATGTCTTGGTATAAGTCTATTCAAGCCAATAAAAGATCTGTTGAACAAGAACTTCAGATGCCTGAAGAAAGAAACTGAAGAAGATATCAGAAGATGGAGAGATCTCCCATTCTCATAGATAGGTAGAATTAACATAGTGAAAGTTGCCATCTTACCAAAAGCAATTCATAGATTGCCAATTACCATCAAAATTCCAACACAGATTTTTTAAAAATAGATCTTGAAAAAGCAATTCTCAACTTCATATTGAAAACTAATAAACCTAGGACAGCTAAAACAATCCTAAACAATAAATGAACTTCAGGAAGAATTACCATCCCTGATCTCAAGCTGTACAAGAGAGCAATAAAAACTGCATGGTATTGGTATAGAAATAGATACATTGATTAATATAATCAAATCAAAGACACAGAAATAAATCCATACATCTATGGACATCTAGATTTTTTGACAAAGAAGCCAACCCATACAGTGACAAAAAGAAAACATCATCAATAAATCGTGCTGGTTTAACCAGATGTCTACATGTAGAGGAATAAAAATAGATCCATAATTGCCATACTGCATGAAATTCACGTCCAACTGGATCAATAACCTCACCATAAATCTGGATACACTAAGTTTCATAGAAGAGAAGGTGGTAAATACCCTTAAATGCATTGGTACAGGAATAAAATTCCTGAACCGAACACCAATGTCTCAGGCTCAAAGATCAAAAACTGATAAATGGGACCCCATGAAACTTCAAGGAACTCATGTAACTGTAAGACAGTTTCAACCTCATGAAATTGTAAAGCAAAGAACACTGTCTGTCAGTAGGACAAATTGGAAGCCTACAGATTTGCAAAGGATTTTCACCAACTCTACATCTGACCGAGGGCTAGTATCAAACATTTATAAAGATCTTAAGAAGTTAAACAGCAACAACCTAAATAACCCAATTAAAAAATGAGGCACAGAGATAAATAGATAATTCTCATCAGAGGAATCTCAAATGGCTGAGAAGCACCTAAAGAAATGTTCAAAGTCCTTAGTCATCAAAAAATGAAAATAAAAAAAAAAAGCCTCTGAGATGCCATCTTACATTGGCCATAATGGCTAAGATAAAAAACTAAAGTGACAGCACATACTGGCAAGGATGTTGAGCAAGGGGAATACTCCAATAATGCTGGTGGGAGTGCAAACTTGTACAACCACTCTGGAAATCAATTTGGCAGTTTTTAGAAAACTAGAAATAGTTCTCAAGATCCAGCTATACCACTCCTGGGCATACATAGAAAAAATACTCTACCATCCCATAACACTTGCTCAACTGGGTGGGAGAGAAGGGATCAGGAGCAGAGTAGTGGGGTTCAAGACCGAGTGTGATAAGAGGCAGGAGGATGGCTTGATGACTATGAGAATGAAAGGAAATCTCCAACTGACAGAAGAGGCAGGTAGGAGGCATTGTAGAGTGAAAAATTATAAAGACCATTTTATGAAATATATATAGGCTTTTCCTTTACCCTGAGCAAAAGAATGCAGGCTCCAGAAGGCGGAACTGAATGTAAGATTTCAGGCCTTCATTGCCCCTAGATATTCCGGGTGGAGGGCATTATCCCTGAATCAGAGGACACTTGCTGGATTACATTCCTCAAGCCTCAGGGAAAAGAACCCACTTGTGGGTGTGAAAAGCCCAAAGCAGGAAGACACACTCCTGACCACAAAAAGATGCAAGTCACCTAAGTGGGACTGCGACTGGAGCAAGTGAGAAATAGTTTAGCCTGAAATAGTCAGTAATAACATGGTAAGACTACATTCTTGAGAAGAATGGGTGTGCAGAGTGATTTTCACATGATCCTGTATCATTTAGGTTTGGGCTCCTCTGGAATGTTTCACTACTCTTATGTTATGTATCCTTGACAACCCCTCACCCCTCTTCCCACTCCCCTGGTTTGTGATTTACCCCTTTAAAAACCCTCTTCAGATTGACTGGCTTTGTCAAACTGTACTCCTGCGTGAGTGTGCAGTTTGAACGCTGGCTGCCAGCTCTCTTCCCTAATAAACCTCTGCTGATTGCATCCAGGTACGGTGTCTTGGAGTTTGTGAGTGTTCGCGACTTCCCAAGATTTGAGTAAGGGTCTCCCTTATTTAGGGATCTTCAGCATCTCCAGGAAGAGATGGAGACATGGTACCATAGAAGCAATGGGGTGTTCTTAGCTGTGACTCACATTGGGGCTATGGAGCCTGGGGAGGCTGCCTCCTATGGCAAGGGAGGAACCCAGGTGGAGCAATAGGGATACGAACCCACCCACAAAACTTTTGACCCAAAATGTATCCTGTCAACAAGAAATGAAGAAATTGGGGATGGAGCCCCAATAACCAGCTCAATTTGAGACCCATCCTATAGGCAAGAATCAATCTCTGACACTACTAATGATATTCTGTTATACTTGCAAATAGGAGTCTAGCTTGGCTGTCCTCTGACAGACTCCATCCTGCAGTTGACTCAGACATTTGAAGACACCCACAGCCAAACAGTGGGTAGAGCTTGGGGACTCTTATGGAAGGATAGAAGGAAGGATTGCAGCCTCTAAAGGAACAGGAAATCCAAAGGAAGACCAACAGAATCAACTAACCTGGACCCTTGGGGCTCTTAGAGACTGAACTATCAACCAAAGAACATATATGGGCTGGACCTAGGCCTATCCACACAGATGTAGCAGATGTAAGCTTGGTTTTTATGGAGTCTGGAACAACTGGAAAGGAGACTATTCCAAAAGCTGTTGCCTGTACATGAGATATGTTCTTCTAGTTGGGCTTCCTTGTCTGGTGTGGGAGATGATCTGCTTAGCCTCAGTGAGACTTGATGTGCCAGTGTTGGGGATACCCATGTGAGCCCTCACATACTCAGAAGAGGAGAGGGAGAAGGAATGTGGGAGGGGTTCACCTGGAGGGGGACAGTAAGCAGGATGTAAAGTGAATAATAAAAAATAAATAAATAATAATAACTAATTTTGATTTATTTTTAAAAATGAAAACAACAGTAACAAAATACTTAGCTTGGTGGAATCTTGGCTTTCAGTCACCACTCTGTAAATCTCTTTATCTCCTTTCTTAGCACCTTTCTAACTAGCTGACTCATAGTGAAGCTGCCTCTGCTCCTTTACATATGTGAGTCCCCTTATACAATTCATATTGTATTGTTATCTTTTTGCATATTTAAGAAATTAAATATTTTTGAATTTATGTTTTATATTTTTTTCTACAGCCTTAAGGGCTGTCCTGAAGGTCCCAACATTTACCATTTTACTGAAACATTGGTTAAAACTTTGCCTCCCCAACTCATGCTGTCTGATTATCAGGGAATCTTTAATATTAACAGGGAGAAAAATTCTTTGGAATAATGTGAAAATATGTACATACAAACAAGCCTTATGCCCTAAGCAGACATTGACCCATGCCTACTGCCCCATCCTAGGGACAGGAAGCATGTCTTTCTGTCCCTACCAATGCCATCCTGGACTCGACAGATGGTCCCATAATCCACATTTAGTTCTCTTCCTTCATTCCATCTCCCAGATTTTAGCCAGAAACAGCTAAGCCTTCATGACCATATGGCCAAACACATAATAAAAGGACAATGTGTACCATCCATTGATTTCTCACTGGTATTTAGAGTTTAAGCTTACAAGCAAAATCTCCTTTTCACTATATTAAATAGAGCCATTAGTATAGTCTGTGTAAAACCAGGCATAATGTGTTTAGACCATCAATCAAATTCATAGGAAAGCTGATTCACCAGTACCATCCTTCAGATGAAAAATCATTTAAGCACCTAATCATGCATGAAGCTCTCAGTGCTGAGAAAATTAATTGCATAGCTCTGGGAGGCTGACCTGCAGTAGTTTTACGATGTGAAACAGACAACGGGAGAGACCCATGTCCATGTAAGCCATGTGGTCAATAGAAAAGTAAGGCTGAACATTATAGAGTGTGCATACAAGCATTGAGCGATTTTAAGAAACAACTATTTAGAATAAGCATTAAAGCCTGAGTTATCTTCTTGTTTTCTTGTTCAAGAACAAATCCATCCTGGTACCAGCTGGTTTACATAGTGAAACCTGTCACAAAATAAGAAAATAGAGCTCGTGAATTAGATGACATTTGATTTCATCTCCAATGTTCAAAAACCACCACCTAACAGCTGCCAGTTTTATACTAATCACACATATTCTTTGTTTCTCAAACATCATTTTTTATGTCTTCTCTCCAATGCCTGAGATTCTCTTTCCCATATTTTGCATTCTGTTGTCCTTTGAGATTCCTGTTTGAGCTCCCAAATTTTCATTTCCAGATTTCCTTCAGTTTGAATGTTTTTTTAATCCTGTATCCACTGTCATGTCTTCAATTATTTTATTCATTTCTTTCCACTCTGTGTTAGTATTTCCATAGATTTATTTAAGGGATTTATTAATTTCTTTTTAAAAGTCCTCTATAATATTCATGAAGAGTATTTTAAGGTCCTTGTCTTGTGTTTCAGCTATGTTTTGTTTCTTGTGGCTGATGGTGGTAGGGTTGGTAGGCTCTAAAACTGGCTGTTTAGTGTTTTTATGTTGACATCTAGGCACCTGGGTTTAGGGAAATTGTAATTCAAAGTGCTAATATCTGTTGTGGTATTTTTTCGGTGGGTGTTTTGCTGCTTGGTTTCTGTTTTTCTTCTCCAGTTCTTAGAAGAGTGAGGTGACTATATGTTGACTGGCAGAGAATGTTTTAATCCCAACAAACGAGTAAAAAAATTACTGACTCAATTTTTTTGACAAATAAAACAAGCTTCATTTTCTGTCAAACAGGACTATCTCCCTAAAGCTCGGTTTAAGAAAATAGACTTAAACATGAACAAAATTGGATTTCTTTTGCTCAGGAACTACAAGACTATGGGCTTTTCAAAGGTAGGGGAATTTACACAGTAATTTTGGTTATGTACAAACTTGGGAAAATATCTCAGAATTATTTGGCAGAATGTCTTATCTTACCAGGGTGAAGGTCAGGGGATAAGGTGTAGAACATGTTAAAATTCAGAAAATAGGTCAAGCCATGCTCAAACCCAAATTTTACAGAAAACTAAAATGAACTTATATGTTGACCCTGTAACAAGATGGACCTAATCTTAAAATGGAGTCAGGATGATTTATCAAATACTTCTGGGATTCTGACATGTATGGCCACTTGGGTATGTTTCTGCACAATCCTAATAGTCAGTGAATAAGAAGTCACAGCAGGTAGTCTGCTACAGAGCTGGGGATGAGACTCGCACTTGAATTTAGAGAAGACAAAGACTGAAGCTAACCTAACTGTTTAGCTGAACTATTTGCTTCTCTGGCAGGCTTGGTGAGCCGATGTGAGAGTGGAAAGTATTCTCAGGAGACGCCTGCTAGAGTTGGGGGATAAGACAAAGGGATGAGTGAGGAGGACGGTTAGAGAAGAACATCTGCATGATTGGCTGGATATGAGGACAGAAAGAAGGAAGAAGCCACATCAGGTTGTCTGCTACCAAACTGGAGATAAGATTAGGGACACTGGGTTTGGAGAAAAGCAGGGAGCAGGTTTATTCGCAGTTAGCCTACTGGCTTCCCTGGCGATAGTTCTCTCTGGCCTTGAACTGCTAGCACTTGGTTCTCTATTTTACAAACTGATAGCATTGGTACCAATTTGCAACTTCTTTAACTTTTCCGCATGTCAGTTTCCTTATCCATATGAGTGAAATAGTAAGAGTGTCATCTCACATGGTTGTAATAAGAATTGAATCGGCCACTCACTGGTGTAGAGGAATTTTAATCCAGCAATGTGACTGCTCTGGCTAGGGATCACATCCAAAGACCTCCTAGGACTGTGTGATCACTGGCTGGAATGATACATCATTAATTCCTCTGACTGGAATGCAAACGAGCCATTAGTACACACCTTTATTCTCATACGACATAGGTAAGGTTAGTTTGTTGAAGGAATTTGCCATGTTTGAAGGATGTGCAGTGAGAACAATGCAATGGTTTGTAAGTTCTTGTGGTTCAGTGCAGGTAAGAAAAGAAAGTTAAATTCAGAAAGTATAAAAGAGCCAGAAGATTAGAACAAATGGCCAGAGTTATATTGAGGCCAAGAAGAGCAATTCAGCGAGAAGCCAAATTCAATCAGCTTGGTGAGGAGTTTGAGCCAGAAAAGTTGAGTTAAACCAGCCAGCCACAGTTCAGAGAGAACTGAGATTTTATTCAACAGTAAACTTCCAAGATGATAATTACATCCATCAAATAAAAGCCACATTTACATCTGGCATGTGAGAACACAGCAGCTGAGCAGGACAGGGAAACAGATAAGCCAGTTGGAGATCCCCATCATTCTTTCCTCACTCCAAATCCAACCCACCATTCTCACCCTAGCACTGCAACAGAATACCAGCGGCAGCCTTCATCCCTGTCCACATCTTCTGTAGATCACTTACAGACCATTCCATTCTGACTTAGTTCCCTTACTCTTTGTTTTATCCCTGCCCCCAACTCCAGCAGGTACCCCCTGCTAACCCACAACCCATGACTGCCAGAAAACCAGGCAGATCTTCTCTTCCACAGATGTAATCATTCAGTCTTATCCAAATTTGTCAAAAGAACACCAGAGGAAGTGTTCCCTGCTCACTGCTTCCCTTTCCTGTGAATCCCACAGATCTTTTCCCCTTTTAATGTTCCTACCTGTTGAGACTACAAAATTTTAACTTCTGTCCCTAGTTTATATTTGCCTCAGCAGATTTTCACCTGGCTGACAGAATTCATCCAGGGATCACATTTGAACTGCAAGCTGCTGAGCTCTGACTTGTTGAACGCTCATGTAAACTGGTCCACTGATGTAATTGCTTCCTGTCTTTCAATTGGATTAACTAATCAGATAATCCCCCATTGCCCAACTTTTGACTAAAATTTCAGCCTCCTTGCACTCCCTTGACAATGTCCCAATATCAGCCAGAAATAGTTACAAAAGGGAATATGGTATCTATTAACAGGTTGAAATGTTAAGTCAAAAAGAACCCCTCAGGCCTCAGAGAAAAGTTTTAAGTCAATAATTTGACTTACCAGAAGAACTGAAAGGAGGGATTGTTGAGGCCTGCCCCCTTAGCATAGCTGTAGCCATGCTTGCCAGTTATTAACAGTGAAATACAGACTGACTCGGAGCAGACTCATGCTGCTTATATAGACTGTATGTTCTGCATGTTCTGGGATTTGTTAATCTTAAGAAATTCCACAGACATGAGCATCACTTAGGACCCATCAAATTAAAAGTCAATATGAACTGTTATGTTTAAAATAGCTTGAGTCAGAGCCAACCACAAAGCAGCATTTCCAGCACCTGCATATGAGCTCATTGTGGTTTTTCCAGGTTCAGGCTTTTTAAGCTGGTCCTGAGTGATGTTCCTGATTGCATTTCCCAGCTCCTGAGTTTGTAGTCATAGACTTGATCTATCAGACTTGGGGTTTGTGTTCAATAAACCAATCCTATTTAAATGAGATTTTTGTCTGGATGGTTTGTGTGGCAATTATCCACGTTATCTCTTACTAGACTACAACCTGAGCAGGCACTACCTGCTAACCAAATGACAGGTCTTTCCAGGGTAACAAGTAGGCTGTATTCAGGACCCCACTTTCCCTACTGCTCCTGAGATCCAGTACCCCCAGTCTCATCCACAGCTCTGTAGCAGGAATCCTGCTGTAGTCTCCCTTTCTGCTCTGACCCATGTTCAGGAGATTACAAGACCTTCTCCTCCAACTTTTCTTCCCCCAGCTCATCTCATTATCCTAATCTCCAATATCAGCCAAAATTTTTTGAGAACATACCAGCAGAACAGACCAGAGAGCCACTACATGCTCCAAAAGTTCAGAAAGGGAACAGAAACCATAGATAAAACACCCACCCATCAAAGAAAAATCCAGAAATCAGCACCTATATAATCATCCTATATAATCAATATAGACAGACGTCTAGACATCAGCGTAACCTCCACAGCAATGTGTTTTCACGAGAGCCCAGATATCCTAGTACAGCAGGCCCTGAATATTTCAACATAGCTGAAGACGAAGGCAAAAATCCTTGAAACCAGCTGTATGAAGATGATAGAGTTCTTTAATAAGGAAATGAGTAAATCCCTTAAAAACTGCAGAAAAACAAACACAATTAGAGAAAATGAATAAATCCTTTAAAGAAATCCAAGCAGAGAGTGTAAAAAAATCATTTGCAGAGCATTTCACCCAAACACAAAAGAATATATGTCCTGCTTTGCACCTCATGGAACTTTCTCCTAAACTGAATACATTTCTGGGCACAGAGAAAATATCAACAGATACAAGAAAATTGAAATAACATCCTGCACCCTATTAGACTACCATGACTTAAAGCTGGACATGAACAACAACAGAAAGCCTACAAACTGAGCAACTCTACTGAATGTAAAATTGGTCAAGACAGAAAAAAAAAGAAATTCATTCTAGAGTTCAATGAAAAGAAATATACAGCATTCGCAAATATGTGAGTCATAATGACAGTGGGTTCTAACAGCACAAAGTACCTACATAAAAAGCAAACAAACAAAAGCAAGAAAACAAAAGTAGTAGGTGAGTTCTCAAAGTAGTAACTTTACAGCACACCTGAAAGCTCTAGAACAAAAGAAAGTAATCACACTTAAGAGAAATAGATGGCAAGAACTTATCAAATTGAGGGCTAAAATCAATAAAATAGAAACAAAGAGAACAATGCAAAGAATCAATGCAACAAGAGTTGGTTCTTTGAGAAAATCAATAAGATAAATTAATAATTATCCAAACTACATGTTACAGAGAGAATATGCAAATTAACAAAATCAGACATGAAAAGGAGAGCATAAAATAAACATCGAGGAAATCAAGAGATGTAAGTGTATACTTTTAAAACCTATACACCACAAATTAGAAAATCTAAAATAAATAGTTAATTTTCTTAATAGATACCACCTACCAAAGTTAAATCAAGATCAGTTTAAACAATTTAAATAGACCTATAATCCCTAGTGAACAGTCATAACAAGTTTCCCTCAAGGGGGTGGCAGTACAAGATGATTTTAGAATAAAATTCTACTGTACTTTCAAAGAAGAGTTCATATAAATAATCTGAAATTATTCTACAAAATAGAATGAGAAGAAACATTGAATAACTCACTCTATAGATCACTCTGATATTTAAAGCATATAAGGACTCAATAAAGAAAGATACTACATATCAATTTCTCTTCAGAACATAAATGCAAAAAATACTAAATAATATACTTGAAAACTGAGTCCAACACCACTTTGAAAAGAATATCCACCACGATCAACTAAGCTTCATCCTATAGATGTGAACATGGTTCAATACACAAAAATCAGTAACTATAATCCACATGATCATATCATTGGATACAGAAAAGGCCTTTGACAAAATCCACCTCCCCTTCATGATAAAAGTCTTGGAGAGTTTAAGAATACCACAGACATATGTAAACATCATAAAGGCAATTTACAGCAAGCATATAGCTAAGATCACATTAAATGGAAGAGGTCTCAAAGTAATTCCACTAAGATTATGAATATTATAAGACTGCTTGCTCTCTCCATATCTATTCAATATAATACTTTAAGTTCTAGCTAGAAAAAATAAGAGAAATAAAGGAGATCAAGGTAAAACAAATTGAAAATGAAGTCAAAGTACTATTTTTTTCTAAATTTGTATTGGATATTTTATTTATTTACATTTCAGATGTCATCCCATTTTCCCATTTTCCCATTTTCCCTCCTTATAACTCCCTATCCCATGCCCTTCCTCCTTTATGCTTTTGTACCATTTTAATTACACGCATGTATTAAGCTCAGTTCTAGGTTGAGGGTTTAGCAATACAATAGATGCAAATAGTCAAGGAACAAGCAAGACAATAAACACAAATAGTCAAAGAACAAGCAAGGCATTAAACACAAATCTGTAAACACTCTCGCAATCTCTGTTTCTCAGGGCTTATCGGGATGACAAAAATATCTGAGCCAACTTCCCTGTCCTAGCACAAAATTATTTTCATGTCTGAAGCCTACTTCCTTGTTTTAGTCTAAAATTTAGATTCCTGTCTGAAATTACTTCTTTGTTCTAGCCTAATATTTAGATTTCTGCCTTTTAGCCTTAGGTCAGTATTTCTATTTTGGTCAAGCTTCAAGAATGGCATACATAGCTTGATTAATCTAGCCCTTTTTGTCCTGGGGATAGTTTTATTTCTACCCATCATGTTAAAGTTTGTGTTTAACAACATCAACATGTTGCCAGCCAAAGTATATGGCTTGAACCTGAAAATGAACCCCCAGGTAGAGTGATTAAATTAACAGGCTGGTAAGCCAAGGACTGGTAAGATTCTGCACAGAGTCTTACCAACCTAAGACAGAAGTGTATTGCTTTGGATAATACATATTCCATGATGGATAAGGAAAGTGTTCTTGTCAGAATGACCTAAGACAGGCTCAGTCTTGTTAATGAAATAAAGAAGTGAGAGAGGTGGAGAGCCTTTGGGGCTTCTTGGCAAAAATTTGACATGGGCCAAGGACAAGGAAATGGGCTTTAGGCAGGAATCTGACAAAGTACTATTATTAGCACATGATATAATAGTATATATAAGCAATCCTAAAAACTCTACCAGGGAACCTCTATAGCTGATAAACACTTTAAGTGAAGTGTCTGGATCCAAGATTAACTCAAAAAATCAATGGCTTTCCTGTATACAAATGAAAAATGGACTGAAGAAAGAGATCAGGGAAATAACACCTTTACAATAGCTCTAAGTAATGTAAAATAACTTGTGGTAATTCTAACAAAGTATGGTGGTTTTAACGAAATTGAACCTGATCAGGCCACAGAGAGTACTATTAGAAGGTGTACACTTACATTTTCAGTTGTGAGCCTAGCCTTTAAAGGCTGAGCCAATTGGCCACCCACCCATCTCAAAGTTTTTAACCTAGAAATGTTACTGTCCAAAGGAATAACAGAGACAAAAAATGAATCAGAGTCTGAGGAGGGGCCAATTGAGGACTGCCCCACCTGAGGATGCATCATGTCTGCAGAAACCAAACTCAACACTGTTGCCATGGTTGAGGTACTTGCTGACGGGAACCTAGTGTGGTGGTTCTTTAAGAGGTCCAGCCAGCAATTGACCAATGCAGATGTGGCTGTTTGGAGCTAACCACCAGGCTGAGCTCAGGGAACCTGGTATGGGAGCTGGCAAAAAGATTGGAGGAGTGGAGGTGGATTGCAAACCCATTGGAAAAACAACATAGATTGATCTGAATACCCAGTTGTTCCAGAGTCTAGACCACCAACCAAGGAGTATACCTGGAGGGATCCATGGCTCCTGATATATATGTAGCAGAAGATGGTCTTACCTGACAGCAAAGGGAAGGGAGGCCCTTGGTCTCAGAGAGTTTTGATGCCCCAGCATAGGGGAACAATAGAGCGATAGGGCAAGAGAGTATGGGTAGGTGGATGGGGTCACCCTCATACAGGCAAAGGGGAGGGAGGAAGGCAGATGTGGGATGGAGGTGGTAGTGGAGGGATAACTAGGAAGTGGGATATTATTTGAGATCTAAACAAATTGGATGATTAATAAACAAATAAAAACATAAAAATAAATAACATTTAAAAAAAAGATATGGGTTTACTGAAGTAAGTCTTGCTTTGTTGGAGGAAGTGTGTCAGTGGTGGTGGGCTTTGAGATCTTAAATGCTCAAGCCAAGCCCAGTGTCACATTTTCTTCCTGCTGCCTGCTGATCTGTATGTAGAATTCTCAGCAATCTTCCAGTACCATGTCTCCCTACATGCCACCATCCTCTCCATCGTGATGATAATGGACTAAACCTCTGAACTATAAGCAAGGCCCAATTAAATATTTTTCTTTGTAAAAGTAGTCTGGCTTGTGGTGTCTTTTTACAGCAATAAAACTTGAACTAAGACACCAAGAAGGGGAAAGACCTGTATGGAAAACACTTTCTGTTAAGAAAGAAATTGAAGAAGATATCAGAAGATGGAAATACCTCTTTTGTTCATGGATCAGTAGGATTAACATGGTAAAAATGGCCATCCTACCAAAAGCAATCTACAGATTCAATGAAATCCTCATCAAAATTCCAACACAATTTTTTATAGACCTTGAAATGACAATTCTCAATTTGTATGGAAAAATGAAGCACATAGGTTAGCTAAAACAATCGTGAAAAATAAAAGCTGAAGGTATCACTATCCTTGATTTCAAGTTGTACCGCAGAGGTATAGTAATTTTAAAAATGTACAGTGCTTGCATAAAAGCAGACATGTTGATCGACTAGATAAAACTGAAGACCTAGACATAAATCCAGACACAATGGACACCTAATTTTTGATAAAGCCAGAAATACACAATGATTAAAAGGCAACACCTTCAACAAATGGTGCTAGTCAAACTGGATGTCTACATGTAGATAGTGTGCATCAAAGACCTCAATATAAAATCAGATATACTGAATTGATAGATGAGAAAATGGGGAATAGTCTTGAACATATTGACAGAGAAGACAACTTCCTGAACAGAACACCAACAGTACAGGCACTAAAACTGACTATTAATAAATGAGACCTCATGAAACTGACAACTTTTTGTAAGAGAAAGGATAGTTAATAGAACAAAATTAACAACCTACGTAATGGAAAAAGAGTTTTACCAACTCCACATCTGACAGAAGACTAATATCCAAAAATGTATAAAGAACTCAAGAAACTAGATATTAAAATAGCAAATAATCCAATTAAAAATAAGGTACAGATAAACGGAGACTTCTCAAAAGAGGAATGTCAAACGGTCAAGAAAAACTTAAAGAAATGCTCAACATCCTTAGCCATCAGGGAAATGCAAATCAAAACTACTTTGAGATTCCATATTATACCTGTCAGAATGGGTAAGATCAATTCAAACATGACAGCTCATTCTGGTGAGGACCTGGAATAAGGGGAAGACTCATCCATTGTTGGTGAGAGTGCTAACTTCTACAACCTGTATGGACATCAATATGGTAATTCCTCAGAAAGTTGGGAACCAATCTGCCTCAAGACTCAGTTATAACAGACCTGGCCATATACCCAAAGGATGCTCCATGCTTCCACAAGGACCCTTGCTCAACTTTGTTTATAGCAGCATTATTCATAATATCCAGAAACTGGAAACCACCTAGATGTCCCGCAACCAATAAATGGATAATGAAATCATTGTACATTTATACAAAGGAGTATTATTCACCCCTTATAAAAAAAAATGACATCATGAAATTTACAGGCAAATGCATGGAACTTATAAAAGATTATTCCAAGTGAGAAAACCAACACCCAGAAAGACAAGTATGGTATGTAATCACTTATAAGTACACATTAGACATAAAGTACAGGATAATCATGCTATAATCCACAGACCCAAAGAAACTAAGGAAGAGGGACCAAGGTAGGATCCTTGAATCTCATTGAAAAGTGGAAGTTAATTAGATATTAGGAGTGGATAGAACTCTTTGGGGATAAGGATCAGAAGTGATGAGGTATTGGGAGGATGATGGGAGAGAGTCCTTGGAAAGACAACTGGATTATAGAGTGAATCTCTGGGACAAGCTAGAAACCCAGGACAATGTAAACTCCCAGGAATCTATGAGCGTGACTCTAGCTAAGATTTCTAGCCATGGCAGATATGGAGCCTGTAAGTAGCCATCCCCTGTAACCAGGCAAGACTTCCAATGTAGGGACTGGGACACCAACTCAGCCACAAAACCTTAGGCATACAATTCATTCTGCCTACAAGTTGTACAAATATAAAAGAAGGAACAGAATTTGAGGAAGGGCCAAAGAATGACTGGTCCAGCTTGAGACCCATTCCATGAGTGGGAGCTTACACCTGACACTGTCAATGATATTCTGCCTAGCATAAGTGCCATCAGAGATGGTTCACCCAGCATCTGATGGAAACTGATGCAGAGACCCACAGCTAAACAATCAGTGGAATTCAGGAATTCCTGTGTAAGAGAGAAAAAAAATCTGAAGGAGCCAGAAGGTTCAAGGACACCACAAGAAAACCTACAAAACCAAGTAACCATGGTCCATAGGTGCTCATAGAAATTGAATGACCAACCAGAGAGAGAGCAGGAATGGAATGGACCTAGACCCTCTGCACATACATAACAGTTGTGCAGCTGGGTCTTCATGCAGGACTCCTAAAGTGGGAGTAGGTGCTGTATTTGACTATATTGTCTGTCTTTGTATCCCTTTTCCTGAACTGGGATGCATTGTTTAGACTCAACAGAAGAAAATGCACCTAATCTTACTGCAACTTGATATACCAAGGCTTGATGATATCCATGGATCTCTGCTTTTCTTATAAGAGAAGAAGGAGTAGATGAGGGGAAGGAGAGATGAGGAGGAACTTGGAGGATGAGAGAGGAGAATCTGTGATCAGGCTGTAAGGTAAATGAATAGATATTTTTTAAAAAGAAAATGTGGTATGTTTACACAATGGAGCATTACTCAGCTGTTAAAGAATAACATCATGAATTTTACAGGCAAATAGATGAATGGAACTAGAAGAAAATCATCCTGGGGGCGTTAATCCAGACCATGAAATATAAATCTGGTATACATTTGCTTACAGGGGAATGTTAGACATTAAGTAAATGATGACTGAGCTACAATCTGTATATCAAGAGAGGTTAGAAATGATCTATGATGAAAACATGAATCCCTCTGGGAAGGGAAAGTAGAACAGATTTTGCAAATTAACAATAACAGGAGGGAGAGTTGGGAGGGAAATGAGGAGATAGGTTAGAAGGGGAGAATACATGGAAATACAGCTGAAATTGAGTAGCAACTGAGGGAAGATAGGAAAACCTAGCGCAGTGGAAACTTCCTAAAATATATGAAGGTGATTGTAATAAGGTCTCTTAATAATGGGAATATAGAATCTCAACAGACTATGTCCTGCACCAAATGAGACTTACACTGGAGGAACTGGGTTGCATTCAATTGAGTTGTTGGCCAAGGGGGTCACATTAAAATCCTCAAACAACCCAGAATATTGTTAACACAATAAACTATAAACTGACATCAGGGACCTCATTGCCTAGGACAACACTCACACAACTCAATATCCAGTGAAGAGGGGATGCAGAGAGGAACTGGGAGGAGGAGGAGAAGGAGAAACCATAAAGAGGACATATTGTTTGAGAAAACAATCTAATTTCAGTAAAAAGAAAATCTAATATTCAGTAAAAAAAAATAAAATAATTTAATTGGAAATATGTATTTAAGAGCTTGTAAAATAATGGAGCAACTATTAATAGCTATCATTATTATTCTGTAAGGCAGCTTGAAGTTAGATGAAGTCATCTTTTGCTTTCAGAACTATCACATATCATGTGTCCTCTGAAAACCAAATCTCACAGGATGTCTCATGATAACTATTTTTTCCTACATGATGGAAACAGGGGTCAAACTGTAAAGGAATTATGTGTACTATCTAGTCTATAATGGCACTCCACATTGGGAGCCATCTATAAAATGCATGTTTTCCTCCCAGCCCCAAACTCCCAAAATAACAACTCTATGATTCAAAACATATATATAAACATTTTTGGCTATAAGCTTTGGCTATTCTCTGATCATCTCATAAATTAATATCCCATTTATTCTGAATTAAGATCCACCTGTTAGCTAGTTACCTGGTCCCTAGTTGCATATGACTGTCCTCAGCCCTCTGAGGGAACCACTTTTCCACCAACTGCCTCTCTCCCAGAATCCTTGCTGTCTATCAGATGTCCCATTTTCTATTTCCTGCCTTAGCTACAGACCAATCAGCTTTAATTGATAGGTGTTGCATCCATACAACACATGAGAGATTTTCTTTACATCAAACTCATTGATACCATTTTTAATGCTTAAAAATACAGTATAATAAGAAAATTACACCAATGTGGCTTATTTATAAATAGCTTTTTAAAAAAATGAGTTCTAAAATCTCTGAATTTACCATGAAATGCTAATCTATAAAAATGGTACCATCTATGCAAGTTAGTGCATGTTATCCATTTATCTAGAATGCATTTATCAATAAAATTGCCAGGTGGCACCAAAAAAGTTTGAAGGAAATCTCTACCAGGGTGATACATATACTCAACAAAATATAAGCCTGAGAAAGACCCCATTGTGATCAGCTCCACAAATCCCATAATTTTCTTTGCTTTAATTAAACTTTCTTGTTGTAAAAATATTGGTAGAAATAATATCCAGCTGACATATAGTCACCAAGATGAATTAATAAGTAAAAGGAAATATTTTACATCCAACTTGGAAAGGTTGATTTAAAATTCTTGGGCTATTTTCTTCTTGGATTATTGGTGGCTTCTGATGTATCTTCAGACAATGTTTTAAGTCTAGTATGTACTCTTAAGTATAGTATGTGACACACACACACACACGGAGGTCAGGAGACAAATTGCATGAATCAGTTATTTCCTTAGACTATAAAGAAATTATGTGGTTTTCAGGAATTGAATTCAGATTGAAAAATATCAAAGCTTTCTTTTACCTAATAAGCTTACCCATGCCAGGCCCTGTGTGTATTTTATGCAAAGAGGATTGTTATGATATCCAATTTATATCTTGACTTCTCTAATTTTATCATTTCATTTATTCGAGTGTCATTAGTAATCTATATAGTCAAAATTAAGTGTTTATTTACAGATGAATAAATATGTCTATACTAATATATATGTAAATATCAAATATACATGATATTTTTATACTGATATTCTTTTATTTTTAGTTATAAGTGTTAATGAATAAAATGTTTTGTGTCCATTTTATGTATTTCTGAAGTTTAAGTTCAGCAACATAGGGTTAAAAAAATCTTAGAAATCAATATGTATGTGAGTATTTCCATCTCAGCATCATTTGTGAGTAAAGAAAAAGTATGAAAAAGATGCCCAACCATAAAAAACATGGCATTAAGTTAATGATGGATAGAGAAAACAGAGCACTTGCAATAATTAAAATTGATCTGATAAGTACAATAAGTCACCATGCCAGACACATTGTGCCATAGAACAAAAGGACAAACTAGGGTGAGACACTGTCCATTTGATAAGAATAAAAATATCTATAAAAGATAGAGATAATGCCACAAGGGGCTTTTTGTCACTTTTGTCATTTTCAATATTTATTTTTTTAGTTAAAACATTGTTTTTTATTTCTGCACAGCAGAAAGATAAAAAAAAATTTCGTATTGTTCAACAAAGAATTTCACTAACCTAAATACCACTTGAAATAATTGAATGAATATGGCTTAAATTTAAGTCATATTCTTATAACATTGTATTACAATAAGTTGTGCTGTAAGAGGATTTACCTTAGAGGATTTTCAAATGACAAATATGTTTGCACACATTTTTATAATGATTTTCTGCTGTATAATTCCACATCAAATAGCTGCAAATTACAAGCATTAATTGAATATTGTATCAAGTACATCATACCAACATTGAATGAATGCTTAATAAAGAATGTCATTAATTATGTGTTATAGGCAAGAACTAATGAACTGAGATATGAGCATCTGACGAGGTACAAATGTTTATTATATTAGGTCAACAATTATGCCAAATTTGGAATTTTTAAAGAATTTTCCAAATTAACACTTTCCTTATGAATTTCTTATTTCTTCTGAGAAAAGTTCTTTAGATGTCTTCTTGTATGAAATTGTTTAGTGAGTTTAGCTTTTTTAAATATATGCTTTGTTTTTCTTATGTGATTTAATTCATCAAATTTACTGTTATACTAACAAACAAGAATTCTGACACAATCTTTCTGTTTACCTTTCTTCCATTATAACGTCTTTTGTGTTAGTATAATGGAATGAATAATTCCAGTGGTGTGTGTAAATATGTACAGTGTGCATACCTGGTGTCTGAGGGAGCCAGAAAATGGTAACAGATCTCCTAGAACAGGAGTCATAGGTGATTGTGAGCTGTGATATGGCTGTTGGGAACTGAACCCATGTCCGCTGCAAGAGTAACAAGTGCTCACATCATTGGAGGCAACTCTCCAGCACCTCCCCCATTTAATATTTGTAGAGCCTTGTGACTGGACACAACCACTTGTCAGTGAATATTAACTCAGTTTTTCTTCATTAGATACTGGCACAAGTCTCACAAAAGAAATAAACCTTTCACAGCACTGAGTAACCATTGATTAAGAAAATATCTTCACAGATGAGAATATGTGAGACTTTTGTTAATTATATACCAAACTATTACTGCAGATATCATAAAGGCAGAATTCCCATAGTAACATTGTTTCATAAAAGCAATAAATTGAAAATAGTTTAAATGGCCATCATAATAAAATAATATTAAAAATTATGGGATGTACTTACTATGAAATACTAAATGTGCAATTAAAAAAAAAGTTTGAGTAACTATATGCTTTTCATCTGGAAAGATGTCCCTGGCAAGCCTTTTTAATAAAAATTAACGAGCAGCCTGTTTTGTCTGCATGAGTACAGCAATTAAAACTTTTACAAAGAAGGCTAGGGATTTAACAGAGACCAAGGAGGAATGGTATATGGGAGTTTTGGAAAAAAAAAAGAGAATGAGGAATTGATGTAATTACATTATAATCTCAATACATAATTTAAAAAATAATTCAATATTTAGAATGTATATTTATAGTAGTTATGACAGTGGTAAAATTTGAAATATCTAATTTCTAATATTTAAATTTTTCAACACAATAGACATTTTGACATTTTTTAAACAATCTAAATTTTTTAGAATACAGTCTTCACATTATGAAATAAATATTTGTTGAACTCTTATACACAAAAACAAAATTCTTAATTCTGGTAAAAGAATAACAAAAGTGTATCATACTAAATAATTTAGTTCATTATTTTCTAGTTTGTTTTTGTGTAACCCATGATAGTGGTCTCAAATATTCCCAAAATAAGATGTATAAAGACACAGTTTCATAGGAGTTATCTACCACTTCATGCTCTTACAATCTTTTGGCCTCCTCTTCTGCACAAATCCCTAACAATGGAAGGAGAACATTCATAAAAACAGTCCATTAAGGTCTAAGTGTTCCAAAGTCTGTCACTTTCTGCATATTGTCCAGTTCTGTATCTCTGTGCTAATTCCCATCTAGAAGAAACTTCACTGGTATGAGTGGAGTGAGGCACTGATATATGTGTATAGTGATATGTCATTTAGAGTCATTTTATGGTTATGTTTCTTTAGCAGAATAATAGAAGTACTTTTAGAGAGATCACATTTTGAATACTGCTATTTGATACATTAGGACCGTTCTGAATTTTACACTATATATTGTCTTAAATCATAAACACATGCATGAATTATAAATATTTTCTTATGACACTAAAATTCCTTGAGCTATTTTGACTTCTAATAAATATTATTTGAGGAAGTAGAAAAATGGAACCATGATAACTAGAGCCTGGGAAAAGTTGGGTGAGGAAAAGATGGAGAGAAGATGGAAGTGTGTACATAGGGCTGCTTGGATAGGAGAAAAGCATTCCAATGCCTTGTAGAATAATAGTATAGCCATAGTCCAGGAATATTTGAAGGTTTCCAACAGAAAGTAGTAATTATACATGATTATTGTTATATATCATTAGCATATATTGAAAGGATACGCCATATCTTATATCCTGGGAGCACAAAACTTAAAGCTGATCCAATAATGTACATGTTTCCCAAGGTCCCAAGTGATGTAAATGCTGTAGACTGAGGAATACACTTATTATTTTAATATTTTTATTGTTTCCATTGATTGATTGATTGATTGATTGACTGTTCATTTACTTTACATCCCCATCACAACTCCACTTTCCTCTCAGTCGCATCATCAAAGAGCTTTTCCTCCCTTCCCTCCTCCACTTATGCTCTGAGAAGGAGGAGGCCTACCCTGGGTACCAACCCACCATGGCACATCAACTCACTGGAGGACTGGACACATCCTTCCCCACTGAGGCCAGAGAAGGCAGCTCAGATAGGGTAACAGGATTCACAGGCAGGCAACAGAGTCACACACCATCCTGTTCCAGTTGTCAGAAGCTAAATATGCAATGCAAGGGAGTTAGGTCCAGACCATGTATGCTCTTATGTTAATGGGAGTCCACAAGGGTTCAGGTTTGTTAACTCTGTTAGTTTTCCTGTGAGGTTCCTATCCTCTCTGGGTCTCTCAAATTATCCATAAAATTCCATGAGCTCCATCTAATATTTGGCTGAGGGCCTCTGTATCTGTTTCAGTAGTCAGCAGCTGGGTGGAGCCTCTCAGAGGATAGTTATGGTAGGCTCCTATCTGCAAGCATAACAGAGTATCATTAATAGTGTCAGAGACTGTTTCTTGCCCATGGGATGCGTCTCAAGTTGGGCCAGTCATTGGTTGCCCATTCCTTCAGCTTCTTCTCTGTCTTTGTCACTGCACTTCTTATAGACAGGATAAATTTGGGATCAAATGTTTTGTGGGTGTTGTTGTCCTTTCCACTTCACTAATAGTCCTTCCTGGCTTCAGGAGATGGACACTTCAGATTTCATATCCTCCATTACTGGAGACTCCCTCTTCCCAGGTCTTCAGCAGGTCTTAGAGATGTGCACATTCCCCCCAGCCACTGATTTCCATTCACTCTCTCAGCCCTCTCTCCCTGGCTCTTCCCACACCTGATACCCACCACATATACACCATATCCCCTCTACTACACTGTTTCCTCCCTCCATCTACCTCTGATGACTATTTTATTTCCTCTTCTAAGTGAGATTCAAGCATCCTCCTTGTAACCCTCCTTGTTATTTAGCATTTTGGGATCTGTGGGTTGTAGCTTAGTGTCCTGTACTTTATGGCTAATAGCCACTAATAAGTAAGTACATAGCATGCATATTATATTGGCTCTGGGTTATCTTACTTAAGTTGATATTTTCAATTTCCATCCATTTGCTTGAAAATTTCATAAATGGCCTTTGCTATCTTTATCTGCTCAACTAATGAAACAGTATCAATAATAATAGTATCAAAGATTAGAGTCATGATAAGTTCTTTTAGACCATTGTTATAGAGTGAAAAAGAAAAAAGAAAAAATTCATTTGGTACTTGACAGAGAGTACATTAAAGAAAATAGAATTAGCTAGATGAGGTGACACACACCTTTTACACCAGCACTTACCAAACGGGCAGGAAGAACCCTGTGAGTTTAAAACAAGCCTGGCCTATATAGTGAGTTTCAGACTTGCCATAGCTTTATGAGATGTTGTCTTAAAGTAAAGAATAAAGACAATAAAACAAAAAGTAGGAAAAGCAATATATAGAGTAGAAAGAAAGAAATCTCATTAATATTTTCAGGATTTCTTTTTCCACTCCATGTAATTATCACAGTTTTAAGTAATCTTGAGGTATAGAAATGGAAAATTTTGAAAATTTTAACAAATATCACAATGACAAGAATAGATTGGTGTGAGTCTTGTACTCTTTGACGCTAAATGGTAAGAGATTCACCATTTCTTTTGATGTGTATTGATTTGGTACATGTTTAGGGATCCTTGCAAAATTTATGAACCAACTTGGCACATTTCATGAAGAGAGGGGAAAGGAGTAATTTAAACAGTGTGCACTTGAAAGAATTTTTAACACCACAGTTTTAATCCAAGGTTTCCTTTTATTATCCGATATTTGGACAAATCACTGCTCCTTTTAGTTTCTCAAAGTAAAGTGAGATATTATTTCTTATGCCAATGGATTCTTGGCAGAACTGAATAAAGTAGGCTAGTAAATACAATTATATACTACACAAAGTTAGCATCTAGATATATTCTCTTCCATCTCCCAGCATTTGGAATACAGTAGAATTCAAAGAATGAATAATGAATGAATGAATGATACAGGAATGGATTAAAATTAATAAATATAAACAAAACAGCAGAAGTTTTAGGCTCCTTAACTAAGCAAATATACCATAAAATATTATTTCCCCTTGGCTTCTTACTGAATTCTTACCTGAATTTTTTTTCTGCATATGTCTTTTTTCACAGGCTACAGCAAAACTTTCTCTCAAAAGAAAGCTGGAAAAGAAATAGAGGGACCAAAGTGTCAGAGACGAGATCTCCATCAGAAATGCCACCATATTTTCACTAGTCTTTTTGAGGACTCATAGGGTACTTTTGCCTTTTGATGTGAATTTTGATATTTTTCTCATAAGTGGCATTTCAAAGATGACAGCTCCAGCTGTCCCCTCGTCCTTCTCTAGTGATTCATGCCCAGCAGATGGTACAAATAGCTTGGCATGTATTTGCTGGATCAGTTTGGTGAAAAGGCTATGCCAGACGGCTGGTAGCTTCTTTGAAGTCATTCATCCTGGTGACTGAACAGTAATTGCATAGCTTAGGCCAAACTTAAAGATAAGACACTGGAACTTAGACAAATTTAGAATAAAGGGTTTCATGTCTTTAATGGCACCTTGTTAATTAGTTATAACATTTTCATTAATCACATTACTAAATACTAAAGTTATTTAATATATCTTTTCCATTAATCATAATACTAGTTGGAGGTATATGTAATTTTCTCAATTAAGGCATGTAGTGCATGGTATTGAGGTAATCTCAATAATGTAGCATAAATGATATTAGAATACACACAGGCACAGACGTCTGTGAATTTTCATTATAGTCCCAATTTGCCTGCATGTTTTTGTGGGAAATCTGGGCAAAGACTTTCACTTGTAGTGACTTTTAGATGCTGAAACTTTTCAATAAAAATAAAAATATCTTTCTTACCAATGTCACAAAGGGATTTTGACACAAATAAAATAGCAAATTCATAAAAGTTATGTAAATATTACAATAAGTTTCAAAACAGGGGGATGTAGTCCAGCAACAGAGTACCTGTCTGTTGTGTAAGAAGTCTAAAAGATGACAAAAAATATTATAGACACCACACTTTGCATATATAGATGCATTGTTACACCTCTGGAAAGCTAGTTCTAGACCAGGACTGAAGGAGAAGGATGATTTGAATCAAGAACTTTTGTATGTTTGTTTGTTTGGTTGGTTGGTTGTTTAGACATGGTTTCTCTGGATAACCCTGGTTGTCCTGGAACTCACTCTGTAGACTAGTCTGGTCTTGAACTCAGAAATTTGCCTGCTGGGATTAAAAGCATGTACCACCACTGCCTGGTTGACCAACTCTTCATCTTTTCTTAGAACTACATCAACTCCACAACCCTCAAAAATTATTTTGTTTATTTTAGCAAAGAAATTTTGCAATGTGCAATTTTTAATTAGATAGAATTTTTATTCTTTGAAAATTTCATACATGTGTATAATAAACTTGAAATATTTCTAACCACCATTACCCCTCTTATTTGCCCTATCTTCTGCTGAAACCCAACTTATCAACAAATGTTTCCCTTCATTTCATGTCAGTATGTGTGTGTATGACTCACTGAGTTTAATTAATGTTGATGAATGAGCATGAGTGGCAGTTATTTACTGGAGCTTCATCAAAGTATCTGTAGCTATACCAGTGAAGAAAATCTTGCCCCAGCAACAATTAGCTGCCTATAGCCACCAATAGTGCTCTGGCCTCATGAACATTTCTCCTATCCATGATGAGATGTAGATAGAACAGAATTTTGTACCGATATTGTGCTGGTAACCATAAAGTCTGATATAGCGTCAAATCCTAACATCAAGTATTAAATCCCAAACACAGATTCATAAATATGACCCACTCTAAAACCTAATTAATACAATCAAAGTTACTAAAAAATTGTGGCTTCTAATACTTGAGATTTTTACCAACAAACTGTTGTAATTTCAGTTGTGCTATAAATTTAGCCTGAAGTGACCCTGAAAGGGTTAAAATTTTTCAAAAATTCCTAACAGGCTGAACAGAACCAAGAGTGCAGGTCAGCTTGGTTGTGAGCTCTGTGTTTCAGGAACTTGACTGACCACAAGATAGATGGTTGAATACGAATAGGCTCTTTGAGAATACCCTATACAAAATATTTCCCATGACTGTTCCTTGGACCCTGTCACAAACTAAATAATGGGCTGTGACTTTCCACAGGTACTCTCCAATAACCCTCCTTCACTCCCCCTGGTTTCCCCCCTGAGTTGTGGTTCTTGCTTTTAAATCCCCTCTGTTTCCAAAGCCCCAGGGTCAGACCCCACTGCTCCTGTGGGGGTCATGGGTCTTGACCTCAGCATGCTGATTGAAATATACCTCTTGCTGATTGCATCGAGTTCAGTGTCTTGTGAGTTATTGGGTGGCCTTGAATTCCTGAGACTTGGGTGAGGTTCTTCCTTTGTGGGGGTTTTACAACCCAGCTATTGCATGAACATGTTTAATCCAGAATAATCCATGTATAGTCTTTACATGGTGGTTTAAAAAGCAGAGTTACTGAAACCATTTGTTTTATAGTTATCCCTAGACTTTTCTCTAGACACTTTATATAAGGACCTACATTTTTAGGGTCAAAAATTGTTCTCAGATATTTTCCTCTTCTAAAAGTCCCATAAATTTCTATTCTTTGTGTCTACCAATATTAGTTTCTCAAATAAATTGAAATATCTTTTTACCAAAAAATAAAATGAGTTGCAGAGTCTTAGGATATTAAGGTCAAATATCTAATTAACAATTAGGTGATTTTCTTTTGTGTAATTTAACTCATCAAACCTTTTACCTTTTTTCCATGTGCAATATGTTAGGATAAAATTCATTTGTTCAATACTGGGCTTATATTAAATTCCCTTTCTCTCTCCTTTTCCCCTTTCTCTTTACTACAAGTTTCTGAAGCTATACCCACGCTTTGTGGCCATGTGCATTAAATAGGCAAAAGTAGGACTAGAGTACTGGCAATGCTGGCAAAGCTTTGATGCAATGATGTCTCCAATGAATATCTTCAAACAGTGGAGATCTCCAGCACCAACATAATCATGCACATAAAGCTGCACTAATCTGTGAACCAAACACTGAGGAAATGGAGACCAGAGGCTTCCTGGAGTCTGCTCACCAGCAAGTCTGGCTGAGACAATGAGTTCAATAAGACACCCTATCCCAAAAAACCTGATGAAAAGCAATTGAGGAAGATACCAAATGCAGACTTTTGACCTCCACACATACATGTGCATAAATTAAATAAATAAACAAACAAACAAGCATTACGATGGTTATTTCCTAAGACAGCTATTTGAAAGATACAAGACAGCCTTTTTAAAGCTTGATCAAAAAGATGAAATGCATGGCATTATTTGGGTATTTAAGAATTTGGGTGCTAGTATGAAGAAGGGTGCTGTATGTGGAAGAAGGGTGCTAGTATGAGGGTGCTGTATGTAATTTTATCTGTCTGCATCAGTTCAGATTCTAAGAAAGATGCCTCCATTGCAGCCAAAACCCTTATCTTTTATTTGCAAATGTTCAAGTTCCTGGTGGCTCAGTGAAGTTCTTATTCCCTACTTCTTATCCTCATGACAGACTCAAATTAATAGAATATAAGCAGATTTTTACAAGTCATGGGGTATGGGAACTATGGTCTCCAGGCAAGACCAGGGAACCCAAAGCTCATAAAACAAAAAACGTGCCTGTCATTTTGCCTCATTGTTATTTATCAAACCAAAGGAACCAAATGACAGTGCATACTCAAGTCTGTACCAAAGCATGATGAACACTGCCTTACATCACTGGGAACCTGTGCAGGAGGCTTTGCCAGGTCAGAGCTACTGTGAGGGGAATCTTTATCATGACCAACAGCAGATATCTACTCCTGTGTTACATAACCCAAAAGCTTTCCCTAGAGTCTGTGACACCTTTGTAAGGAATATAAGCTATTATTAAGTTTGCAAAATATAGCAATATTTCTACTAGAGACTTTGCTAAAGATCTCTCAAATAAGCCAACATTTCTCTGATAAGTTTCTTGTTTACTCTATTTAACAGCTATTACAATTGATATTGAGAGCAATGAAGAAGAATTTGCCCAAGTCTTAGAGCTCCCAGTGCCAACTGTATACTCATTGACTCTGATTCCAAAGCATTTTCTCTTTCTGACACACAATGTTTGAGATAAAGTAATAGAGTTAAATAATTCTTAAGAAAAGACAGGTTAAGGGGATAGGAAGATAATGTCCTTTCTGCACAGGAATGAGGATCTGAATTCAAATCTGTGGTACTTAAATAAAAACATGGGCACATGACAGGAGCCTATAATCTCAGAAACAGGACATAGGAATAAGAAGTCCACTTTAGCATCTTTCTGTCCAGCCAGCCCAGTCATCAGTGAGATCCAAGTTCAGGGAGAAACTCTGTCTCAAACAATGCAAAGAAAACAGCAGAGAATTATACTTATGTTAGCCTATGGTCTCTATAAAAGTGGGCACATGTGCACAGGTACACATGAAGAAAAGAAAAGGGAAGAGAAGAAGAGGAGGGGGAGAAAAATGAGAAACAAGAGGAGGAGGAAAAAATAGTGCTGAAGAAGGTCAAAACAATGAGTCCAAGAAAAAATTTATTGAATAATCATAATCACAAACTCATGTTACAAAGGGAATTTAATTTCTTCTTGGGTTTTATCTATGAATTTCTGTGCCACAAAATTTTTATGGGATATCATCTGGCAAAAGGAAATTAAAATCTAGCATCTTAAATATTTTCTTTACCAGGAGAATATGAACATACTGTTTGGAAATTTAATCTAAATTAAATACCATCCCAACCTTTGACAAATCTTTGACAAGAAAGAAAAATTTGAATTTACTTCTAGAAGGTTGAAAATAAGTCTTCCTGAATTAGTGGGTAACTTTAGTGGGATGAGGAACACCAATAAAGCTGTCTATGCTATCTCTGTAATGTAGGGCATTGAATATGAGTCATAGAATGCCTTCATGAGTTTAAAGCTCCTTGATATCCATCATGATAGCATCATTTCCAAGCTAAAACCAAAGCAATACAAGGCCCTTGAAAATATTATTACAAATACTCCTCAAGTAGATCTAATTTATATATATATATATATATATATATATATATATATATATATATATAACACTATATATATGAATATATATTTGTATATAGCATGACACTTGAAAAGAGGACAGGAATAAACTGAAAGTTCAGGGTTTTAAGCAATAAAGGTGCTTTTTCTGGATGATTCAAGTAATGTACAGCATACCCCAATCCTGAAATGATTATTTGTGGAATTTGTGCATTGGATGATTCCTATAACTCTGATTTTGCTGAAGACTACCAAAAGAAAGTTATTTTTTATGTTGATATTTAATCAGTCCATATGTTAGAGATTTTTTTTTGATGTAGCTTTGTTTTAAAAATGTTAACTTGGCTAAAATTTAGTCATACTTTCATTTAAATTTGTAGAGTGTGGCATTATTTTCTGCTTTCCATCAAAACATATGCTTCAGGGACTTTAATACCACCTTTAGGACCAGATGGCGTTGGTAAATAATACTTTTTCTTTCCTGTCTTAGGTCCAGAACTGATGAAAAATTAAAGTACAGGAAATAGATGGAGGTTTAAATAACAGCTTTATTACTGATGGCAAAGCAGATTAGAGAATGTAGAATTAAACCTTCATCCAGAGGCTTTTAACCACTCCATCCCTGAATCAGAAAGACACAAACACCCAGTACAGGCAGACCCTAGACTTTTCTAATGTTCCAGAATTTATCTGGATGTTTGACAGCAAAAAACAAAGTAAAAAAAAATGGTCTATATAAAGAGAAGAAAATGATGAGTCTGTTTTCCCCAAAGACCTATATGCAGATGACATGAGTTGACAGGTCAAAAAAAAGAGGGGTTGGTACAATTTTAGCAGAGACCCTTCACATAAAAGAGCTTTGTAACCTATTCACATTGAGATAATAAATTGATAAAAGTTCACAATCTTCCTTTTATCAGTACTTATTCATTTTATTTGCTTATTTATAAGTGTGTAAAATTATATATATATATATATATATATATATATATATATATATATATATATTAAAAGAAGTGAATGCTATTTAAATTTGTCCTCACATAGGCAAAGACATCCACATACATAAAAAATGCACAGAAATGCTGCATTTTGACAGAGACTGTTACATTTGATTTAATATTTTTTGGATAACAAAATAATCAAGAAAGCACTCCTTAATAGATACTAACAAAACCAGTAATTCAGCAATTGTACGTCCCGATTATCCTGAAAATTTGTATCCTGTATCATTTTTATGCATCAGGACATATAGCCTTGAAAGCAGAAGGCAGTTTTCCAGAACCTTTGGCAGCTGTGATTGCCCATGTCTTTTCTAGTGATGCATTTTGATTGTGTGATAATTGTGAATAATTGGGTTCACATGAATCTGATAGCATGGGAATTTCAGAGTTTTGCAATGGTAAACATCTAAAATAGTCATGATTGAAAATTTGAAAGAAACTAAACCTAAATTTAAATAACCATTATTATGATGGGGCAGAGCTTAATTTTACCAGTTTTAGGAAATGAAAGAGAATTATACAGTCTATTTAATTATGTATATCATTTTAAGAAGCAAAAATTAAATTTTAAATGATTATTCACTAACATAAAATATTCATTATAAAATCACTACTTAATCATTGTTCATAGTCATCTAACTCATTACAATTCAAATAGATGTTAAAAAAGAACAAAACTTGCATTTTAGATTACTATATTCTTCAGAGGCCACAGATCATATATGTTCCCATAAAATGATCAAAGAAAATATAATTGATACTATCATTTCCCCTTTATTTCCCTTTTCCCCTTAATATTGCTTTTTTACATACAGTAAGACTACCTTTCTCTTTCTTCTCAATGCTGACTATCATTTCATGTAGAGGTCCATGAAACAGCATTTATATATATATATATATATATATATATATATATATATATATATATGCATATATATTTGCATAATGGCATTATAATGTTTATAATTCATCAGTAACTTACTCTTGGTAACTGACCTCCAGACCCATCATAATTAATAGTTTCAGTAGATTAGAGTCAGCTATAGTCTCATACATCTGTGGTTCTAGCATTTACTTGAAAGGCTAAGGCATGAAAGTCACCATGAGTCCCATATCATTGTTTGTTGTATGGTGTACTAAACCAACTAACTATACAACTACAAGAGACATTAAGTTGGATGGTAGTCATGTATGTCTTACTCCCAGCACTAATGAAGCAGAGGCAGATATATCTCTATGTTTGAGGCCAACCTGATCTACAGAGCAAGTTTCAAGACAGCTCCAAGAGTATACAAAGAAACCCTCCCTTGAAAAACAAACAAACAAACACCACTAAATTACATTGTATCCTATTTTTACACTATATCATCATTGGGTTAGAAATGATAGATTTGTAACTATTCCATAAACTATCACAAGTGCCTTATAGCATCTGTCCAAAAAGTCACACTAGACTTATGGCACTTTGGAGGAACTTCCCAAGAGAGGAAAAAGGATATGAAACCCCTTTTCAGAGAAATTGACTGGAAGAGTGAAAAATATATGCTAAACAAGAAAATATAGTTATTACCAAAGTTTCATAAAAAAAAAAAAAAACATTCTCAATGAAAATCATGAGAAACCAGTTGGAAGCAGAGTATCAATAATAGAAAGCAATGTGGAATGTGAAGTCAAGCAGAAATAGATAAAAAGATGAGATTCCATGCCAGTAGACTATGTGAGCTGGAGCAAACATTTTTTTAGCTTTATTTTTTATTTTTGTAATTAAAATATAATTGTATTATTCTTCCCTTTCTTTTCCTCCCTACACTTCCCATGTACTTCCTACTCCTTGACCTCCCCAAAACTCAAATCCATGACCTTTATTCCTTTGTAAATACGCATATATTTTTAAATATTTTAAATATATATACATATAAATAAAATATAAAGTCATTTATAAGCAACTTTCTCAGTCCATGTAATGTATCTTGTATTTATGTCATTTCAAGGCTGACTACTTGGTATTGGATAAGCAATTGAGAAACTCTTACCTGGGGAAAGTTTTATCTTGAATTGACCTGAAAGCCCCATTCCTGATAATAGAAGGGGCCACAAAAATGTTCTATAGTGGGTAGAGGGAACATGTAGAGCCCACCTCCAGCAGAAAGAAAGGGCATCAAGTGACGGATGTTACCTCCACAATCAAAAACTCTAATCCAGAATCGTATCTGTCTGAAAGAACTGCAGGGACAAAACTGGAGGGGAGCCTGAGGAAAAGGAGGTCCAGCGACAGGTCCAAATTTGGAACCAATTCAAGGGGAAACCCCAAGGACTGACATGATTACTAAGGCTATGGTGTGCTCACAAAAAGGAGCCTATCATGGGTATGATGTGATTTAGTGGAGTTTGTTTGTTTGTTTGTTTGTTTGTTTGTTTGTTTGTTTTTCAAGGGACAGTATCTTTGTATAGTCTTGGCTGTCTTGAAATTTGTTCTGTAGTCCAGGTTGGCCTCAAATCAGAGATCTATCTCCCTCTGCTTCCTTAGTGCTGGGAGTAAGACATACACCACTACCATCCAACTTAATATTTCTTGTTGTTATATGGTTGTTCTGATAGGCTGGGGTGTTGGGGACATCTTCATGGAGATGGGTACAGGATGTGAAACAGTCAAAGGGTGGACCTAGGGGGGGATAAAATTTGGACTATAAAAATGATTAAATAGAATTTTAAAAAAGAAGTTTCCAAGGGGGAAACTATTGGTTGCTAAAATAGTTTTACCCAGCTATGATGACTTGAACAACAACCAGCATGGCACAATAACCCTAAGCATGAAGTAGTGGCACACATATCTTGATGGTAACCAAGGGCTCTCTAATTTGACTTAGGGTATGTTTAACAGGAAGATAAGCATGTCTTTTACTGGAAGCCTAGCCAACTATCTACAATCAGTAAGGTCATGGATCTTGGAAATAGAATACATAACTTCCACTTTACTAAAAAAGCATAATTCATAACTACACTCTAAATATTCTTATAAAATATATTTCTCATCCTTCATCAAAGAAACTTCTGTTTGCAGCTGACAGAGACTACTAACAAGGCCACAAACAGTGAAAATGCAGGGAACAAATGGAGAGCAGTGCCCAGCCCTTATACTTTCAAAAGAACAATGCCTACATTTATAGCTCAAGGAACATCACAGAGAACAAGGCAGGAAAAGCATAAGAGCTAGAGGAACAGGAAGTGTGCTGTAAGAGTCATGGAAATGTCAGGAAAGTTATACTCATGAACTCTCATCAATATGGCTGCCTACATATGACCCAAACAAGGACAACATCAAAAAAATCTGTTAATGTGCAAGGAAAACAAAATCTCATGATGCCCCAGTCCTAGAAAAAAAATCACATCTGAGAAATAAAAAGATTAGGACAAACTTTTTAATTTTTTAAAAATTTCAATCACTTCACCTGAAAATTTAGAACTAGTAGCTTCATGAGTGTGGTAAACAAAAATTATCCACTTACTCATATAATGTGCAGAAGTGTCAGAATTTTTGTAGGAGCAATCCTGCTATTATTTCTGTAATATAGTTTCTAAGCACGTGTATAGAAATGAATCAGCTCCTATTTCTTGAAATAGCAACATTGAGTGCCCAGCCTTGCTAGTAAAACCACTGTAATTAACTGTTAAGAAGACAAGAACCCACCAAATGTTAGAGATGGGAATGCCTGAAATTCTCAAATTTATTCTTGCTCTACCTACTGTCTAATCTTGAATTGTTTTCCTTTAAAAAATACTCTGCTTCCCATTGGCTTTATATGGTAAGGAGAACTTGACCATTAACATTACTTACGTTATGATTACTGCCTTTATATGGTAATTCTTACAACTTAGAGAAAAAATGGCTTTTAGTCATTTTAAGATCCACACAGATTGTATACACCTTTGTTGCCTGTGCTAGCTAGAAGTTCTTCAACATTGCTGCCGATCAATACACCACTGCTCTTCCTGAGTCCCAGAGAACACAAATTACTAACTAAAGTCAGATTTTTTTTCCTATTTCAAATCATGACACTTTTCATACATGTGTTCAAAATCAGACTCAATTTAATTTTCCTCTAAATTCTAAATGGACACAAAATCCACTCACCTTTATGGGTCTTTCATGAAAACTAGCTGCAACACTAGTACCTTAGCTCTCCATGATTGATGGTATTGCTCTTTCTGCATCTTCATCAATATTGTTAGTCTGTATCTCTATCTCCATAAACCGTGTTGGCTATTTTGACTAGGTAAAATATTTGGTCATAATATAAAGATATAAGACATAAATATAGTGCCATTTTGTTTTCTAACTATTTCCAAAAGAAAGAGAAGTATATTCATACATAGATGATAGACATAAAAGATAGATAGATGATAGATAGATAGATAGATAGATAGATATAGATAGACAGATGATAAAAGTTGATAGATATAGATAGATTATAGATAGATATATATGTATAAATAAATAATAAGTAGATGGTATATGATAGATGAAATATAAATAAATGATTGATAGTTGAATAGATACATATCAATATACAAATGATATCCTAAAAGAAGAAAGGATTTATTTCATATTTTATAGTCCATCACAGAGAGAAACCTCAGCAGTAACTCAAGAGATGAACTTAAGGCTTGAAATGAAGCAAAGACCATGGATAACCCTTCTTAGTGTCTACTCCAATGTATCACTCATCTACCTGTATAATACAGTTGAGGCCCACCTACCCCAAATTGGCATTGTCACATCAATCGGCAATCAAGAAAATACTCCACAGAAATACCCACAAATGGTAACGGGAGCAATTTCTCAACTGTAGTGCCCTCTTTCCAGATGACTCTAGTTTGAATAAAGATGAGAAAGACTAACCAGAACAATCATTATCTTTCTTCCTTCCAACATAGAGTCATTTTCCTTCAATAAAAATACAGTAAAAACTTTCATTCCTTATATGACTTAAAAAATTAGCATTATGGGACTGGAGCAGTGGCTCAGGAGTTAAAAGTTTCTTATCATTTTTGCAGAGGGCAAATGTAATTTTGGTTCCCAGCACTCACAGTGTGTGATGCACACCAGGGAGATCTAATGAACTCTACAGGAAACTGCACTCATATGTACATGTACGTGCATGTGAATGCACACACACACACACACACACTAAAACATAAACAATAAATACTTAAAATCAGACAGCTTGCCTCCTGTCACTAACTCAAGAAAGCAAAAGGATAAGATTGGAACACACTGGTGTATGCCTCCATTTTTATCACACACAAGGTACCTTTCCACTCCTCAGCATAAGGTAGAGTTGTATTTGAATAAAGCAGTCTTTCAAGGGAAGTATTTTGCTTTTATCAAAAAGCTTTTACTCAATTGTTTTTCCTCTCTTCTTTTGGCCACCAAGAATACCCATAGCAATCAATTTCAAGCCAAATAAATAGATTTTATAATGGATACCAACACTTCTCTGAACTGCACCTCCTGCAATAATTGTGTTGTAAAACAGTCCAACACCAGTAGGTGTAACATATAAAACATACAGTGAAATTTAGGACTTAAAGTTTAAAAGGTTGAATATATATTTTCTTCAACAGAAACACCTTGCTCTAAATGGCTCTACCCAGATGTTCTTTACAGAAAAACATGCAAAAGTACCAGATATTTCTGCTCAGAGCAGGTCCACAGTATCAAGGATTGTTTATTCCATGTAAACAGAATGGAGATTTAATAAAATTTAAGTGAAAATTTTCAGTCACAAATAAATGTGAGAAGTCTGATAAGGTCCTTTGCAATGCTCAATTTAAGCTCAGTTTAAACTTTACTAATGGATTAACTAATTGATGTCTCTACAGGGGCTGAGGAAATGGATCAGTGGATAAAGCACTTGCTGTACCAGCTTGACAGGCACAGCACAACTAGTTGCCCAGAACTCACATAAGGGCTGGGGCTGGGGCTGGGGCTGGGGCTGGGGCTGGGGCTGGGGCTGGGCTTTGTAATTTCTGGGAAGGCAGACTCAAGTGATACCAATAGTAATCTGCCAGTGAAAGAGCTCTGGGTTCAACTGAGAGGCCTTGCCTAGATAATAAAGTAGAGAAGAGTCCAGAAAAACACCTAACATCAGCTTCTGGCCTGTGTACATAAGTGACTACATGCACACACATGCCCAGCACACACATGACATGAAAACAAAATAAATGGTTCTACAGTAATAAAAATACAACAGAATTTTGCAACTTCTGAATAGGCAAATGTTGAACCCTATTAAAATTCTACAAGTAAAAAATGTCTTTATTACTATTAGAAGATAAAGCTCAAACTGATGAGAATAAAACATGTTAGAAGCATTAATAAAAGGTGTTCTTAATGGAAAGCACAACTATTTACTTCGGAGATTCCTAGAGACAGACTCTGCAGCCTACAAATCCAGAATGGCGTGAAAACTACCTGACCAGGAGGAGAGGGAGCAGTGGAAAGACCATACGTAATTTGCAGTTATGTCTCTTTCAGGAAAGCAATTTGGACTCCAACCAGACTAACAGTGATGGAAAATCATTATCTCTGGATGGGAGATTCTTAGCTGGGTCTGATTACAGGTGAGATAAAGGTGCTTCAGGCCTGCACTTGGTAGCTAATGTTTTCATCCCATTAGATGCTCATGGTCCTTCCAAAGCTGCCAGGACAAACAGTTTCTTTTCACTTCAATTACCTCAACTGATGGTTGGAAAGCAAAATAGAACCCAACCATCTGCTTCACTTGAAATAAGATGTGAGCGAGTGTGTAAAGGAAACGAAATTAGCATGATGTGATTGGAATTCACAGTTTTCTTGGATGATAAACATTCCTTAGCATTTAAGTGGATTGTTAGGCAAGAGCAAATGCTCCAATGCAAACTTTATATAAACTCTTGGTTGATTCTCTATGAAAAGAATTCATCAAAAAAGAAATAATTAATCCTCTCAACATCATCAGTGCCGGAGATTACTAATCACCAGCTTTTCCTAGCTTTATTTGGGCTAATTAACAAACTTGGTATGTTTATGATACTATTCTCAGCTAAACTTTAATAGGATTCCACAATTCAGGAAATGAGGCCAACAATTGACAATGAGAACTCACAAAATTAAAAAGCTTCTGCACAGTAAAGCAAACTGTTAACTGGGTGAAGAGATAATCTTCAGAATAGGATAGAATCACTGCCAGCTATACACGGACGAAGAAGTGACATCTAGAATATACAAAGAGCTGAAAATAAAACTGAACAAGAAATCAGCACAATCAAATATTGGACTGAGGAACTAAGGAGTGTTTTTAAAAGAGACACAAATGGCCAATAAATATACTTTTAATTTGTTCAACATTCTTAGCCAAATGGGAAATGCAAATTAAAACTATTTTATAATTCTATCATACCCCAATCAAAACGGTGATCACCATAAAAATAAATGACAGCAAATGCTGGTGATGGTGTGGAAAGAGAGAGATTCTTTTTTTCTGTTAGTAGGAGTATAAATTGGTCCATCCACTAGAAACATTATTGTGGCAGTTTCTCAAAAACATAATTTACAGTCAGTTTTTAAAAATAATATTTGACTTCATATAAAGACACAATAAATCCAAGAGAGCTTAAATTTCCTGAATAATGAAAGAACTACTGAGGTTATCATCATTCAAGCTGTATTACAGAGTTATGGTAACAAAAATGGCATGGGTATTGGTACAACAAATGACACATTGATCAATGGAATCAAACTAAAGTCTTAGGAATAATTCTAAACACCTGTTCATACACGCTTTTTAATAAAGCAGCCAAAAACACTTCACATGCCTACAGAAATCCAAATGGATAAAGAACTACAACATAGAGAAAGTAGGGAATTTGTTTAGGTTTATTGTCATGATAAAGGATTTTCTGAACAGGATTCCAATAGCACAGGACCAACAATTAATAAATAAACCTCATGATGCTAAAATGCTTCTGTTCAGCAAAGAACAACACCAATTGGACAAAACAACAGATACCAGAATCAGAAGATTTTTTTATTAGTGATAAATCGGATACAATATTAATATGTAGAATACATAAAGAATTACAAAATAATGAGCCCCAAGAATCCAAGTATCCCAAATAAAGATTGTAGTATAGAACCAAACAAAGGGTTCTCAAAAGAGGAGATATAAATGGCCAAGAATCACTTTTTAACATGTTCAATGCCCTTAGCCATCAGGGAAATGCAAAGTAAAACTAATTTGAGATTTCATCTTACCCTTGTCAGAATGACTACGATTGATTTTTAAAAAATGACAGTACATGTTGGCAAGAGTGCTGGTGGTAGTACAAACTGGTATAGCCACTATGGAAATCAGAGTGGCAGTTCTTTCAAAAACTGAAAATCAATCTACCTCAAGATCCAGCTATACCACTCTTGGGTATATACCCAAAGGACTCTACATCTTGGTATGAGGATATTTGCTCATCCGTGTCCACTTCTGTTCTATTCATAACAACCCGAGCTTGGAAGCCACCCAAATGGTCATCAAATGAGGAATGAGAGTGTGGTACATTTTACACAATGGAATCTTATTCAGCTGCTATGAAAATTGAAATTGTGAAACTTGAAGGTAAGTATATGAAGCTAAGACTTTTTCAGCCACTGATAATGAACAGGTTTTAATGACCACTCAGGAAATTTTGGCATTACCTGATAAAGTGAAATGCATGCGAAAACTACAACTCAGAAATCTCACTGTCATAAACACAAGGAGCGGCAACATACCTTGTTTTAGGAATGTTGAAAGAAACAAGTGACAGAGTACCAGTGATTAGCAATACGTAGCTGCGTTTTCAGGTCACACTGCATATGTGTTACAATTTTCTGTATCTCAGCAATTTAATAATTTAAATGAGTTTCCTTGTTTACACATTGATAGCAACAAATGGTATCTACTACATAAGCTAGTATTGATTTTTAAGAGAATAAAACACACATTAGCTAATATATGAAGCTTGTACACACACATGTAAAACGCTTACAATAGTGCCTAATATGTGAGCATTCCAGCTTTAGCTATTTGTATTATTATTTACAAGAGCAGTTTTAACCATACAACAAACACTAAAGTGTAGATACTTATCATTGGTATGTGTGTATTTGAAGCAATGTAAATATACACGTATGTACATTCAAATGTGAACACACACACACACAGACATGATAGGATATTGTTCTCAGGCAAAATTAAATGGGCTACACCATTAACAAGAAAAAGCAAAACTAATGCACAGAGAAATACACACACTGTGATTTCACCTGTGTGATGTGTTTAAAGACCAAGTGAATACAATGTTTAAGGAATTACAGCACTTCATAAAGCTAAAAACGTAAAGAGGGTATTATGAACATGTTTGATGATTAACAAAAAACATGATGGAGACTGAAGCTTGGAGAATCACTCAAGGATGTTGATAAAATCGTGTTTCATCTGGTAGTCTACGGAAAATGGGCATCTGTTTGCTTTTCAAGCTGTATATGTATCTTCTACACACAGTTTATGCTTTGTAGTCTGCCAAAGTTATTATATTTAAAAAAACTCAACAATTTGAAGGTTAAATAAAGATGCCTTGTTTTCACGTTTAAATTAATTGTTTTACTAATCAATAGCCTCATTAATAAAAATAAACATGTTCACTCCCCTGAAACATCACTTTCTTTTCAAATTTCCCCAGACATCAGATTTTCTTATATATTAAGAAGATACAAGAGTCCTGAAACTTGTCTCTCACAGTCCCTCTGCTTCTCACCATTGCACAGCAATGTTAGAAGCTGAAAAAAAAGTGATGGTGATGTACTTAACCTTACCCAGATGGCTAGTTCTTGTCTCATACATCTCTTCGTATCAACAGGAATTTCTGAGATGAGGCTGTTGCACAAGGACAGAAATAAAAAGAAAAAACTGAAAGTGTGATGATTGAAGATTTAGCCCTTCGTGTAAAACTGAGACTAGCAAAACTGTCCCTGAATCATAAAATATTAAGAATCGTAAAACCATAGTTCCTATGACAGAAAATGAGCCCCAGTAACAGGGATTTAAGTATTTATTTGGGATTTTCTATTTCTTCACACAGAGCTCTGTGTCTAGTCTGCAGGAGAGCCACCTGCACAGGGCTGATCAGAACCCATCTATCAGACATGCAGTAAGTCACTGGACCGGGAGCTTCAGACAGAGAAAGTCAGAATAAAAATGAGAGGAAAATAGGAGAATGACATTTTTGAAATGCTTATTAGATATAGCATAAAAGATGTATCCTAAAGCCTGAATTACAAAGATTTTAGTCATAATTCCAAGATGAAAAATGTTAGGCATGACTACACAAAAATGATAAGGCACTGATTTATGTATTGAGTTAGGAAAACAACAATTCTTTTGGTTAAACTAGTCTATCATGCATTATAAAATGACTTTTCCCTTTTGCTGTTCATTTCAATAAATCTTCTTGTCTATTAATCTGCAAATTACTACTTCAAACTACAGACTATGATTTCCTCACTGAAATGAAGTTTATGAGCAAAGTTCCCTGACATGAAGCAAAAATTCTATATCAAGTACATAATTTTCCAGCCTCTTACAGGCCTGGGGAGGAACATTTGACTCTTTACTTGCCAATATGTCTTAGATACACTTCCAGTAACATTTAAAGAATTTCTAGCCTCCATAAAATCCAATGTTTTAAAAATTGTTTAGGTTTATTAAATTTTAGGTATGTGTGAGTATGTAGGGGGTAATATGCAAATGACTATTGCACCCACAAAGTCCAGAAGATAGTGTTGTATTTTCTGGAACTTGGGTATCTGGCAATTATCAGCTGCAGACATGGGTCCAGAAAAGCTCTTGGTTCTCTGCAGAAGTAGTATGTGCTTTGACCACAAATCCATCCTCTAGCCCCTTAAGTCCTTCAAACTCTTTTAAATAGTTTTCAGATTTCAACTAGTTATAATTCAAAAAAAGAGACAAATTTAAGAAGAATGAGAAAATGAAATGTTAAAAGTAAATTGTCCAGAAAAACTTACAGTTGTCATGATGAATAATGGTCCATTTAACGCTTAAAAGAATAGCAATGAATATTCATTAAATAGTAGTAAATGATGAGAAAAGGTTGGAATAATGTGTTCTAATGTCCAAAATTCACAATGATTGCTATGCCTTTCTTCATTATGTCAGTTTATTGTTTACTATTCTCACTGACTTTCCAAAAATTTCTCATTTTCAACCATGAGTATCTTCATGTTCAGTTCTGAATTTTTGACATTACCACTGAAATCTTTGCTAGCTTTCTTGTACATTTTTTTGTTTACATTTTTCCAAGACATTTTCATTTATCTCTGCCTGGTGGATAAAGAAAGGAAAATGCACTTATACTTTATTCTTTCCTTTTCTTGCTTTTCTTTTTGAAAAGGAAAATGGAGTTTACTAAGAAAAGAACAGTAGTACATACCAAATGAGTAAGTGTGGGCCTCTGAAGAGAGAATCTCATTGTTAGATTTTTGTATAGTACATTTTCTTGGCAAAAAAGGAGTACTCCCAGGCTTGCCTACAAGTTTTCATATCAGCTTGACACAAGCTGGAGTTAGCTGAATGAAGGAAACCTAATTTGAAAAATGGCTCCGAAACATCTGACTATAATAGGGAAGGCTATTGGACATTTTCTTAATTACTGATTAATACTGGAGAAAACTGCTCAATGTAAATGGTGACATGCCTTTGCTGATGGTCCTGATTCTATAAGAGAGAAGACTGAGCAAACCAGTAAGCAGCACCTCTCCATTGCCTCTGCATCATCTCCTGCCTCCAGGTACTTCCAAGTTCATGTTATTGCCTTGGCTTCCTTCAGTGGACTGTGATTCAGGATAAGTCAGCCCAAAGAACCCGTTCCTCCGCAAGTTGCTTTTGCTATAGTGTTTCATCATAAAAGTTAACACCCTAACTGAGACACCATGTAAGGGTGGATTAGTCAAATAGTTTCCAGGAATGTGTCAATCCCTCCTCCACCAGATTAGGGTTTACACTCTTTAGCTGTCCTCGTATGGAGTTTTCTATGTGTTATCCAGCAGAATGAAACAGACAGTTTTTCAAGCTAATTATATGCATGGGTCAATACAGTGAATCAATGAACAATTAATAGTCGTTTCTATGTGTACTGGTGATTCTGGCTTTTGGGGTGATGTTGCTATAGTATAGTCAGTCTATGCTGCATAACCACTTACAGTTTCGCTCTGTTTCAAAGACCTATCTACCTGCCTCAATTTTTTGCTCAGTGATTTTCATCCTTAATCTTACAGTATTGAAAAAGGGTAAAAGTCTATGGAAGATGTATTTACTAAGAAAGAAAGTACAGAATAAGTGTTTGAATCAATAATTTCTTTTCAAATTTGAACTTTTTTTTATCTCTTTTATCATGCTGAGATAAATTTTGGCTCCTGATGACATTAAGATAAATCTCAGTCCCTTTATACTTCCACTGAGAATATCAACACCAATATAATTACAATATTATTTTTGAAATTTAAGTCTATTATGTTATCGTTGAAGAATAACTCAGTAGGGATTTAGGGCAATTTTATTGGAATTTAAACTCACAATGTATCACATATGACTGAAGTAAAATAAACTTTTTATTCACATTTATATTTGTAAGTAGATTTGTAAGTTCCCACTTTTGTGTTTGCTGTACTAACTTTTAAATAAATATAAAAATACATTTTCATAGCTCAAAATCACACTCTCAAAATCTGGCGTATTCATGGCAATTTGGCTTGTACTTTTAAGTCCACCATGTGTTAACTACATTCTTATAAATATTCACATGTATTCAATCATTTACCATAGAAGTATATTCATATATAATTAAATATTTTAAAGCACTCCTATACTGGAACATTTTCCTTGTCTAATGATTTGACTCTGTGGCAACATACAATTTCCTCATTCTATCATGGAATAAAATTTGATTTTTCTGAATATAAATTACATAATTCCAAAGCCAACTATCTTGTAATAAATATTCCTATGTAAATATCTTTTCTTGTATTTTTCCTAAAATTACTTTTAAACAGAATCAAAGGAATTCCTGGGTCAAACAACAAAGACAGACATGCATAATTTTCTAGAAATTATAAAGCATCTCTTCGTAATAGTTGCTGTGTTGTGTATTCCCACCAACAGCATATGACCACACCTGTTTCCCCTCAGGCTTGACCACAGCCTGTGCTGTTGAGTCAGAACTCTTGCTAATCCCACAGAAAAGAAATCTCAGTCTAGTGTCAAATTTCATTGTATTTATTGAGAAGAAAACTGAGGAAGGTCAGGTAATTCAGATCTTATGCCTCTTCTTTCCTGTGGCTTGCTTAGGTTTCCCCACGGTTACACATTTTCCTTTGCTATTTTTAGTATTACTGTATCACTTTAACCATTTCTAAAATGAAGTGCAATGATTTTTCTGGTTTATCATTTTGTTTGACTTTGTGCTGCTTTCATCATTCACCAGGTTCCAGGCGTCAGCTATATTAATCACAGCGGCATGTGACATTTACTGTTCTCCCATTGCGCAGGAGGTTGAGTTTGAAGCTAATATGGTCTATAGAGTGAGTTTCAGGTCAGCTAAGTCTATGCAGCAGGGTCTTTTCTCAAAACAAAATACTGTCCTTAGTACCTCCTCATTCCAACTGGGGCTACAGAGTTTCCTGGGCGTCTGTGTGGCTCAGCCTCAGCTTTACAGAGTTTCCTGTGTGTCCCTGTGGCTCAGCCTCAGCTTTCTTTTTCGTACCTGTACCTTTTTTCTTGCCTCTTCCATTCACTTACAATTTGTCTTCACAATGATATGAGCGCTGGAGTAGTTTTATTTATAAATTGGCTTTTCCATAGCTCATTATTACAAGATCACTTAGTTTTCAAACTACTGAATTTAGCCTTGAATGTTTTGTAAAATCTGAAGATACTTAATATACACACAGGTTCATGAGTTTGAAGATAAACATGCACCTGGGAAACTATCACACCCATCACTCCTTATCACCTCTCAAAGTTTCCTCCCATCTATTGTTTTTGGTTTTGGTTTTTTGTTGTTTTTTATTGGATATTTCATTAATTTACAATACAGATGTCATCCCCTTTCCCCATTTCCCCT
>JANHMN010000016.1:11356624-11410397 GCA_030674055.1 Rhabdomys pumilio
AAAAAAAAAACCTGCATGATATATGGAATCTGAGAGAACTGAATACTCAGAAATAAACAATAAACAGTGATCTGGTTTAGAAGATGGAGGGAGCTACTGGGCTAACAGTACAAAGTTGCAATTGGATAAAATGTAGAAACCAAAGGTACATCGTGGTAAATACAGCTAGTACAGTTTAGTTCTGAGAGTTTATAGGGAGCTGCATTCAGACGTTATCATGAAAAGAGAAGGAAATTAAATGACCCATAGATATTCTTGTAATTGATTATGATGATCATTTGGCTATGTTTATGTATACCAAATCACATGTACCTTACATTTAAATGACAAACATTAGTAAAGTTGATATGGAAGTTTTATCAGGCTATTGTAATGAGTTGGACAAAGCAGAGGACACTTGTTATTTAACTACTAGGATGAATGATAGTAAAACCTTGGAGAATACTGGGAGGGAACTGCCTTAGTCACTGTTCTGCTGCTTTGAAGAGACATCATGGTTAAGACAATTTTCCTGCTTAATTTCTGATGCTTATTCCATTGTGATTGTGCTGGCGAGCATGGTGGCACACAGGCAAACATGGTGCTAGAGAAATATCTGAAAGTTTAACATCCTGATCTTCGGGAAGCAGGAAGAGAGACACTGGGTGTGGCATGGGCTTTTGAAATCTCAAAGACTACCTCCAGTGACACACTTTCTCCCAACAAGGCAGCACCTCCCAATCCTTCTAATCCTTTCAAAGGTTTAACTCCTAGATGACTATGCATTTAAATATATGAGCCTATGGAGCCATTCTTATTCAACCATGATAGAAATTAAACAATAAGATATGCAAGTATTTAGAAGGTTGGACCAGCTCTCTTTTTAGACAGATTAGCTATTATCTTGAGCACATTGTGAAAGGACGTGCAGACACCACAATGTTCTTAAGATCTAGCTTCACAAGTCATACCATTAATTTTTTAATATAATGTTTATAACAAAAGTCAACATTATTATACGTGAAATAAAATCATGTATTTGGGGACCACAAATACAGAAGACAAAGATTAGTGGCCCCATTTCAGGGGATAATTGTAACCTCACTATTTTATTTTGGTCCATCTGTTGTACTTAATAATAAACATCCTTCTCCGGTTTTGATGCCAAGTTATTCAAATATTTGAGCTAGATTTTTTTTCATCTCCACTTCCTTATAATCTCACTTACCATCTACCACAGTGTATAGTTTTCCATATGAATTATTTTGAAGGTTGTAAGGGATTTATTCCTCATAAATATATGGCCTTGACCGACATTCATATTTATTCTACCACATTTCTACAGTTTCCTGCTATGAGCTCCTACCTAACATTCTTCTCTGCTCCTTTGGCATCTTTGGCACTTAATTAAGGGCCTCATCAACTTTGCTAAACCCATTCCTCCTAACAATAGTGGAGACTATGGTTAGGACTGTATAGTATTCTTTGAGTTAACCCTATATCTTTGTTGCTACAGTGTAAATGGTTGGTATTATTTTCTGCTTCAAGTCTGACACATGTTATCAGCCCACTAATGAATCTTATTTTTTTCTTTTCTATCAACCAAGTATTTCTTTTCTTGGTTGTTACATGTATAGGCATATAGCCATTCTCTAATCTCTAAGAAAGTCTCAATCCTCTTTTTTTCTTCAATGCTTTTTTTGAATTTACCTTATCTTACCCATTTCAACTATCATATCTCTGCTCTAAGCTCTGCTTCTCAAATAGCTTTTAAAGCCATTTATCTCCAGAGTAGCCTTGTCTTTTCTCTGCTCCAATTGTCCTATATTTTCATGTTAAATATTCCTCAGAGACTTTTTAAAAATTTTTTCCGTTTCCAGGGCAGATGAATTATTACCGGCTACCACTTTCAAATGTAAACTCTTTACATTTACTTTCGGGATAGTTAATGTTTTGCTCTTTAGCTGCCATGTCTAAGTTCTTATATTCTTCATTTTATGTGTCCTTTTATCTTTGGTAGGGGTACTATGATCAGATCCACATAGAAAAGTCAATATTTACCTTTCTAAATATTAATTTCCCATAAAAATATTCTTATCTTTTCTGTTCTGTCAGTTTTGTAAGCAAGTTCCACAATCCCACAGAGGCCTTTTTCTAACATTTATAGTTTTTACTAAAGTTTCAATTGTTGAGTTCCTAATGTTTAATTAGTTATCTGCAGCCTGGATTCTCCATATTCTACACTTCTTTCCACAGTAACACTGCAATGTCAGCTTTAAACATTTTAGTTTTAATTGTATGAGTATTTTGTCTTCATGGGTGTTTGTGCACCACTTGCCTGACTGGTGTCCATAGAGCCTAAAAGCAGGTGTCAGGTTCCCCAGAAACTGGAGTTAGGAACTGTCATATTTGCCTTTTTGGTACTGGGAATTAAACCCCAGCACTCTGCAATAGTATTTAATGCTCTTAACTACTGAGCCACCTTTCCAGGCTCAACATTTGTATTTCTTATTTTATTTTTTAAACATCTAAAATTTCTGCAGATAACATGTTGGGAATATAATAGACCGTGAATTAACATTTATTGGTTAACTGAGTAAGAAAAACAACTCGAAAATTTCCATTTAGTAGAATGACCAAAGGCAAACAACTCCTAAAAAAATATATTACTTAAAAGTGCATTTCCCTATGTGTCAAGGAAAAAAGAATGACTGTCTCCGAGCATAGCCACACTTAACTCTTAAAGCATGGGTAAAATACAAAAGACAGAGATGCTAATGGTACAACAGTTTAAATATAGTAATAATAATAATAATAATAATAATAATAATAATAATAATAATAATCAGACAGACCAAGGAATTTTGAAAAAAAAAAAAAACACATTCCAAAAGTAATTTGCTAATTCCAACAGCTGAAAAACAATTACTGGAAAAAAGAACACAATAAACTGTAAACTGTTGCTGAAATTTATTAAAGGGAAGAAACAAATTCTTTAAAATCAAAATTGTATGAGAATAACCTACAGGAATATCAGGGGAAAAAAATCAGTCTGGGTAATTGTAACATGGAAATAACATGATTTTCCTAAACCTAGGACATTAAAGATTAGCATGACTATGAACAGCTGTCTTAAGAAAGAGAAACCTTGTAGTCCCCCAAAGCTTCACAGTTTGCTGAATCCTCCTTTAGAGGCAGTATTATGTCTGGCAACAGCAGGAAGCACCACGGTGGGAGTTCCTTTCTGACTGAGTGACCTTAGGCAAGGCAGATAACCTCCAGAAATGTACTAACCTCATGGGGCTCTGGCACAAATTAAATGAGATTACAAACCCTAAAGAGCCTGGCATGAAGTCTGGTGCATGCTGGTCAATACATCTCAGTCTCTTTCTATCCTGCCTGCAAGGATCAAGGGAGAATGAGAAGCAGGATGAGAGGGTAGAGGAGAGGAGTAGGCAATTATTGCCGCAGCTTGGAGGCTGTTTATCCTATGGCAAGCTGAAAGATAACTCAGGTACCTGTTTTCCCCCTGTGTCACTTTATTGGTAGAATTCCTGAACTTTATTGGCATTCAGAGAAGGTTAGTTTGGGGTTATTTATTTGTGATTAAAATATAATTACATTCTTTTCCTCCTTCGCTTTCGTTCCTCCTACCTCTCCCATGTACACCTCTATCCTGCCCTAGGCACTGATTTCGTTATTGTTTTTAACTAGACACAAAGCTAGAGTTATCAGCAAAGAAGAGCTTCAGTTGAGTAAACATTTCCATTCGATTGCCTATAGGCAAGTCTGTAGAGCATTTTTGTGATCAATGACTGATCTGGGAGGACCTAGCCTCACCAGTCATGCTGGCACTACTGAACAGATGGTCCTATGTTGTCTAACAGGGTGGTCTAGCCACAAGGAAAAAGCCAGTAAGCAGCATTCACTCTTCCATGACCTGTGCTTCAGTTCTCACTAGTTCCAGCTTTGACTTCCCTGAGTGATGGACTGTTACCTGGAAATGAAAGATGAAATAAACCCTTCCCTTCCTCAAGTTGCTCTTGGACATGATCTTTAGAACACCAACAGAAACTGAACTAAGACACTCTGCCTTGTTCCTTCTGAAAATCGTGGCCTACTACTTTTGTTTTTGTTTGTTTTGTTTGTTTTAATTATTTTAGTTGATTTTACCCAGGAGGTACACACCAAACACACACACACACACACACACACACACACACACACACACACACCACATATGTGCACTCACATGATACACTGCTCATTCTTTTGGTTATCAATACTCTGTGTTTGGGGTTTCCCCCCCTCCCTTGATTTCCAATTTTAAGAAAAATGTGGAAAATATCTTTGAATTTATAATTTTCAAATCACTCCTTCATAGTAGAAATATCTAACTTTTATATGGAAACAAAATATTCATTTGTGACAATGTATATACTCTTTATTTCAAGTGTTACTGTCAAATTATGGGGGAAGCCATTTAATGTCAACATCTTCTTAAGCCCCCTACACAGACTGACTCTCATGTACTCAAAGCAGGACAAACACCTGTGTTTGGGGATGTAAACAACACTAAGTTTTTTAAAGTAAAAGATACATGCACATGTTGAGCTTTCTGGAGTGCTATTTCTAGAGCAGAACACTCCATTTGTGTTTCGGACAAGAATCTCCTTGAATAAATACAGTTCCAGAACACTTAATAGAGAGCTTCAAAGACAGCAGTGCATAGCCCAGCAAGGCCCTGGGAATGCCCTGTGCTTTTTTCCAACTTCAAAAAAGAATTTTAAAAAAATGCTGGATGCTACATAAAACTTAAACCAAGGTGATCTGATTAAAATGAGCATACCAGCACAAATTATGCATCTTGGGGGCTTCAGCTGGCCTAGAAGAGACAGTACATCTCTTAGGCTCATGGTTGAACTAGTGATGGTAATATAAAATCTTGCCCGATGCCATCTTAGCTGCCACTCCTCAGTTCAGCACTTGGCATAATTGCAGTAGGATACAATAGTGGCAAAAATTATTCCAAATCATTTGAATAATTCTATGTTCTTAAACAGGACTTAAGATACATTCAGTTTGAAAATAGCCAACATGTAGCTGTTACAATTACATCAGGGAAATAAAGTTCTAAAGGTATGAGAAGACACACTATGATTGCTCAACCCATTATGGAAAATATACAGGCTTGGAGAATTGTGCTGCAGTAAATAGAGTCCTTGCTTCTATAAAACTTTACTTTATGTGTCCATTCCAATACCCTTCATCCAACCTACTGAAGTCCATCCCACAGCCCCAGCCTCCTAACTATCTTCACATATATTCTTGCCACACATTTGGCAAAATAAACTGCCAAGTAATAAAAGCACAGTGGGATTGTATCATGAGGAATTACTTTGTGATAAAAATCTAAGACAGATGAAGAATTCACTTACTGCAAAGTTTGTTTTATTTACCACACAGAACAGCAATGCTTACTCTATTTAGATACAAAAAAATCAGCTAACTAGTGACTAGGATACACTGGGGATTAGAGGCAGAATTGGATGGCTATGTTCAGGCTGTGTGACATAGTTAAGGACTAAAAGGGTTTACTGGAAAAAACTAATCCATTTTTCTGACAGTGGAACAAGTGATTATTTTGTGTTCTTTATGCATCCGAGCATCAAATTTTTTTCTGTCTATTCTGCGATTTCCTTTGACATGATTGATATGTTTCTTTCTGCTGAATACACATATGCAGTTTATGTGTATCTATGTGTGTGTAGACATATGTGTATATATAGTAGATATATATACAGTTTATATATATGTATATATATAAATATACAATTTATATATGTATATATCTATATGTATCTATATGTATGTATATATATAGATAGATAGAGATATATGTAGATATCTATACCTATATATATATATATATAGAGAGAGAGAGAGATAGATAGATATATAAACAAAATATATAAATGTATAATTTTTAGTTTGGAATTCATTGGCAATTATATACTATTTTATAATTGATGTCCTTAGAAAACTATATAATGTGTAGTGACCATTCATACAGAAAAACAATGAACTGTTAATTCCAGTTAGTTAATCCTTCAGCCACAGTCACTATGAAACTTCCATCATATTTGCCTATAGTTAAGTTTCATAGGAATGACCTCACAGTATTTATGCTTTTGTGTACAATGTCTCTGACTTCAAGTGATATAAATTTCCAGCCATGTTATTCTGTATTCTAGTAGTTTTTAAATTGTAAAGTAACATTTTAAAATGTTTACCAACTCCACCATCATTCTTTTGGGTTACTTCTGCTTTAGTTATTACAATAATAGATGGATATCTCTCTATCAGTCACAGTAAGTACTTGCTAGAAGGATTTCTGGGTCATATATTTAATTTTATAAGAAACTGGCAAACAGTCAATCTAAAGATTTTTCTTATCCTCTTACACCGCAGAGATTACCAATGTATGAGAGTTCCTGCCAATTCACATCCTAACCAACACTGAATATTTTCAGTCTTTTTGACATCAATCATCCCAGTTCACATTTGGTGGCTTCTCATTGTTTTTTTTGTTGTCACAGACTTGCAACCAATGATATGTGAAATTTTTTGGCAGTGCTTACTGTTCATTCACAAATAATCTTTTATAAGTGTAAACTTGTACATTGTACTCTTAATTTCTTGAGAAGGGTTATAAATCCCTGACTAGCTCAGTTTCACAATCCTCCTGCCTCAGCCTCTTGGGTACTTTAATTATAGGTATACATATATGGTACCACACCCAGGGTTTTGCATCTATTTCAGATGGGTAGCCATTTCATAATTTATAGGTAGTGATTCTTTATTTATTTGGCATAAAATCTATTTTAGATATTTTATAATTTTTATTACATACTTTGTGACTTATTTAGTCATTTTAGTGGAGACTTAAAGAATAGAAACCTTAAATTTTACCTAAATCCAATAATTAAGTTTATTTATTGCCGATTTTCATGTCCTGCATGATATCACCTTTCCTATCCTGAGGTCATGAAGATATGTTTTCAGTTAGCTATAGAAAAATGTATGAATCTGGTTTTGCATCTGTACCCATGGTCTGCTGAAGTGAAAATTTCAAGGTTCTTTGGAAACTCAGTTGTGTCATGTATTTTTTTTTTCATGAAGCTGTCTTATGAGAGGATGGTTTTGCCTAAGCAGACACGTGGGAGGATGTTTTCCTGGAAGCTGCCTGGGAAAAGGGCATGTGATGTTTTGCAGAAACATAAGCCTAAGACAACACATGATGTTTGGAAAGGGTATAAATGTAACCCAACAGACAGTGGTTGATGCTGTGTGGTATTGGTTTGCCTTGCCACTCTTTGCTGTTCATCGTTTGTCATGAATTCATAGAAAGAAATGCCACAAAGAATTTCTACTGATGTTCCAGTGGCTTTTAGCATTTTTCTCCACCCCAAGCCATTTGGCAGAGCCTTTTGGTTTCCTATGGATCAACCTGCCATTGCTGATTTGCTGCTGCTGCTGATTAATGTGAGCTGAACTGCTGATATCCTGACAACACAAATGGGATTAGCTCCAAAGAACTATTTCTAAACAAGTCCACATCCTCCTCTGCTCTATTAACCTTCCCTTTCCACTACCTCTGGCGCTAGAAGGGGGGTTTAATCATTTAAGAACTCATTAAAAGTAGGTTCTGAAAAATCTAAGTCTGATCAGAATCCAGTCTTAGAAGCAAAAGAGTCATGTTACACTATCTACCTCATAAATATCCAATTGCTCCCAAAATATTTTTTAAAAGACTTCCCTAAAGAAGTGTGCTGTGGTTCCACAGATGAAACTCACTGGATTAGAAATGTGTGGATCTGCTTTGGTCCTAACATTCTGTTAGTCTACATTTGTGTCTGTTCTGTGGTACTCAGATTATTGTTTACTGATAGTAGATTTTGATATCAGGTAATCTACATCTTCCAAATATGTCCTCCTTAGGTTTATACATGTCATTTGTTTCAATCCTAGAACAATGCTCCAAAGTAGGCACAGTTATTGGCATCCTTGTATGAATAAAGTGAATTGTGGAATTTTATCTGATTTTTTCCTGTAAAGCACAATGTTATACAGACATGGGGTTTGCATACAAAAGTCTGCATATTATTTTTATTTTTTTAATGTGTGTGTGTGTGTGTGTGTGTGTGAGAGAGAGAGAGAGAGAGAGAGAGAGAGAGAGAGACATAGAGACAGAGAGAGAGACAGAGAGAGAGACAGAGAGAGAGACAGAGAGACAGAGAGAGAGACAGAGAGACAGAGACAGAGACACACACACAAACACACAGAGAGAGAGAGAGAGAGAGAGAGAGAGAGAGAGAGAGAGAGAAATAGACGCACGCGGTGTGAGTACAGATGTGACATGCTACAGTGTGGGTACCACAGTGTCTGTGTGGAGGTCAGAGGACGACCTCTGAGAATCAATTCCCTCCTTATACCATGGGTTATAAGCATCAGATTCAGGTCATTCAAATAATACTATGTTCATTTGGTATTCTGGCATACCAGTAGTACTTAGTTTGGTAGGTGGTCACACTGAAGGATATGCTGTGTGATTATAGTTTACATATAACATTAATAAACATTACACAGATTCTCAAAAATATATGATATTATCCTTATTCTACTGAAGAGGTCAATGACTCAAAAAAAAATCAGTAGGTATGTTAGGCTAGTGAATGAGTGAATGTATGTTTCCATATCTTAACCCAAATCTATGCCCATTCTACCACTACATGAGTCTCTTAAGAATGACTACCCATGTTTTATCCCAAAGGAATCATCACCACACTCTTTCTTCACTTTTTCTTAGCTGCTTTATTGAGAGCACTTTCTTAAGAGTACTGTTTCATATAATGTAGTGACTTCATCTTTACTTCTGATATTCAAAAGTCATCTATTTGAAGTTCAAAATCTCTGCTATGTAACTTGGGTCTCCTTTTGAATTGTTTTAAAAATTAGACAAAGAATGTCTTAGAAAAATACTATAATCATTAGTAGAAAACAATAAAAGAAGTTGACCATGCACACAACACACCTGATGTTAGCAGTGGGAGAAATCATGGATCTACACTATGGGCTGCACCTGCTTCTTTCCTCCAAGAACTGCAAAGCACAATGTGCAATCCATTGATGTATAAGAAGACATGAGTTCATCATCATAACCATTTCTTTTGAAATAACTCCTCTTCCCAACTTTATCTACTTCAAAACACAATGCACCATTTGTATCCTTTTTAGCTTGACTTCCACAAGAGAAAGGACTCCAAACCCGTTCAGGTTGACTCTGTGACTCATACTCTATTGATATACATGTCAGGAAAAAAAGAAATTTCCTATTTTAGCTTTAAAACTAAAAAAAGTGTAATTCATCGTTTCCATTGTTATTTCTCAAGTCATTTATATGAGAGCAGCAAAAGTCTGTAATAAAAGTCAGCAATCAAATGGATGGCCACTTGATCTGCTAATGTTCAATTTACAGTAGGTCTTACATGAAAAAAAAAACCTATAATCCATAATTTTAAGCCTATTTCTTAAATTAAATGGCACTTTAAAAGATTCAAAAAGGCTGAATACTTATCTTCATTCTCAGTACAGAAACTCTTCAGAGAAAAACCTGGGCTACTCCCTTAGGACTGAATCTCATTTCAGATCCATGTCCTTCTCATAGCCCATGTGTAATTACTTAAATGTCATGAAATTCTCCAAATGTGTGTGATAAAGTCATTGAAATTAATTCGGGTAATTTATTTTACTTTCCATGGTGGAAATGTGTGCACATAAATGCTACTGCAAAGCTAAACTCTAGTGAATGGCAGTTGAATTTTCTTTCTGAGGGTTTCTAGACAGGTGGCATTTTACCTTACAAATGTAAATTTTCTCTCTTCCAACACATGCATGGAGGGAGACACTGATTAGTTCTCATGAATAAAGAATTCTCTCATTCCAGCCTCCAGCTCCAGAGCTCAGGCCAGGTCCATATAGAAGTAAAGTTCCTGATTGAATGTGATCCTTGTAATGCTTTCATGGCGTATCCTACAAGAGCTTCTTTCAAACTAAAACAGCTGTAGCAAAGAAGGTGCCTTTAAGAACTGAGTTTTGCCTCCCTGGATATATGTTACAGTCACATGTGGTGCGTATGCACTAATGCAACATAACTGCAGTTGAAATGAGCTAACTTCTCATCCAAAATACTTGTACAGTGTACTGTGCCCCAAGAAACACCCATGTGTTTCTCTACATACTCATCCAGGTGCATCTAACATCTCCTGCTGCCTGCCTCCTGAATTACTGCATGGAGAGTTTAATAGTCTAAAGCATGTGAATTACTTAAAGAGATACGTCCTTAGAAGCATATTCAATATGATTTGAGAAAAACGCCAGAGAGAAGGAACATTAAATTCTTCAGTGCACACTTGGAATAAAACATTCAGTAAGACACAGAATACAGCAATCCACAAGTGATCCAGACAAAGATTTTTCTAAAACGTATTGGGCAGCAGTGTTAATAGAATACTCCAGCCAAGATTTGAAAAACGAAAGATTGAACTCTTTCTGAAGTTTTACTACGAGGAGGAAGATTAGTTTTCTTCCTATTTGCAGTGGAAAATCTGACTAATTACCTTTGGTTACTTCATTATCTACTTAGTTTTAAAGACAAATGAATTGTCCATTTAATTAAATATAAAGATATTAATGCTGTTGCTTACTCACTTATCAATTGAATTGACTCTTATAATATTACAAATCTATGGACATCTCAAGAGATTAAGGTCTAAACTGGAAAAATAGCTAAATAACAAGTCCAGGGCTTTCACAGGAAATCTAGTATCAAATTCCTTTGCGTGAAATCTGTTGTTGGTAAAAGTCCCAAGACCTTTGTCCCAAGCTAATGATAATAGACTGAACTGCTTAAATTGTGTTCACAAGTACTCAAGGGATCAACCTCAGAGTGTAGAGTGGGAGGAAAGTCTCTACTCTCTGGAGATCAGGTACCCAAATCTAAGGCTTTGCTCCTGGAACATCACTGTGAGAATACAAAGGGCCCTCTACCCATATTAATATTTGCTGGCAAATGGATAGAATGTGAGAATATCATTCTAAGTGAAGCAACCCAGACCCAGAAAGACGCGTATAGTATGTATTTACCTTATAAGTAGACATTAGCCATAAATTTCACAATAGCCATGCTACAATCCAGTCTAAAAGATACAAAGAAACTAGGTAATAAGGAGTGACTCTCACTCAGAAGTGGAAACAAAATAGTCTTCAGAGATGGATGAAGAGAGGGAACTCAGTGGAAGATGAGGGGGAGGAAGAGAGAAACAGGAATAGCTATAAGGTGTAGGGCAAGGGGGAACTGGAAAGGTCTGACAGTGAGAATGGAAATAACTAGGGGACATCTCTAGGACTAGCTGGAAATCTGGTACAGGGGGACTGCTGGAAGTCTATGGAGGTGACCCTAGGTAAGATTCCTACCACCAGGGAATATAGAGACTAAAGTGACCACCTCCTGTAGCCAGACTGTACTTCCAGTGGAGGGAACGGGACATCAACTCATCCACAAAACCTTCAACCCCAAATTTGTCCTCTCTACAAGATATGCAGGGATAAAAAATGGAGCAGAGACTGAGGGAACAGACAATCAGTGACCGCTCCAATATGAGATCCTTCCCATGTAAGAAAGCTGACCCCTGACACTATTAATGATACTTTTTCTAAGCTTGATGATAGGATTCTGGCGTGAGTATTTCTTGAGAGGTTTCATCCAGCAGCAGCTGGAAACAGATGCAGAGATCTATGGCTAAACATAAGGCAGAGCTCAAGGAGTCCTGTAGAAGAATGAGGATAGAGCTGAGTGAGCCGGAAGACCTACAGTGTCAACTAACCTGGACACAGGGATGCTTCTAGAATCTGAACCACTAATCAAAGTGCATTCAGAGGCTGAACCTAGGACCCTATACATTTGTAGCAAATACGCAGCTTGGCCTCCATGTGGGTCCCCTAACAATTGGAGCTGGGGCTGTAATTGACTAAGACTCTGTTGCATGCCATTGGATCCCTTTCCAATACCAGGACTGCCTGATTGGACTTCAGCAGGAGAGGACGTGTCGAGTCCTGCTGGGACTAGATGTCCCAGGGTGGGTTGGTACCCAAGTGGGTTTTCCCCTTCTCTAAGGAGAAGAGGAGGGGATCATGAGGGAAGTGGTTTGTAAGGGCAGGACTGGGAAGAGAGGAGGGAGGTGGCTCAATTAGGATGTAAACTGTATAAAAAAAACTTGAAGAAAATAATCACCTAAAAAGAAAAAAAGAAAAGAGAAGAAAAGGCTCAGTGTGAAAAGAAGTGATAAAGAGTGAGTGAACTTGGGAATTACAAACCCAGCTAACTATGTGCAAATGTTTGATATCGCATTGCATGTGTCTGCACATAGCATCATGGTACTCTGAACTTCAGACTACAGTGATTTAACTTTGGAAGCAATGCAACCATCAAGTAAAAACAAATGTAAACTGAGTTTCTGAGATTCACTTTAGTAATACTGTCTAACCAGGAGAGTCACTGGGCTGAGGGAGAACCTTAACAGTCTGCTTTTGCCCCTTCTCAGCATGCCTCTCTAATAGGGAGGTTAAGGAACTGGCAGAACCAAGACTCTGAGAAGTCAAAATTTCAGAATTAGCTAAGAGGTACTGATCAATATATGAAGCTTGCATCCGGGAAATGGAATGCACACACATGCGTAAGATACAATATAACCTATGACTCTGAAGGAAATTGCTGAGAGAACATGGAATTCACAGGCTACATACATTTCAGGATGGCTTTGTCGAAACCTAAGCATTCCACGAATTTCTAACTATAATCTGGTCTTGTATTTCATTACAAGTTCATCTCCATCAAGGCAAGAGAATTTCATAGATACAGATGATATAGATGTAGATAATTATAAATACAATTCTTTTATAATAATATATAAAATTAATATATATATATATATATATATATATATATATATATATATATCTTACAATTATTTTTCCAGCTGGATTTATAACTTTTAAATAGTTAACTGTATAGTATACAAAACTAGTAGTTTAGTTGCTAGGGTAAGAACATCCTAGCAAAAGTCAGGAGCAGACTTGTCTCTGAATAAAGACTTGTTTCTCTAAACACAACTTTACTTTTTCAACTTCACTAGAGACTGACTTGATCATAGACCCTAAAAGCATAAATGAAGCTAAATGCTTATACATAATACATCAAGAGAGCCACAATATGCATGCAAAAAGTAAACATGCTGCATCCATACATTATCAGATAAAATACAGCAAAGAACATAAATGTATTATTCATGACAAGAAACGCAATTATTAATGTCTTTGGAAGCACATTGTTTCTTACCCACGGACACAAAATGATTAATTTTTTAAAAATACATGAAGTGTGACTTTACAAGCTTTACTAAATAAATTTTAAATACTACAACAGAAGCCATGAAAAATAACAGACTCTAAATAAAATAGAGCAGTTTTCTCAATTAAAAAATAATCATGATTTTTTTATCTGTTTATAACAAATGTTAAAACAATAAAAGATATATGAGTATAACTCTAGAAGGTATATTGAGAGAAAAGAAGTTTGTCACTTTCGTCTTTGTAACAATATGCTTCTCTGAAAATACTTTTCTGTTGAGAAAGTTTTCAGAAGAAATTCCAATGAGCTATGATAGGCTAATAACAGAGGCAGGAACTATTTGTATTAATTCATAAAATGTGTCACAAGCCTAAATCTGCATTTTGTAAGCTTGCTTTCACATCTACAAAACCTTTCTTTGAATCAAAAGACTAAGAAATCTAATATTGATGAGAATTAAACATTCTTTTTAGCTTGTATCCAAAGTATTAGACCCAGAAGGCTCACAAAAATAATATGAAAATACTTTAAAATTAGAAAACTTGATGAGTTAGAGAAGTCATTAAAATTTTGTTGGGCTTGAATTTTATCATAATGAAAAGTAATTTTGCTTCTAACAGAAAAAAAAATCCAGTGCGTTTTGCATATTTTGTTATCTCTAAAGGAACCATATAACCAAAATTAACAAAAATCTTCTTTTTCTAATATGAGGAATTGTTTTTCAACCTGTGTTTACCTGTGAACACCTCTCTGCGAGTGGTAAGTGGGGGGGGAGGAAGCAGAAGTCAACTCTGATAGAGCTGACATGACATGCTGGGGGCTGCATGGGGTCAATAGCCTCTAGATGAATCGTAAAAGGTGATTCTCATTAAGATGTGCTGTAAAATTAAGAAAAGTTCTGGAAAGCAAGAGAAAATGCATGACACATAGAAAGGTGCCCATTAGAAAGAATTCCATAAATGTGTACACTATATGTTTTTAAATTGTCCCATTATAATAATCTATTTAACTATCATACTCTCATTTGCTAGAACTAAAAAGGTTTTCTGTACACATTAATTGTAATTACCTTTAAAAGTTATTTTTTACAAAATCTATAGAATGAGGTTGTTAATTTTATGATGATTATATTACTAGAATAAGTAAAATTCATATAAACTGTTATTAACTGTCTTAAATTTCTAAAATAAGAGGCACTACTATTAATGAAAATCATGATGCACTTCCTCTGAGTTCATCTTATTATTTTCTTATTTTTCTAAGACAATTGTTAATAAAAATATAAATGCAGAATATGAACAATGTAGAATCTCACTTGTTATATCCATGATGATCCTTTTCAAGACAGGCTAAAAGAAGCAGAGATATACATCCAGCAAGAAAATCATGAGCAACACTCAGTAATGATTTTAAAAAACTCACATTAATGGCTAAATGTAATCCTTGGATAATTGAAGCATTTCTCTATTCTGCATTTGATTATTTGAATGAAGAAAATAAGAAATCAAATTACAAACTAAGAAGAATTAATTATAATAAGATATAAAATAATGTACAATGAAACCAAAGTAAAAGAATGTAAGATACATGGGAAAAATTGAGTGAATTCCTTGAAATTATCTAACTGATTAAAAAGACACCATCCACTAGAGAAGGGTACAGTCTGCAATCTAATTGACAAACAATGCCATTGGGAAGAATTTTATCTGCAGAAATAGTTTGCCTCAGATCACACCTTGAACAACAGCTAATCTACACAGGAGCCCTGGAAGATTATGAATGGAACTTTGAATTATCTGCAATAAATACATCTCTCTCTCTCTCTCTCTCTCTCTCTCTCTCTCTCTCTCTCTCTCTCTCTTCTGATTTTGTTGATGATCTATACTAAGTAGAGTTAAATCTCAAGCATCCATTAAAAATATTGAAAACATAAACTAGGCACTGGGATTGTGCCATGCTATGATGTGCTACGTACTAACACAGACATTATCACACAATCATTTAGCACACAATCATTTAACTTTAACTCTAGATTAATTTCCATTTCCAAAGCAAATTTGAAATAAATGACTCCAGTTGTCCTATGTATAAATGTGAGATATTTTATAAAAGGGTAATATACTATTTAAAGGATAAATGCATAGACATTCTTTTTCATACATAAATCAAATGACAGAGACTATTTTATTTATACATAAAAAAGCTGAAATCTCCAAATATTAAGTATTATCAATTTCATTCTTCTTGAAGTTTCTTTTCAAGAAACTTGTTTCATTTTTGCTTAAATAGTCTTTGATCTGGCAAAATCATATGAAATGCAAAAGACAAATGCCATGTTAGGAAAGGCAACTAAAATTAATGATACACATTAAAATAAAAAGGGAAAATATTCTCATTTTTGTAATTCTAGATCCAAGTATCAATTATGTTTTCATAAGTAGTCTAGATGTATATTAACTAAAATGTAGAAATAAGCCAAGTAAATGTATAAGAAGCAGAAAAGAGCATTAACTGCATAGCCTGGTAGTGATTATGTAAGCATATGACTTTTGGGTATGTAAAGAACTGTTTAAAGAGAATTGTTAAGTGATTATCTTCAGGATGGAGAAGACAGAGAAAAACTAAACCATATAAGTGTCCTTGAAGAGGAAAGAGGCTAGAAAGCATATTTATTGAATACTACATGTATTTTGGCACTACATGTGCCAAAAACCATGGGACTATAACATCTCATGTTATATGCAGCTTCAAATTTAAGTTGTAGGTATTTTTATATGTTTCTATAGGTATAACTTGCTTGTATTGGAGAGAATGTAAGGCTCACATTTATTGCAAAATAGTGAACATGAATTGTGCTTTGTTCTACTACTTCACCAAGTGTCTTAGTCAGTGTTCCAATGCTGTGAAGAGACATCATGGCCTCAGCTACTCTTATAAACAAAAACATTTAATTGGGGCTGGATTATAGTTTCCAAGGTTTATTTCATTATCATTATGGTGGAGTGCATGGCAGCATGCAGGAAAACATGATGATGGGTGAGTAGGTGAGAGTTCTGCATCTGCTTCCTCAGGCAACAGGAAGAGAAAGTCATTGGAACTGGTTTGGGCTTTTGAGAACCCAGTGACATAGTTCCTCCAGTAGACCACACCCACCTCATTCAACAAGGTCACACCTCCTAGTCACTCACTAGTTGTGGCACTTCCTGAGAATTAAGGACTCAAATATCTGAGACTACGGGGACCATTCTTATTCCAACCACCACACCAATGTATGTTTAACTATGCCACTCAAAATATAACTGGAATAATAGATTTTATAGAAAAACTGAACAAGCAGAACTTCTCCATTTATGCTTTTCTTTTCTCTGTAAAGTGTATTCTTAATAATGTTAAAACTATTACCCTTGCCTGGACCTGCTGCCTGGATCAGACACCCACCTTGTCTGCTCCTGTGTGGACACCAGATACTGAGTCATCCTAGAAGAGCCACTGTACTCAGATCAACTGGTGCTCAGGCGTAAAAGATCACAGAGACATCTGGACCCTGAGGAGTTCAGACACAAGCAAGATAACTGGAAAGACAGGTTCCAGTCAGAGACAGTGAGTGCAGGCAGCACTAGAGTTAACCAGATAGCGAAAGGCAAGCACAAGAACATAAGCAAAAGAATCCGAAGTTAAATGACATCATCAGAACACAGTATTCCCATCATAGCAAGCACTGAACACCCCATCACACCAGAAAAGCAGGATTCAGAATTAAAATCACTTCTCATGGTGATGATATAGGACTTTAAAAAGGACATAAATAACACTCTCAAAGAATTTAAGGAGAACACAGGTAGACAGGTAGAAGTCCTTAAAGAGAAAACGTAAAAATCCCTTTAAAAATTACAAGAAAACACAACTAAACAGGTGAAGGAATTACACAAAACCATCCAGGATCTAAAAAAAATGAAAGTAGAAACAATAAAGAAATCACAAAGGGAGACTACCCTAGAGATAGAAAACTTATGAAAAAGATCAAGACTCATAGACACAAGTATCACCAACAGAATACAAGAGATAGAAGAGAGAATCTCATGTGCAGAAGATGCCATGGAAAACATTGACAAATTGTCAAAGAAAATGCAAAATACAAAAAGCTACTAACCCAAAACATCCAGGAAATCCAGGACATAATGAGAAGGCTAAATCTAAGGATAATAGGTATAGATGCGAGTGAAGACTCCCAAGTTAAAGGACCAGTAAATATATTCAACAAAATTATAGAAGAAAACTTTCCTAACCTACAGAAAAAGATGTCCATAAATATACAAAAAGCCTACAGAACTCCAAATAGACTAAATAAGAAAAGAAATTCCTCCCATCACATAAAAATCAAAACATCAAACGCACAAAACTAAGAAAGAATACTAAAGCCCTTGCCCGGACCCTGGTGGACTGAGCAGCCAGTCAGCTAGCTAATCTGCTCCCCTGAGGAAACTGCGTCCAGCGGCATCCTAGCCAGGTCACAGATCACAGACTTGCAGGTAGGAGTAGTCGTTCACCGCCCTAGGCCCCAGAAGCACAACTGGTAGTAGGGAGATCCCAGAGTGCACCTGGCACACAGAACCCGCTCCTGCGGAAAACCAAGCCCCTTCCGCCCATTGCCCGGACCCCGGTGGACTGAGCAGCCAGACAGCTGATCTGCTCCCCTGAGGAAACTGTGTCCTGCAGCATCCTAGCCAGGTCAAGAACCACAGAGCTGCAGCCAGGTCACGAACCTCAGAGCTGCAGAGTAGGGGACACCATATCCTGAAGCATCCTAGAGGAGCAACTACACTCAGAGCAGCAAACACCTAGCTGGTCTACTACCATGGAGACACCATATCCTGAGATAACCTAGAGGAGCCACTGTACCCAGAACAGCTGGAGCTCAGGATCATAGAATCATCCGGACACCTGAGGAGTTCTGACACAACCAAGATAACTGGAAAGGCAGACTACAGTCAGAACCAGTGAGTGCAAGTAGCACTACAGCTAACCAAATGGCAAAAGGCAAGCATAAGAATGTAAACAAAAGAAACCAAAGTCACTTGGCATCACCAGAACCCAGTTCTCCCACCATAGCAAGTCCGGAACACCTCATCACACCAGAAAAACAGGACTCAGAATTAAAATCACTTCTTATGATGATGATAAAGGAATTTAAAAAGGACATAAACAACACTCTCAAAGAACTTGAGGAGAACGCAGGTAAACAGGTAGAAGCCCTTAAAGAAATACAAGAAAACACAACCAAACAGGTTAAGGAATTACACAAAACCATCCAGGATCTAAAAATGGAAGTAGAAATAATAAAGAAATCCCACAGGGAGACTACCCTAGAGATAGAAAACTTAGGAAAAAGATCAGGAGTCATAGACGCAAGTATTGCCAACAGAATACAAGAGATAGAAGAATCTCATGCGTAGAAGATACCATGGAAAACATAGACACAACGGTCAAAGAAAATGTGAAATGCAAAAAGCTCCTAACACAAAACATCCAGGAAATCCAGGACACAATGAGAAGACCAAACCTAAGGATAATAGGTATACATGAGGGTGAAGACTCTCAACTTAAAGGACCAGTAAATATCTTCAACAAAATTATAGAGGAAAACTTCCCTAACCTAAAGAAAGAGATGACCTTAAATATACAAGAAGCCTACAAAACATCAAATAGACTAGACCAAAAAAGAAATACCTCCCATCACATAATAATCCAAACATCAAACATATAAAACAAAGAGAAGATACTAAAAGCAGTAAGAAAAAAAGGAAAAGTAACATATAAAGGCAGACCTATAAGAATTACACCAGATTTCTCACCAGAGACTATAAAAGCCAGAAGATCCTGGACTGATATACAGGCCCTAAGAGAACACAAATGCCAGCCCAGAATACTATACCCAACAAAACTCTCAATCAGTATTGATGGGAAAACCAAAATATTCCATGACAAATCCAAATTTACACAATATCTTACCACAAATCCAGAACTTCAAAGGATAATTGGAGGAAAACTCCAACACAAGGAGGGAAACTGCAACCTAGAAAAAACAAGAAAGTAATCCTCCAAAAACCCAAAAGAAGGTAGCTATACAAACATAACTCTACTGCCGATAATAAAAATAACAGGAAACAAGATTCATTTTTTCTTAATATCTCTTAATATCAATGGACTCAATTCGCCAATAAAAAGACATAGACTATCAGACTGGATACATAAACAGGACCCAACATTCTGCTGCATACAAGAAACGCACCTTTGTGAAAAAGACAGACACTACCTCAGAGTAAAAGGTTGGAAAACAATCTTCCAAGCAAATGGCCCCAAGAAAAATAGCTGGAGTAGCCATTCTAATATCAAATAAAATTGATTTTCAACCAAAAGTAATCAAAAAAGACAAAGAAGGTCATTTCATATTCATCAAAGGAAAAATGTACCAAGAAGAACTTGCAATTCTATGCCCCAAATGCAAGGGCACCCACATACATAAAAGAAACTTTACTAAAACTTAAAGCATACATTGCACCTCACACAATAATAGTGGGAGATTTCAACATCCCACTCTCAGCTATGGACAGATCATGGAAACAGAAACTATATCGAGACACAATGAAACTAACAGAAGTTATGAACCAATTGGACTTAACTGACATCTATAGAACATTTCATCCTAAAACAAAAGAATATACCTTTTTCTCAGCACCTCATGTTACCTTCTCCAAAATAGACCATATAATTGGTCACAAAACAGGCCTCAACAGATACAAAAAGATTGAAATAATCCCTTGTACCCTATCAGACCACCATGGACTAAGACTCATCTTTGACATGGACAAAAACAACAGAAAGCCCACATACACGTGGAAACTGAACAATGTTCTACTCAATGATAACTTGGTCAAGGAAGAAATACAGCAAGCCAGTAGTCAACATCAAACTAAATGGAGAGAAACTTGAAGCAATCCCAGTAAGATCAGGGAATAGACAAGGCTGTCCACTCTCACCCTACCTATTCAGTATATTACTGGAAGTCCTAGCCAGAGTAATTAGACATCAAAAGGAGGTCAAAGGGATACAAATAGGAAAGGAAGAAATCAAAATTTCATTATTTGCAGATGATATGATAATATACTTAAGTGACCCTAAAACATCCACCAGAGAACTCCTAAACCTGATAAACAACTTTAGCAAAGTGACTGGATATAAAATCAACTCAAACAAATCAGTAGCCTTCCTCTATTCGAAGGATAAACAGACTGAGAAAGAAATTAGGGAAATTACACCCTTCACAATAGTCACAAATAATATAAAATATCTTGGAGTGAACCTAACCAAGCAAGTGAAAGATCTGTATGACAAGAACTTCAAGTCTTTGAAGAAAGAAATCAAAGAAGATCTCAGAAGATGGAAAGATCTCCCATGCTCCTGGATTGGCAGAATTAATTTAGTAAAAATGGCCATCTTGCCAAACGCAATCTACAGATTCAATACAATCCCCATCAAAACTCCAAATCAATTCTTCATAGAGATAAAAAGAGCAATTTGCCAATTCATTTGGAATAACAACAACAACAAAAAACAAAACAAAACAAAACAAAACAAAAAAACAGGATAGTGAGAACTATTCCCAACAATAAAAGAACTTCTGGGGAAATCACTGTCCCTGACCTCAAACTGTACTACAGAGCAATAGTTATAAAAACTGCATGGTATTGGTATAGAGACAGGCAGGAAGATCAATGGAGTAGAATTGAAGATCCAGAAATGAGCCCACATACCTATGATCATTTGATCTTTGACAAAGGAGCTAAAACCGTCCAGTGGAAAAAGGATAGCATTTTCAGCAAATGGTGCTGGTTCAACTGGAGGTCAGCATGTAGAAGGATGCAAATCAATCCATTCTTATCCCCTTGTACAAAGCTCAAGTCCAAGTGGATAAAGGACCTTCACATAAAACCAGATACACTGAGAGTAATAGAAGAGAAGGTAGGGAAGACCCTCAAATACTTAGGCACAGGGGAAAAAGTTCCTGAACAGAACACCAAAGGCTTATGCTCTAAGATCAAGAATTGACAAATGGGACCTCATAAAATTGCAAAGCTTCTGTAAGGCAAAGAACACTGTCAATAAAACAAAATGGGAACCAACAGATTGCGAAAAGATCTTTACCAATCCTACATCCGATAAAGGGCTAATAGCCAATATATACAAAGAACTTAAGAAATTATACTCCAGACAACCAAATAACCCTATTAAAAATGGGGTACAGAGCTAAACAAAGAATTCTCAACTGAGGAAACTCGAATGGCCGAGAAGCGCCTTAAGAAATGCTCAACATCCTTAGTCATCAGGGAAATGCACATCAAAACAACCCTGAGATACCAACTGACACCAGTCAGAATGGCTAAGATCAAAAACTCCAGTGATAGTAGATGCTGGTGAGGATGTGGAGAAAGAGAAACACTCCTTCATTGTTGGTGGGGTTGCAAGCTGGTACAACCACTCTGGAAATCAATCTAGCGATTCCTCAGAAAATTTGACATAGCACTACCTGAGGACCCAGCTATACCACTCCTGGGCATATACCCAGAAGATGCTCCAACATATAACAAAGATATATGCTCCACTATGTTCATAGCAGCCTTAATTATGATAGTCAGAAGCTGGAAAGAACCCAGATGTCCTTCAACAGAGTAATGAATACAAAAAATTGTGGTACATTTACACAATGGAGTACTACTCAGCTATTAAAAATAATGAATTTGAGATATTCTTAGGTAAATGGATGGATCTAGAAATTATCATCCTGAGTGAGTTAACCCAATAACAAAAGAACACACATGGTATTTACTCACTGATAAGCGGATGCTAGCCTAAAAGCTTAGAATAGCCAAGACTCAACACAGACCAAATGAAGCTCATGAAGAAGGAAGACTAAGTGTGGATGCCTCGGTCCTACTTAGAAGGAGTAACAAAATACTCAAGAGAGCAAATATGGAGACAAAGTGTGGGACAGAAACTGAAGGAGGAGCTATCTGGAGACCATTCCACTTGGGTCTCCATCTCATGTGCAGTCACCAAATGTAGACACTGATGTGGATGGCAGGAAGTGCATGCTCACAAAAGCCTGATATAGCTGTCTCCTTAGAGATCTGTCAAAGGCTGACACATTCAGAGTTCGATGCTCACAGCTAACCACTGATCTTATCAAGGGTTTCCCAATGGAGAAGTTAGAGAGAAGACTGAAGGAGCAGAAAGGGTTTGTGGCCCTATGAGGAGAGGAACAATACCAACCGATCAGAACTCCCCAAGGTCTAAACCACCAGCCAGGGAGCACATAGGGAGGGACCCATGACTCCATCAGTACATGAAGGGGAGGACGGCTTTTTTGGGCAAAGGTGGGAGAGGAGATTCTTGGTCTCATGAAGGATGAACACCGATTGGGGGGGGAATTCGAGGGTGGGGAGGTGGGAGTGGGGGGTAGGTGGGGGTACATCCTCATGGAAGCATGAGAATGGGGGATGGGATAGGAGGATCCTGGGTGGTGGGGGGAAGGGGGTTAGGGGATAAAATCTGAAATGTAAATATAATATCCAATAAAAATAAATTTTAAAAAACTTATTAAACTAAGAATCATTTTTCTTAGTTTACTTTCTCTTCAGTTTGCTGTTAACTGCAAAACTTGGCTGTATACAACTCTTCTGCCTGATTTTCAGATTGCTCAGGTGTGGGACTACTACATTAAACATCTATTACATTCCACATCTCTCAGGGATGCATCTAAGTGTGTCCTTGTTGGTGTTCCCTCATATCCTATGTTGCGATGAGTGTAGATTTCAATATGTATATCTTTTGTCTTTTCTTGCCAATGCAATTCTATTCGCCATTGCTTTAAACTGACAAAAGTTGTAGAGTTTTTCTCTTATCACTGCTTGGAGCACCACGGTGGAGAAGAATTGCATATCAAACAATGTGTTCTTTTGCTTCAGGTCTGTGTCTCACTTCGTAAGCATTTCTGTGCTGTGGTACCATTCCTATTTTTATTCTTACCATGTATGACTGTTGCAATGGACTTTTTGAGGAAACTGATAGTACTAAATGAAAAAAAAAAAACCCACCCTGGGTCCTAAGTGCAATTATAGACTCAAAGTTATGAAACAATGAAATAAATATATATCAAAGCATAGATAAATGAAATGGAATAAATACATTTGTAACAATTAACTAAACATCATTTGTCTTGGCTTAATTTTTAAATAATAACCAAGATAGAGATTTAGGCTTATTTTTAAAATAATAACCAATACAGAGAAATCTTCATCATGTCAGAGGAAAGAGAGATGAAAATTATAAAAGAAAAACTATTTGCAGAAAAGTATCATCACAGTACAACCTGGTAATGCTATTCAATCCAGAGTCAGAAATGGCCAGAATGGACAAATGTTTCACCTGCAAAGGGAATAAAAGTGCTGTGGTCATTGTTTCTGCTCCTTGACTGAACTGCATGCTATATAGCCTCTGCCAACATTTGTGAATATTAAAAGGAAATGGTTCTGACTCATAAAGTCTATAAACTGTTAAATTGCCATTCTGGAAAATTGGCAATGGATGGAAATTTTTTACTTAAGATGCTATTGAAAGTGCATCACTTACCTGCCATTTCAAGTGTAGAAGAAACTATTTGAAGATACACACTAGTAAACCAGAACATGACTCAAATAGCCAATAAATGACAAATGTGCTGCTAATCACTCATATGTTCAATATTAAGCATATTATATATGTAAATATTGTACTGAATTGGAAAAATCTAGGCACAAAATATAAATTAGAACAATGCATGAAAATGGAAGTTTTCCAAGTCTTCAAAGATGTCGATATTGATTTAAAATTCAGAATCTGGGAAGTTTATAAAGTCTTAAAAATCAACCTGCAGCAATTCAGTGTATTGCAAATTACAAAAGGGAAAAATATCAAAGCAACTTGGGCCATCAAGAAGACGAAGAACAGAGATAAGGAGTATAAAAGTGGGTACAGGATCATTAAGAGACTAATTCAGATTTAAGGTAAAAGCTTCAAAGGAGCAAAGACTACTGCTTTTGTGGATAAAAGGATGCTGTTCAAAGGCTATAACTGTTAACAACTCATAAGCCCCAAGTATAAACTACGAAATAAAAAAAGGTGGAAATAAAACTTGACATTAACAGAAACATAGTGAAAGACAGAGAGCTCAATGGACAGACATTGTCAATTAACCAGCATTGTCCATTCTTTTTGAAATATACTGACTCAGTCATTTAAACTGTAACCATTAGTCGATGGCTCTTTTATTCACATCTGTGGAGTCACTTTCTAGGAGTTAGTTATTTTTTCCCAACATACTTCAGCATACTTCCATCTACTCCACTTGATAGCCATATGGTAGAGAACATCATGTATTGAAAAATGCAGCAATTGCAGAAGCAGTGGTGCTAGCAATTAATGGGACTGCTCGGCAAGAATCTGACTGACGTGGGCCAAGGACAAGGAAATGGGCTGCTTGGCAGGAATGTGACATTGGCCAAGGACAAATACGTAGGCTTCAGGTAGGAATCTGACATTAGGCTAGAACAAAAAAGTAGGCTTCAGACATGAAAATGACCTTGGGCTAGGACAGGGAAATTGGCTCAGATATTTTGGTCATTCTGATAAGCTCTTAGAAACATTGATCATGGAAGTGTTCTCAGAATTGTGTTTAATGCCTAGTTTGTTCTTTGACTCTTTGTGTTTATTGTCTGGCTTGTCCCTTGAGTATTTGCATCTATTGTATTGCTAGACCCTCAACCTAGAATTAACTCTAATACTTGCATATAATTAAAATGGTATAAAAGCAAAAAGGAGAGGAGGAAATGGGATAGGGGGTTCTAGGGAGGGGAAATCGGGAAAGGGGATGACATCTGAAATGTAAATAAATAAAATATCCAGGAAAAAAAAGAAAAACGTACATGTAAAAAGTTTATACTTAATTAAAACTAAGGCAAACAGTTTTCAAACCTCATTGTGACTCATTAAAAAGAAATGACTGGGCTTTTTAGCCTTGGTACCGGTCCAGCTTTATAGCTCACTTCTATCCTCAGAGGTGCCACCATCCACTTCTCTTTTTTAATAGAAGGTCTATATTTCTGTCATAAAAAAGTCATGTGAATTATGTGCAGTTAAGGTAGATGTGAAGTGTTATGAGAAAATACATTAACTCTTGAAATTTAATTATGTTAATCCACACTCAGATAACTTGCAGTGTTACTAAATTTTCACTCCACTTCATAATATAAAATTAAAACAATCTGTAAGTTCTGGAAGCCAGACAAAGGTAGAATTCCAATTCTGGATGCTATCTTAGTTAGGGTTTTATTGCTGTGAAAAGATACCATCACCAACTTTTATACAGAAAACATTTTCACTGGGGCTGGCTTATAGTTTCAGAGGTTCAGTCCATTAATTATCATCATGATAGGAAGCATGATAGCATGCAGGCAGCCATGATGCTGGAGGATCTACATCTTGCCCCAAAGGCAGCAGAGGGAGACTAGCTTTGCTCTCATTCTATACTGGTCAGAGTTGAACATAGAAAACCTCAAAGCCTGCCTACAGTGACACTAACTCCGACAAGGCCAAAAATATTCCAACAAGGTCACACATCCTAATAATGCCACTTTCCATGGGCTAAATATATTCAAACTACCACATTCTAATCCCTGGTCCCCATAGGATTATTCAAACACATTAGTCTATGGGAACCATACTTAGCCATAGCATAATGCAAAATAAATTTAGTCCGACTTCATAAGTCCCCATAGTCTATCACAGTCTCAACAATGTCTAAAATTCCACTTTAAAGTCTCTTCTGAGATTCATGCAACCTCTTAACTGTAATCCCCTATAAAATCAAAATCAAAAGAGAGATTACATACTTCCAATATCACAGAATATAATCACCATTCTATAACATCATAGTAAGGAAATACTGGAACAAAGCAAGACAGAAAACTAGTTAGGCAAACTGGAAACTCTGCATCTCCATGTCTGATGCTGAAGCACTCTTCAGATCTCCGCCTGCCTTTATTTTTGTTGTTTGTAACAAACTATTCTCTTAGGCTGATTCCTTTCTCTGTTAGCAGCTTTCCTGTTAGTAGGTATCTCACAGCTCTGACATCTCTAACAGCTTGGGGTATTCAAGGCAATTTCAACTTTACAGCTTCTTGTTCCAAAGCTTGGGATGTACACATGATCTTCTAGGCTCTCCAAAGGGTCACTTCTTCAGCTCTGCTGTCTGTAGAACTACAGGTTCTGCTTGACTCTGCTGTTGCTGTCATTGGTGGTCACCCGATGGTACTGGCATATCCAATATGCTGGAGTCTTCTGCTAGGCTTCACCAATAGCCTCTTATAGGCTCTCTTCATGGTGCCAAGCTTCAACTTCTTTTCAGTTGTGGGTCTTCAACTGCCACTGAGGCTGATTCATCACCAGTGGCCTTTTATGGCTTCTCACAGTGCCAAGCCTCAGTTGCTCTCCATGACCCAGTCATGTCTTCAGCACATGTACTACCCCTTGAGTGACCATTAAATGTAACTAAGTCTGTCTGCCAGCACAATGTCTATATCTGGAACATATCTTCCTTGTGCTCTCAGAAAATCCTTTGTTAAGATTTCACCTTAGTGATGCTGATCCATTTTCAGCCACCACTAATTTCTTAGCTCCAGCTAGCCAGCATCAACTGTTCCAATAATTCTTTCTATTCTTGACTCTAAAGCCACAGGGCCAAAGCTGCCAAATTCTGCTGCTTACTGAAACTGGAACATGGCCCCTTTATTCTATTACATCTTCAGTAATAGAACAGTTTTTTGTTTTCAGTGGCTTTCTTCACTGCGTAAGTTTGGCTGTTTAGAGATGTATTCTGGAGACTGACAGAGCTCAGAGATCTGTTTGCCTCTGTCTCCTGGGATTGAAATCATGTACCATCATGCCTAGACCCAAGTTTTTCATGATCATAATCCCTCAAGGTCCAGTGTGTGTCATCTAAAGTAAAGATTCAAACCAGAAGCCTGTGTCTTTCAGACTCAAGATCTGGATGACAGTTAGACCTTCTATTTCTGATTGTAGTTCATTTTGATAAAGTCAAGTTCCCAACTGAGAAGAGCCATTACAATCCATCCCTTGTCATTTTGACATACAATCATAAATCCTTATGTCCAAATAAAAACAATACAAGGCTATAATAACACCTACCATGATTTAATTATACCTTGTTCAATTGTAAATGCAAAAAGAATAAGCTTATCTGTGTGGAATCTTGGACTGAGGTCACCACTCCCTTTATTCCATTTAATATCCCTAAACACAGCATTTAGCTCCATTCCACTTTCTGTTGCCCATGTAATTTTTAAACCATATAGATAATGGTTCTATAATAAAATGGAATAATTGGAGGCTAGAAAAAATATAGAATATAGAAATAGAAGAATATAGTTAACTATCCATGATAAAGTCTAGGTTACAAATGAGTTAGTAGCAGAGTTTTTGTATGTTTTTTCTAAGCATTCAATGCTTGATCAAAATTCTTTTCATAAAAGTGAACCACAGGACAAAGTCTATGCAAGGATTTTTGAGATTTCCTTTGCTAATGTAATTAATCTAAATCTCTTCACTTTTAGCCTCAAGCAGACAATTTGGAGGGCAAAAAGCAGGCATATTCTTCACCAAAATATCATAAAAGCAGTATCTTGGCCACATACTAAGATTATAACATTCTTCTTCTTGAAAACCTCTTCAGCCAGTACCCCAGAGTGCAAATCACCCTCAGCACCAATGTCTTCCATACTTTTACTAGGATGGTCCATTGAGCCCCAATTAAAACATTCCATTGCCTTTCAAATCCAAAATCCCCAAATCCACATTCCTCCAAACAAAAGTATCGTCAGACCTATCACAGATTTTCCCTGGTACCAATTTCTGCCCAGTTAGGGTTTCATTGCCGTGAAGAGACACCATGACCAAGGCAACTCTTATAAAGAAAACATTTCATTGAGGCTGGCTTACAATTTCAGAGGTTTAATCTATTATCATCATGGTGGCAAGCATAATAGTAACATGCAGGCAGACTTGGTGCTTGAGAAATAAAGAGTTCTATGCTTTGACACAAAGATGGAAAAAAGAGACTGTATTCTTCACGAAGTCAGGAGGAGGCTCTCATTCTACACTATGTATAGCTTATGCATAGAAAACCTCAAAGCCTGCCTACACCATGACACACTTCCTCCAACAAGGCCACACCTTCTAATAATGCCATTCACCATGGGGCAAGCATATTAAACCTACCATAGGTGCTATATGAAGGAAGGCTTTGTTCCTGCATCAAAAAATAATCACATAATTTAAGCCAATATAAAGTTTTTGCCATCTCTACATTATTCTATTCATTTTTGCATTAACAGATACTATTTTATTAGTTGATTCATTTAAGTTTTAGCATGTTAGATGGAAGTAGAACTCCTGATTTTCCTAGAAAGTTTTTAATAACCTCAGTACTTGATGAATTTATTACTCAGAGATAAAGGAGATCATAACTAATTGTGGGTATTTCAGAGCAAAATACTCATATATTCCTTATAAAGAGATAATATCATGTCTTAAATAGCTCTGAATTACTTATAAAACTGATCATGTGTTTAAAATGCTATAAACCCTTTTAGTATTGGTAATATCAATGCAGGTATGAAAATCCTGAAGCTAGTGTATCGTTTCTATATTTGAGGCCACAAAGTCTTGAAATGACTGGAGGGATTTGAACTAAAATTTTAGGTCACATAGAAATGACATGGTCTACTTTGTTATTGCTTTATTCATGGTTTTTATGGGTCCATTAAATGGAGAGAGCCATGTGCTTACTAAGTCTGTATCATGAAAACTGGCTTTAACAGTCTGTCAGATTCACTGGCAATAGGAGAAGAGAAGCAAGAATATGAATGAAAGTACTAGTTGGGAGTTATTCACACAAATCAGAACAAATATGAACCCTGGACCAGGCATGAGGGTGCAGTGATTCGAGATTCCTGGATTTGATAGGCAGTTCTTAGGGAATCAACCTACTTTTCATATCCTGTGACAGTGGAAATTTATTGAAGGAGACAGTTTGATTCAAGGATAAAGTTTCATGTTAATCTAACAAAAAAAGGGTGATGTTAATTTTGAAGTTAGATTGACTGAAGGGATTCAGATTGAGATATAATTCTAAACTTTCTGTATCACATCTAAATTATGAGCAGGTTTTTTGATATATGATTATCGAGTAAAGTAAAAGCCCAAGATATTCATTTGAAAGCTGTTTAGGAAAATGGCATGTACTACATGGTGTAGGATACTATAAGTGACCATAGGAAGATATCAATTATCCTGGCTCTAGATATTGAGGAATTTGGAGACATTACAAGGAATCACAAAAATAAAAAAGTAACAACCATCGAGGCCTGAAATAAACAGAGTCATGATAATTTGGGAGCCAAAAGAAACTTCTCAAGCTAAAAAGAGTTAACTATATTAAAGTCTGTAGATAATACTCCCCCTGAATAAGCTGGGGAATGAAAACAGCTATTGGATTCACCAGCTTGGACTTTACTTTGTGCCCATCACCTTCCCCCGAATGCTCAGAAGTATTCATAAAGCCTGATTTTAATAGTTTTTGTCCTGAAGGAAAAGAAGAATTGGGGTCCCACCTATGATCAAATGCTTCTGAAAGATTTTGCTGTGAAACAAAAAAGAAAACGAGAAAGAAATAAGTAGATATAGTTTTGTTTGTTAACAAAATGTTGCTATAAGTTAATGTAATATTTTAATATTGAGGAAGAACTGACAGAAATTGAAAAGTGAAGAGAACAGGACAGAAAATCAGACCTGTGTACAAATAGAGGGGTTTCTTCTCCAAATAGTTTAGATAATTTAGGTAAAATAATGAATACACAGTATGAATATTTATGTGTTCTTGTTTACTCAAGGAGGGAGAGAGCTAATGCCAAGTACACAGGTAAATGAATGCTTGTATGATTTCCTTCACTTTACACCAGCAACAGAGAATGAAAATGAAATAGAAGGTGAGAGAAGTTTTTAATTACAGAAAAAGGTCTGGAAGTTTATCTAAAGATTGACTATAGTGAGTAAATGTAAAATGGGTCACACTTGAGATTACCTGGCAAAAATTCAAAGCTCATGCAGTAAGCATTTTTCCAGCCTTGCTGGAAAAAATAATCTTAGTATGCATATACACTGAGAACACAGACATGTGGATGTAATTAAGTTGTGATTTGGATTTCTAGATAATTTAATAAAATCAGAGAGGGAAAAATAAAATTGTGTTTTTATCACAAAGGCATGAGTACAAGATGAACCATACATATTTCACTGAATAATAACAATATAAAAGCATGTGTAGATAAAGGAGAAGGAAAGGGTGGATGATGTAAACTCAGGTTACTGTGTGTAAAGAAGTCTTTGGTTTTGAAGTGTTGACAACAGTCAGCTGGAATGACAGGAAGTATTATTTGGATAATGAGAGGCTAGAAAAAAATTATAGAAGAATATAGTAAACTATCCATGACAAAGTCTAGATTACAAATGAGTTAGTAGCAGGAATGAGCTATAAAACTGGAGGATAAAGGATGGTGAAAGGGAAGTGAACATAGGTCAGTGGTGAAGAGCACTCGATGGTCCTCCACTGGGCCCAGGTTTGAGTCTCAACACCCACATGGAAGCTCATACACATCTGGAACTCTATATCCAAGTGATATAAGGCCCTCTTTTGGCCTTCTCAGGCTCGACTTACATACATGGTGCACAGATATACATGCAAACAAAGAACACATATACATAAACTCAATGAATTAAATAATTTAAATATCAATATAAGAGTCTAGAATATTGAGTGGAATCCAATGGTAGGCAATGGCATTCCCTAGATTTGTGAGACTAAGAGTGCTTTAGCAAAAAAAAAAAAAAAAAAAAAGGTTACAACAAAAGCTACAAGACTTTAGGAAATAAGAAATGCAAGAAAAGCAAGGGAAGAAGACTACAGTAAGTAGTAGTGAATAGATTAGCATACCCAAAGGAAATTCCAAACTCAGGATTCCTACCTTTTATGTAAGAGGGAGAAGTGAACTTTCATCAAGAAGTGAAAAAAAAAGCAACTCTAACCCATGCCCTTTTTCATCAGTCTCAAAAGCTTTGCCCCACTTACACATTGACAGTTTGGGGAAAGACTTACAATCTAGAAGAAATTATTTCAGAATGAAATCAGAGGTGAAGAAAATTGAGAAGAGGTAATGGACCCCCGAGTCTGGCTATTTAACATAGCTATGGCAGGAAAGTTCTCATACACCTAAGGAGAGTTGTACAAGGTAATTAATGGGCTGTATATAACTGAGGATTACTTGCTATACAGGCTTAAAAGCAGAAGGAAAGCATAGGCCTTAGTGATAACCATTTTATTTGACATAGCTAAGGAGTAGGAGCAAGACAGTGGTTAGGAAGCCTTGTGCTAGTCAAGAGACAAAACACTACAAGTTCTTTAGCACCAAAATTTATCAGAATGAGGCAATGAAGCATTCTATGACAGAATGACAAAAAGAACAACAATAAACACATTGTGTCAGAACTCAGGACCCAGAAAGCATTGGAAGGACACAAGGAGACAAAGATCCTCCTTTGAACCCAGGAAGAACCTTGAACTCTACTGAACACTCATATTTTATCTCAAGAAAACATATAGGAGGGATAGAGTTCCAAACATTTTCACAAATACCTAAGAGGAGCACTTGACCCAGGCAATGGCTTATGACAAAGATCTGAATACTTGCAAGAGAGAATAACCTGCTCCTCCATGAGCCTAAATACAGTGTCCCTGGAAATACACACTCTGCAATGTAAATAAAAACAAAATTAAAGAGATCTCACTTTTCAAATAATTATCCATTATGTTTATAAATGAATACGTTAGCCTCAACTAGTGATAAAGTCAGCACAAAACCATGGATTAAAACTGAGTTCTGACAGTATGATGTTTTGAAGAAAATGTAAGTCAGAAGTATGAAACAGATGAAGTCACCCATAGTAATGAAGGCAGAGCATGAAGTGATCAAAAGCTGTCTCAGCAAAATCAGAAGACCAAATGGCACCACTTGGAATGGCATGGTTATACTGACAGGACCTCCTCTTCTATGTGAGCCAAGTGTTCAGACTGTCACAGGTTCAATGGCCAAAGCTCTGCTGGAAACTTGCATAAGGACAGAGTAAGTATATTGTCCTACATTCTAATACGTCTTGCAAATTCCAGGTCCCCTACAGAATAATGCTTCCTAAACAGGTTGACAGAAAGATAGATAATCTTTTCCACCTGCACATATTTTGCTATTCCTGAGCATAAGCTTTTAATGTGGCAAAGAAATCCATACTTATGTATGAAAACAAAGATAAATAAGACTATAAATATCCCCTCAATCTTCCTGAGATATCTATGGGATAAAATAAAAAGCTGATGACAATTTCCATATATCCATGTTAAAATTAGCAAATACTATTTACTCTGTTTTAAAACAATTTCTCATTTAGCCAGAGTTTTCTTTTTAAATAGTATTTATTTTTATTTTATGTGTATGTGTGATTGTCTGAATGTGTAAAGTATAACCACGAAAACAACTAGTGTCCATAGAGATCAGAAGAGAGCATTATATTCCCCGAAACTGGAGTTACAGTGGTTTTTAATCCACGAGGCAAGACTGAGAAAAATGAACCAGCGTCCTCTGTAATAGCAGAAATTGTTTTTAACTACAGGACCATTTCTTCAGGCCCTTTATCCCTCTTCCTCCTTCTCTCTGTCTCTGTCTCTCTGTCTCTCCCTCTATTTTTCTCTTTTGTTCTCTCTCTCTCTCTCTCTCTCTCTCTCTCTCTCTCTCTCTCTCTCTCCTCTCTTTCTGGTTTTTCAAGAGTTTCTTTGTGTACCCAGACTGGCCTTGACCTCAGAGATTTGCCTCATCTACTTCCAATGTGCTGAAACTAAAGGCGTGTACCACCACATCCCCTACTTTCTTGGTTAAGACAGTGAATAAACCTCACTATTAATAGTATAGCTAATGTTTGTTAAATTCTTAGTACTTTCTAGCACATAACTACAACATCTGCACATGCTACATTCTGTACTTCTCAGGATGATCCTATTAGGAAAGCATGGGGTCTTCCCCTTTATTTTATGTACAAGCTGCACAATCACTGATATTTAATACTGGGTAGAAAGACACACATCTAACGAGTTATAAAATCTAAACTTCAACCTAATATTCTTTACATCAGGGTTTGAATCACAAGGATCATTGCCCACATGTTAGCTCCTACCTGGCCTCGAAGTTTACAGGGATGCAAACTTTACCTCAGTTTGGCTGGAAAAAAACTCTGAGAACTAGAGAATAGTATTTTTCACTTTTTCAAGGTAGAAAATGAAGATAGTATGAAGAATTAAGCTCAGAGCAATTTTTCTTTTGCCATAGAATAATGGAACATGAAGGTTGGAGAGAGGAAAGATGATATGAAGACACTTGTGTTTTATTAATGATTTTTTCTACAATTTTTTGAGCAAAAGATAATTTAAGAAACCTGTAATAAAAATTAACCTGCAAACATGGTCAAATTCTAAATAAGAGCAAAGTGATTTTTGTTGTTTTCACTTCTGTAATGAAAGTCCTTTAAATCATTCCTTTAAAAACACATTGCTTACTAAGTCAGTGATAAACAAGCTACAATCTGCAGAACCAGAGAGGTTAGGTAGAGATTAGGAGACTAAAACAGACAGATGTCCCATGGTAAGGAAAACAAAATAGATACTTATGGATGGATGAAGGCAGGGGGACTGAAATGGGAGGATCAAAGAGAGAAGAGACAAGGCAGGAATGAGGAAGGAAATACCTTAATTTTGTGTGTGTGTGTACAATTTTGTGTATATATACATATTTTTTTATAATATATAATTCATATATATGATATATATTCATATATATTGTGATATATATTCATATATATTGTGATATATATTCATATATATTGTGAGAATATATATAATATATATATATATATATCACCAAATAATAAGAAAAGACAGAATTTCAGCTGGCTATCATTTTTCAAAAAATAAAACTTCTAGTACTGTGATTGGCTTACATCTAATTGAATTGTCCAAAGGTGTCCCCTAGAAACTCCCAAGCAATGCAGGCTGCCAAGATAATAGGTTGTCCTTCACAAAATCATGGCAGAGGATAACACCTCATGCAATCCTTAGAACATGGAGAAGGTGAGCTAATGCCTACATAGACTTTGCCTCTATGTGCTAGTGTCTTTGGTACAGGAACATACTCTGCACACTGCCAAAGGAGAAGCATGAAAATCAAACTAGCTACAAACCTTTCAATCTACAATGGTATGCTACCTGCAAAATATGCTAGGAAAATCATAGCATAAAGCTTGTGGGAGTAGCCAACCAATATGTGATTTAAGTTAAAGACTCTTCCACCAGATGGAACCCATAGCATACACTTCTTGAGTGACCAACAACCTGATGAAACTACACTGAATTTAGTGTAAAACCAAATACTACTCTTTCACTAAAAGAACGTAGCAATAAAATGACTCCTAATGACATTTGACTATACTCACAGATCAATGCCTTGCCAAGTCATCATCAGAGATGCTTTCTCCTGTGGTAGATGCAAGTAAATACAAAGACCCACAACCAGGGAATGTGCAGAGAGTGAGAGTCCTTGGAACATTCAGCCCTGGGATGTCTCCATCAAATACCTTCCCTCAGTGGATGATCAGAATTCTCTGTGGAAGAGAAGGCAGAAAGAGGCAGAGGCAATGGCGGACATCAGGAAACAAAGCCCTCTAAAGCAGCGGGATCCATGCATTTATGATCTCACTGAGACTAGAGCAGCATACACAAGGCAAGCATGGGTCTGCACAAGATGGGGTCCTAGAGCTGAAAAGAGAAGTGAATACATGTCCCATTCCTAGGCTAGAAGCTAGGTCCAATTATAGCCACTTGCAAATGAAATTTAGGGTTTTTTCAAGGGAACCACAATAGGGAAACAAATTACTCTTAACAGTAGGCTACATGCCCAGAAATAAATAGCCAGTAGAAAACGAACTCAAGGTCAGCTTTGGAGGTTCCTTGTCCCATAAAGTCAAGTCAAAGCTTTTAAATTTCTAATTTACCTTATTTATATTTTTCTCTCATTTTGCCCTAAAGTTCCTTTGGGTATATACTATGGCACACAGTATAGAGGTTTTATGGGATTCTTGCCTGTGAGTATGAGTGTCTCTGCATCTACATCGGCTTTGTTTGCCTTTTTCTTGGACTCTTTCTTGTGTGTTTTGTTCTATTCCAATATGTTAGTTTTTGTTTTATTTTATTATTTTATTTTATTATTATCCCTTAGAAGCCTGATTGTTTTCTAATGAGAGGCAAAGGTGGTGGATCAGTATGGGAGGGGAGAGGAGAGGAACTGGGAGGAATAGAACTGGAAAGATGGGAGAAACGGTCATCAGAATATATTATATGAGAAGAATATTTTCAATAAAGGAAAACAAAAAATAAAACAACAACCAAGCACACTACTTATCCTAAAAATTATGTGTGGATGCACAAGGCAGTTGGAGTCTTCTAATTCTCATCTCAGGCAGGCAGCCTGCCTACAGAGCTCTGGGCCAGGATGCTGAAGCAGAGTCAGAGAGAAAGCAGGGTACGAGCTGCAACACTGCAGGATGCAGTTATTACCAAGGAGCCACTGCTTCGCTGTGCTTTGCAAATCTGCCTCTCTTCTCCAGAATGCTGCACTAGTTCAAAGCAGAAAATCAGAACTGTACTAATGAGTGCGAATTTTACTGAAGAAATTCAGAGTTCACTCTGTCTTATGTTCAGGGAATATGTGTAGATTTTAAATATGTATTCGGACTCTAATACTGAGAGACTGGTACCATTGGTTCAAAATATGAAGAAGATGTGCTACTGGATTTTCAACTTCTTAAAACTATTTTAATTTTTATCTTTCCCTGTAGCATCTAGTAGATTACACGAGAGATATAATGATTATTTTTACTGATTTATTTTCAAAGTTGGATTTTTTGCCTTTACTCTCAATAAATAGAGGCAAAGCTTTCATTATATGAGAGTAAGATTTTTTTGAAGCCTGTGACACACAACAGAGTGACAGCAGAGGAGAATAATTTTCCAAACTCTTCATCTCAAAATTCAGTATTTAAAGTGATGAAAGTGTTAATTAGCTTGATTCATTATTTCCAATCTTAACATCTTTTTTGATCCAGTAAATATATACAAATAATTTTTCCATTTTATAATAATAATAATGTATAAGTAAAAATATTTTGCTTTTTAGAAATTTCAGGTTTGAGGAAGATGATGGCATTGAGGTTCTATTTTATTGTCCCAGAGTCACAGAAAGCAAGAGAAAAGGACAGTCTCAGCTAAGATGTGAAAGGTGTTATTTTTGCAATGGTAAAATGCAAAATTTTTCCAGACTGGGTTTATACACTTCAAAACAATGAATGAATTTTTAAATGAATTTTATGATATATGGGTTATATCTAATAAGGTTTTCATTTCTAGAAAGCTACCACAATAATTAACACATTGTGGTAGATTAAAGGCAGCTATACACTTCCTTCTATGTGAAGTTCCAGTCTATTTCCCTCACCATTTTCACTGAATGGCCTATGAATGTTTTGAATAATACAGCCAGCATAAGGAATGGTTTGCCAAGCCTTTCCTGGCTCTATCTGTAGGAAAACTGGCTATTATCATCTTCATGACTTTATAACTCAGAAGTTGTATAAGAACTCAATCACTATTAGCCACTCTAATCTAAAGAAGACAAAGTCAGCCATATAGTGATCTTCTTAATTCAAAGATTCTTATTTTACCTCTCAGATGTTTCATCTGTCAGCCATTCACATTATTTCATCTCAAGTTGTGACATTATAAAACAGAAACAAGCCATCTTGGTTGGTCCATGCACAAATACACAACTTCATGAGACAATGAGTATTATTTCAAGTCAGTAAGTTCAGGTCATGTTTATTACACTGCAATAAACAGAACAAATTACCAAACAGACTGATAAATTAGCACCTATATTATCACAGTAGAAGAACAAGTGAGTCTGAAACACAGCAGCAAGATCTCAGGAGAAATAACAGCTCTGCGGGGACAAGTAAAGGCAAGGCAAAGAAAAATCTAGCAAGTTCTGAAAAGCAGAAAACCCAGTGGTTTTCAAGAAGCATGTCTTCCTGAAAAGGTCAGGATTCAAAAGCTTAACTTCAGACAGTCACCACTGCTGAGCAGTTTCATAGGTATAGATGGGGCAGGAATGTTGTGTGAAGTCCGAGGGTAGTGAGGCAGGCCGGACTCTCTATAGTATCAAAGTAACTAAAGCCCCAAATTGAAGAGAAATAACTCAAAATAGAACTTTCCTCTAACAGTGGAAAAGTCTCAGATGTCAAAGAGAAGGATGGTTTAGATTCTAGTGAAAGAGAACAATGAAGATGGTTCTCAGAAAGCATCCAGTACACGCACACACACGCACATGTACACAGAGAGAGAGAGAGAGAGAGAGAGAGAACCCCATGTCTCTCTTATCTTTCTCAACAGACCTCAGTGAAACCTAAGTATGGAGTTAAGAAGCTGGAAAATAATCTTAAGCTTCTTCTCTGCCCATCGGACAATGTCTCTTAGGAGACAGAAGACTCATCACTTTAAAATGAACAATTCTTCAGAGAAATCAATCTACTGTTTTCTGGGCCGGGGGGCTGGGGGGTTGTACATTCCTAGTTTGGATACAATAGTAGCACTAGCATAATTGATTACTTTTGTTTTAACTACAAATGAGGTAATATGATTCAGCAATGAATGAACTATGGAATAATTACACATTGAAGGAAAGAAAAGGATATGAGATAGAGATGAAATGAATATGACTCTACAAGGATGTCAGAGATATCCTGTGTAGCAGGATACATTCTGATTTTTAAATAGTATCATGTTTTGGCCTTGTTTTTTACTAGATGTTGGAAGAAACTGACTAAAGATTGTATGGGTAAAACCAGAGAGATGCCTGAGCAGTCATGAACATTGTTCTTAACTTATTGTTTTTAAAGAGGACCCAAATTCAATTCCCAGAACCCACATAGCCCAAGGCTACAAGTAACTTCAGCTCCAGGGAATGACTCTGACCTCCTTAGGCACAGTCACATACACAGACACACACTATTAGCCATAAAAGTAATAAAAATATTTTAAAAGAGCACACAAAATAACTAAAATTACATAGGAAGTCTCTGTCATGTTCTTTAAAATTGTAGGTTAATAAAAAATAATGTCAAACTATTGATAAAAATAATCAGCTTTAAATAACATTATCAGCAATTAGGAAACATGATGTCTTTGTGCTCACAGATGAGCACTAAGGAAACCAGAATGTTAAATTCAGGAGGTAGAGTCTTCAAAGACAGCAATATGTAAACCTATGTTCTGCTCAAAAGATTGGGAATAAATGCAGAGACTCACAGCCAAACCTTAGGCAGAGCTCAAGGGATCTTGTGGAAGAGTCAGGGAAGGACTGGGGGAGCCAAGATGATCAAGGACACCACGGAAGATCTGCAGAGCCTACTAATCTGGGTCCATGTGGGCTCACAGAGACTGACCCACCAACCAAAGAGCTTACATGGACTGGACTTAGGCTCCCTACACATATGTACCAGATGTGCAGTATGGCTTTTATATAGGTTCCCAACAATTGGAGCAAGGGCTATCTTTGTCTTCACTGGGACTCTGTTGCTTGACTTTGGATCCATTTCTCCTAGCTGACCTGCCTTGTCTTGACTCAGTGGCCCAGGATGCATTCACTTAATCCTGATAAGACATGATATACCACAGTGGGTTGATACTGAGGCAGGAGGATGTCTCCACTTCTTTGAGGAGAGAGGGAAGGAAAGTGAAAGAAAAGGCCTGAGAGGGTGGGGAAGGGACGGAAGGAGGTAAAAGGACTGTGATCAGGATGAAAAGTGAATAAAAAATAAATTAATGGATCAAAAGTAGAATGAGAAAAATTCCTATTTTGTAACTCCTGGTGAAAGAATTATTCAAGGCAATGATTAGTGGTATACCATAGAAACATTAAACTACATGCTTTTTAAAAAATTTAAAAATAAATTAACGGGGTTTAAACTCTTAAATTTCAGTAATAACTTATCAAACACAAAATAACACATTGCAATCCAACTTAAGTAACTTAGTTTGAAGTATGCAATAGAATCTGTAGTTTCTCATTAGAAAATAAGCTTGTTTAATCACCCTAAAAGGAAACTTTAACAAAATAGGAAAAGGTGAAGATTTTTTAAAAATAGCATAAAATTCAAATCATCTAATTCCTAAATTATAGGAAACTTTGTTACAAATGACCTACCTACCTTATATAATAATAAATGGTAAAAGAAGATATGCTATTTAAAACTAACCGTTTGAGACAATATATGAGCTGTGATGTGAGGACATTAATGTGAATAACCTAATAACCAACAATTGAAACAATTGAAAACATTTAAAAACATTGAAGATACATTTAAGATGTATCTTCAATAATAGATGGAAAATTTATTCACTATTATAGTGTTTAAAAATAATGCTATTTTAAAGGATACAGAATGATTCATTAATGAGTTAAGAGTATAATATCTGGTATTTGTTTTAAATGCTCAATAAAGGGGCAGAGAAGATAGCTCACTTGGTAAAAGTGAGCCTTGTAAGCATAAGGTCTGGGCTTTTCCCATGAACTCATGTAAAAAGCTAGGGTTGGTTTGTGGGCTTGTAATCATGGTGCTGGGGAGCCTAGCCTCCTTGCTACATAATAAATTCCAGAATTCTAGACCAGTGGTTCCACAAGTAACAATGATGAATGAAAAGAGGTCATGAATTTGAAAGAGACCAGGAGTGGTATACTAAAGTATTTGAAGAGAGAAAAGGGAAGGGAGAAATGAGGTAATTATAGTGTAATCTCAAACAAACAAACAAACAAACAAACAAACAAATGTTGGGCCCCATTTAGGCCCTGGTTTGGGCCTTGTGGACAAACCCATCCTGGCTTGAGTTTCTATGGCCTTATGGGAGAGCCTAACCCTGACTTGAGTTTTGAGACCTACCTCTGTCACTTCTGTACCAGGGTGACTCAGCAAGACCTGTTCGGCCTTTGCCCTGGCGTTGCTAATGTAGAGCTTTGCCATTGGCCCTGTCAGTCACCCCATACCCTCTGTCACCCTCCCCTGCCCCCTACATCATCTCACCCCACCAAAAATCCCCCTCCCTATGCTCCAAGTTTATAGAAGCAGGAGGCTGATGCAATAAAGTTGAGTTCCTGCTAAGACAAAACTCCTGCACAGTGTGTTCCTTTTGGGCTATCAACACTCGCTATCCTGCTCAGCACTGAAGAGACTGCTCTCCTCTCGCCTGGACCTGCTGGCAAAAAGCTGACAAATAAATACATACATACAACATACATACATACATACATACATACATACATACATACATACATACAACAGATAGACATGCTCTTGAGGAATAATATTTGAGGCTGTACTCAGGTATTTATATGTAAACACACATACACACACACACACACACACACACACACACAAACACACACACACTTACTAAAATCTTCACTGTCAAAAATGCAAGGAGAATTAGTGTGGTGAGCTTCCTTTGGAGTGTGACAATTCCTTACATCAGCACCTCTAGTTTTGAACACATTTGAAGCTTGCTATGGTAAAAGCCTTTTCACAGATAATGCAAATCGATTTCTTAATTGACTCATTCGTTCATTCCACAAATTAAGTATCTATTATGTATAGAACAAAATAAATAAAAGATGACTATTCTTTTCCCAAAATAAACTCAGTCTAATAGTGGGAAGAAAGAAACTTTCTAAAGCATGTTATATATTCCAATAAATGTTACAGTGAAAACATAATGGAAAAGGCTTGTGGGGAAGTGAGCAAAGACTCTACACAGTGGGTGATATTAAACCTGTCTGTAAGAATGTATGGAAGCTCATTCTGTTAATATAGAAAGCAAAGCGTTTAGTTTGACAGTGGTGGGTCATTGTATATCACACTTCCTCTACTTCAGACACATGATCACTTGCTATTATCTTCAAAATAAATATGTGAATTACAGATTCCTCATGGTAAATAGTCCCATCCACATGAAAATCACCTGAGCCATAGAGTGATTGAATAAAATGGACAGTATTACATATTTACAGTCATCAAGCTTAGGTTTCAAGCTTAATCAACTAGACTGTGCCTTTAGTGATAGACTCATAGAGTATAGAGATAAAGAGAACAGCATATGACAGTATATTATAAAACTAATAACTAATGCTTACAGCATTCAGTGCAAGGTAGAATACCAGGAGTGTATGACAGGAAATGAAAAAAAAATGGGTGAATAGTAAGCAGACAAACTATGAAGGAATTCAACATAAGGAGTTAATACTATATTATAAGAAAGTACAAATCAGTCAAGGGTTTTAATTAATGGAGTACAAGTACTGATTAATTCACTACAAAAAATAACTTGGGCAAGGTGAGGAAAACAGACGGGGAGGGAATCAATGTTAGAGGAAGAAATTGGGTTTAGATGAAAGTATTTCGGTCTAAGAAACAGACTGTGAGTAGTGTCAGGGTGATTGGGCTATCGATAGATATTGATGAAAGACAACAACTTCAAAGGCGATTGCAAGGTACAATCTCTAGAATGTGGAAATTGCCATAAATGAGAACATACACCTAGTATACACCTAGTATTCACTTTCACCCAGAATGTTCTTCTCTCTTCTCTACTTCTGTCCCAGGCTCACAATGAATAAAAGAAAGCAGATGATCTGTAGATCTGTAGTGAACAGCATGAGCGCTCTTTGCTCAGGTAGCATGTGAAGATATCAATGGTCACTTAATGACCGTTAGTTACAGACAAATCACAATCCTAGTTGTATTTAAATCCACAGAAACACAGAGTATTTATCCAAGAATGCTATGAATTGTGATAGGCAAAAGTAAAAGAAGATAAAAGACCAATGTTTTCTTTTTATTCTTTTTATTATCTATTTTTGATAATTATTACTTATTATTGAAAATTTTATACACAATATTTTTTGGTCAAATCTACATCCCATTCTCTCCTCTGAAATTCCTCTCTTATCTCCACCACCATCACTTTCCCTCCCAACTTGATGTGCTATTAAGCTTTATGGGTTTTATTTGTTTGTTTATTCAACTACTGTGTCTTTTAAAGCTGGTTATACATGTCTGAGTTCAGAACCAGCTGGGGCATGAGTAGCCTCTTCTAGCTTAAATTCCAGGAGAAAACCAACTCTCTTCCCTCTGACAGTCATCATTTCCAGTATCTTCATGGCCAGGGATAGAATTTCATGAGACTGTCTCCCCTCCAAGTTTGGACATTGTGTGGTTTGATCTTACACAGTTCCTGTGCATGCTGTCATGTCCACTGTGAGTCATATGTGCAACTGCACTGATGAGACTGGAAACCATGGTTTTATTGCAGTCATCTACACATGCCACATTGTAACACTTAACAGTCTTTCTGCTCCCTCTTGCACAATGAACCCCATACTTTGGGATAAGGAAGTATAGTATAGATATGCCATCTACAGTCATTCTAAAGCCTCTTGTTCTCAGCATACCTCTTTGGTAATAGCCAGCTCCTGCCAAAAATAAAAAATAAAAAAAGTATAAAGTAAAAGTAAGTCCCTCTGATGAGGAAGGGTTAAGAGATACACAGAGGGGCTGGAGAGATGACTCTGAGGCTGAGAGCTCTGGCTGCTCTTCCAGAGATCTTGAATTCAATTCCTGATAACCACATGGTGGCTCAGAACTATCAATAGTGATATCTCCCATCCTCTTCTGGCCTTCAGGAATGTATGCAAACAAAACACTATACTAAATAAATAAATAAACCTGAGAGGGGAAGGGAAAGTCACAGAAATAAACAAACTGGAGACATCCATCAAGGAAAGCTGAAACAAAAGAGGTACAAAGAGAAGCCACATCTACTGGATGTGGCAGAGTAAAGAGACAAAGCCTTTCAAGCTCATTTGAGTCCATATTATGCTACTACAAGACCCGGGTATTGAACATGTGCTTCAAAACTTGGTGTTTTCCCTACAGAACCTCAGTCATGGTTTAGTTCTTTTTTTTTTTTCTTGAAGTTTTATCATTGGCCACATTTGAAAGGAGAATGATTACTGTGTGCCGTGTGTGCCACTGTATGTTGGCATATGTTGTTGTTTTCCCTTATTTTACAGACATATATTACTTTAGTAAAATGCCTGTTAGACATAGAATGATCTGTTTTGATGAATAGAAAATAATTTCTGAGTCTTCTATGAGTATTTTAAGGAAATCAATAAAACCATCATTTTAAAATCTAAAGAGCATAACAGTTGAAGGAAATCAACAAGATTTTGAAATCTAACCATCTGTTTTATGAAAGTAAAATGAGATCTGTGATAAGGTGAAATGGGCAATTCATCTTATATTGCTTCCATACTCAAAGTCACCATGGGAAATATTAGTTTATCAAACATGACATAAACAGAAGTAAGATAATGTGGTATGTGTGTGGCTATCATGGAACGGCAATGCCTTCCAAGAGTTTACCAGAAAGATAAATAACTGCAAACAATACTGAAGATTAGACTGCAAAAAAATGACATCAAAATCCCACCAACTAACTTCTCTTAATTTTATGGGCATGAGTAGTGTAAACTGACCCAACATGAATTGACTTGTCTAAGAATGAGCTTTAAATAGTCATCCATATTCATTATAATGCTAGAGGATACATGATTGTCACAAACTTACATCTTGATCAAAACTTTTTGTAAGTTCATGTAGTTGGCATTAACTGATCCCCACCCCAGAATTCATCCCATAGCTTCCAATCTTAATGGAAATTTGTCCAAGTGAAATCTCTTCATCTCTAACTGTGAGGCACAAACTCACAACTTTTGCCCCTGCAGATGTCAGCCCACATATCTCCCTGTGACTGTGGAATCATTTGATGATCCTTTGTGTATCAGAATTTCTTCTGATAGCTTTATGGAATAGATCAATGAAGAAAACCTCAAAAATTTATATGTGAAAATTTCACCAGCCAAGTAAGAATTCAGAACTCTCAAAGCCCCAGAGTAGCACCCAAGTACTTCAACAATAAACCAAAGTCTTCGGGTGAACTTTAGCTGTTTAACACAATAATAAATACGCTTACTGTAAATTGCACCCTTAGGAGCAGGTTATTTGCAACCTCTGTGGCAGATATGAATCTGTATATGACACAACTTTCCTTGTATTATATCTCAGCACTCACACTTTTCATATTAGCTGGAGTACAGAGCCCTGCACAGCACAGAGAGCTGGTGGTAACTGCAACCAGCAGACTCTCAAAAGAAAAAGTACCACATGGATCTGATTCTTGCTACACATCTTCTTGATATATTTGTATGCACTCCTCTGTCTCACCTGATGGCTGCTGACACCAACAAGAAAGAAAGAATTCTTTCAGTAATTTTTGTTGTTGTTGTTGGTGGTGGTGGTATTTAAATTCAGGCTGACTGTTAAGAGATTGTCTGAGTTTCAGGGTAGAAACTGTACTTTGAACTTTGGAATAGTGTTAAAACTGTAAAAACACTCTTGCAAACTATCCACATTAATTTGCATTATGAGAGGTTCATGAGCTGAGGACCATGCATCTAATGTTGTAGTTTAAAGTGATGGTTTGTCAAGTGTCAAGATAAGAAGTTGATTTGTAAGGCATTAGTGACTGGGTGGGTAGGGGAGCACCCTTACAGAAGCAGGAGAAGGGAGGATAAGGTAGGTGGGTTGTGGAGGGGAAACCAGAAAAAAGAATAACATTCAAAATATAAATGAATAAAATATCCAATAAAAACAAGAAATGGATTTGTAAGGGTAGATTTTCAATGTTTGCTTTATGGGATTAGCAATTGCCATTTGTTTATAAGGATTGTTCACACAGGTTTAACTAAGTAGGTAAAGTCCATATAAATGTGGTAGCACCATTTCCTGAACTGTGGTTTCAGATTGAATAAATATGGAGAAATGAGAAAGCTCGCATTTTCTCCTTGTCTCCTAACTACAGGTACGATGTGACTACCTACTCCATGCTCCTGCTATGATAACTTCTGAACTCTTCTTTTCTTACATTTCTTTGACAGGTATTTTATCATAATAATGAGAAATGTAACTAGTATGGGCTTCTAATCAGGTCATAAAACAAGTTAACATACAACATATCCAGAGGCCCCATGTGTGGTGATACAAACCTCTAATTGCAATACTTGGGAGACCAAGACAAAGGCATCTAGAGCTCAAGACCAGCTGTCTAGAAAATGGTGTTTCAGTGAAAATAAAGAAAAAAGATGCAGTAGTGGTAGATAAGGAAAACTTTTAAATAATTGAAGTCTTGACTTACCATGATTCCACACTGCTCTAAATTACATTTAGATAAAAAGTGTCAACCTTATATCATTATCGTCAATACAGACTCTGCAGGGAGTATGTTCTTGCATAAAATATGATATCACTATAGTTTGATCCTTTACTATTGCAGAAGGTGATTAACTGTCATCCATCGTAACAGTTTTTTATAGCTGACTCAGCTTAAGTATAATGACAAAGTGTAATTTTTATTTGTAAAATGCAGTCAACACAAAGCACTTGAAGACAATTTTTATTTAGCAAATCAGAATTTACATGTTTTTCTTCTCATTGATCTCTGCAAAATAATGTTTTAATTTTTCTTCATTGCCAGATTCATCATAATGCATATATCATTTGTGTTAAGTATCTCAAATGTATAAAATTTACTTTCAAATGTACTCCCAAAAGTTTTTTGGGGACAGTGATGTCAAATGTATAAAATTTACTTTCAAATGTACTCCCAAAAGTTTTTTGGGGACAGTGATGTGTAGAATATGAAGAGAACTATGACTTCTTAGAAGTCACAGTTTTCATCCTAAATAGACTTCAGTATTTTTAAGCTTTAAAAAGCAACAGCATCTTCAAGGTAATTGTATATGTTAGACCAACAAACAAACATAAATAGAGCAGCTAGAACTCTAAAAAAAAATGTGACTTCTAAATGTTCAAATTTCCAATTCAGAATTAAAGCACAATTTTAGAAAATCATTTTCATAAAGACATGAGAAGTGTACACAGTCAATAGAGAATAACAATTTGTTCTACCACACTACAGCAAGGGCAAGAGTAGAGACAGCATTTGCATTCAAATGAAACTATAATGTTGACTCCACTATACAGTCGGATTTCTGAGAACTCCTGAGACAAACACATTCTATAGCAATTTGTAAATTAAAATAAGACAAAAAGGGGGGCATAGAGTTATTGCATTTCTGGGTGATAGAAGAAAGATTTAAAAACCAGGAACCTCTATTTCTTTCTTGAATAAAAAGAATGAATTGCTGGAAAGGAGAAAAGAAAGGGAGGAAGAGAGACTTCAACTTTGAGATTTTGCTATGTGAATTCTTTTCCTTACTGCTGCCTCCCATTAAATAATGAATTTATTTTCAATGTTTTTGCATTTATTTATTGTGTGTCTCTCTCTGTGTGTGTCTCTTTGTGTGTCTCTCTGTGTGTTTGTGTGTGTGTGTCTCTTTGTGTGTGTGTTTGTGTGTGTGTGTGTGTGTGTGTGTGTGTGTGTGTGTGTGTGTGTGTGCATGTTACATGCTCATACACTTATGGATGTTAGAGAAAAACTTAAAGAAATCAGCTCTCTCTTTTCACCATGTGGATCACAGAAATCAAGCTTGTGTCATCCTAATAGCCAATTCCTTTACCGAGTGAGCGACCTCAGCACCCTCACCAGATAACAAACTGAATTACCCTCTTTAACCGGGGTCAAAATCAGTCTTCTGTCTTCTTTTTAAAATATCATCTTGTTTAGTAAACATCCACTCACGTATTTATGTTATAGACTTTGGATCACTGCAACACAATGTGCACAGTCTATGTAATCTAAATTGTCCATCTGGTGCCTTGCCATCACTTACCAACCCTGATCAAAAACAACACCTAAATTTCAACTGCTACAATTTCCCTGACCTTCTTTAGTACTATGTTCCTGCATTTTCTTACCAACCTGGTGTGTGTATTCTACTCACTGTTCTACCACATTGAGTTATAGGCTTGGGTATGAATTAGTTATGAGTATCTTCTCCTTAGACTTAAACTTTTGATAAGCAGAGATCCCATCACCTAGCTATGGCTTGTACCTGGGGAATATCTGCATTAATTAAGTGCTCTTGTTGCATAAGAATCTTGGTGGCAGGACAGAACCAACTCCTCCAAGTTGTATTCTGACCCACACGTGCTTGCATTGTGTCAGGTACACAAGTACACACATAAGCACAATAAATAAAGAAATCTAAAGGTAAACATGAAATCAAAAAAAGAAAAATATACCTTTCCCAAATACATAGAGAATCACCTGACTATGTTTGAAACTCTTAATTATTTAACATTTTCCTTCACATTTCTGATTATTAGATAAAGGCCTTTCTTTTTAAGCCAGCATGTTAATATTTAAATTTTTAAAGAGAACTTCAAGAAAGGAAAAGAAAAAGGAATGGAAAGAAAAGAGAAGGAAGCAAAAACCACCCCACAGACAAAAACATTTATACTAAAAGGATATAAAGACCAAAAGAAAAAAATATAAAGTACCAAAAGTAGATATATATCAAATCAAATATTTTATAAATGACTAAATCACTCAATATACAAAGCATGTGAAGTGAACAGGGATGGCAGGAAGGTGGCCAGTGAAAGTGATCACTGTGTGCTCATAACCATTAAATATAATTAATTAAATTATTGGTAGAGCAGAATGACACTAGGAGTCATTTGATTGCTATTGTTCTTTATCAAAACAATATTAGTTATTTTCCCACCTAGTCCAAAGACCTATCTAATCTCAGGTACTTATCTACCAAAGCAGTGTCAGACATAAATAAGTTCCATCTCATTGAGTGGCCCCTAAACCAGTCAGATAATGTTGTTTACTCACAAACCATTTGTACCACTGTTGCACAAGTATATCTGCAGGCAGATCGTCATTGCAGATGGAAGGATTTTTACCAGGTTGGTGGTTACCCTTCTCCTCTGGTATCATTCAGTGTCCGTTCCAGTGTCATAAACACTGTTCGGTAGGGTGAAGATTCTAGTTAGGACCAGCTCAACTTCTCTGTTTCCAATGGGATATGTAAACATTATCTTCAGAGATAGAACCCCACCATCAGTTTGTAGATAGCAACCAATAGTCTTGGCAATAGCCAAATATTTAGAAGTTTCCATGCGGCCCCTATGTCCAACAAATAAAGTACATGTAACCCATTCCTGGCGCTATGTTTTATTTGGTGATGAAAGGTGTCTAATTAGGGCATCAATTAAGAAAACATTGTCTTATTTTAAAAATTCATATTATTTCCATAGGCAGGTGTTCTAGGTAAATATCACCTGTATTAGGATGAAGACAGTAGCCTGAGAGGATGCCTTGAAATACAATCACCACAGAGGCCTCAACCAGTCGCATACAAAATTTCAGACCTGAGATTTTTTTTCTTTTCAGAATTGTCCATGACTGAGGCAAAAGAATGAGCCTTTAAATCCCTTCTTGGGTCATTGAACTGGTGTCTTAAGAAGGACAAATGTGGATGGAAACAGTTCCCTCTGCTGAGGTGGCCTAGGACCACTGTCGTAGACAGGAACTCAGTCTTGAGCTCTCAAAAACCATTACTCTGAAAATGAGCATATTATCTCAAGAAGATGTTACAACAGCTGCAAGAGCAGCCAAGATCCTGAAGTACAGGTGCTCAGCAGCCCAAAATTCAGAGTCTATAGTCTATAGGAATAACACACACACAAACCTGAAGATCTAGCTGTGATCTTTCTACTACAGGCTAAGTATGCACAAAAGCATTGGCAGAGCCTAAGTCTATTCACTCTACTATCCATCCACCATGACTATCAATCTGTCACAGGCTGTCACTTCAGTCACTTAAAATAAAAGTATTCCAGACAAGGAAAATTACCCTCACATTGAACTATGAGAAACTATAATCAGTAATAGTCTCGGAGGCCAAATTGTGAGATTTCTTATAACTATCAGAGTCTAACGCTGATTGATCCAGTTAGAATTAGGAAGCATAGCAGGAACAATTAGAAAGTATCTATTCAAAAAGTTCCCAGACTCTGCCATCTGTTCAGATCTGATAATTAAACAGTCGAGGAAATTCCTGCTGGAGACTCCACGGGGAGAATTCTGCTGAAGCTGTCACTTAGCATTTGTAACAGCAGTGGAGGAATAAGAGTGATGTATGATAGAATCGATGCGCCAGGTACCCTCGCACCGTGATCTTCTCTAGTTGCTCTCCTCCCGTGCCAGAGAATTAGAGAGACATGGCATGATTTTAATGCCCCTCAATGAGCAAGGGCATGGAAGATGCATGCTTTTAGTAAAATAAAATAAACTAGTGAATGCAGCAGCAGCATCGTAGCATTCAACAATGGTCAACAGCCTCTTCTCTCCAGCTAGGAACATCAATGTTAGTTTTCAAACATCCCAGATGCTTCTCTGCGTGCTAGAGTTCCTAACCAATTTTTCAAATTAAGCATACCCCTGAAACTTGGCTCCTCTCTCACTCGGCTTTGAAAGGGTATCGGCAGTTTTTGATACGTGCTGCATTTTACACACCAGAGGGTTGAGATCCCCACAGAACAAAATTACAAATAAAAGACAGAGAATTAGGAAGGAGAAAGTATACCCTGCCAGATTGCTAACTCCACACAAGTCACATGGAGGGAGAGAAAGCCTGCTGAAAGAGATCATTGGTTAGAGAAACCTCAACTAGCCTCACCAAGGAATTCCAACTATAAATCAGACAAGTGTTCAAAGTACCACATTCTTTCCTAGTAACAACTAGAAGACATGAATTATATTACAGTAATGACAGCCTCCAGGGAGTAGGGTATGAAGAAGCCTTCCTGGGCTTTTCCTGCCTTAGCAGATTTTATCTAAGACATTTAGAACAAACTACTATCAGGATGACCTTTGGAACGGGCTGATTTGACATACCTTAAGGATTCCCCTGCATCATGGATAGTATCTACAGCATGCCTGTTCAAAGTTGTTGAGCTGAGAGGCCAATGATAGGAAAGAATTGCCTACTTAAAATGTTCTTTCTAAACTTAGCTGCAGATTGGAAGACATCTCAAGTGATGATTGCAATCCCCTTCCGTCCCCACACTAAGTCCAATGGTTGGCTGTATCTGCATCTGTCTTAGTCAGGTAATGGCAGAACCTCTCAGAAGACAGCCACACCAGGCTCCTGTCTGCAAGCACATCTTGGCATCAGAAATAATATCTGGGTTTGTTGTCTGCAGATAGATGGATCCCAAGGTGGGGAGGTTTCTGGATGGCCTCTTCTTCAGTCTCTGCTCCATTTTTTTGTTTCTGCATTTCCTTTAGATAGGAACAATTCTGAGTTAAAAATTTTGAGATGGGTAAGCAGCTCCATCCCTGAACTGGGGGCCATGTCTATCTACTAGAGGAGGCCTCTTCAGGTACTAACTCCCCACTGTAGGACATTTGGGTTAATGTCATCCTGATTGGGTCCTGGGAGCCTCTCTCATCCCTGGTGTCTGGGATGTTCTAGTGGTTCACCCATTCCCCATGTCCCGCTGCTACATATTTCTATTCATTCTCCTGGTCCTCTGAACTTCTTCCCATACCTAGTACTGTGTTCCCCTTCCCTCTTCCCACTCAGGTCCCTCCCTCCCTCTGCTTCCGGTGATTATTTTGTTCCCCCTTGTAATTGGGATTGAAGCATCCACACTTTGGCCTTCCTTCTTATTAAGCTTCATATGGTCTGTGAGTTGTATCCTGGGTATTCTGAGCTTTGGGGCTAATATTTACTTATCAGTGGGTATATGCCATGTATGTCCTTTAGGCTCTGTGTTACCTCACTCAGCATGATATTTTCTAGTTCCATTCAGTTGCCTGAAAAATCTGTGAAGTCCTTGCTTTTAATAGTTGGGTAGTATTCCATTGTATAAATGTACCACAATTTGCTGTGTACATTCTTCTTTTTAAGGATATCTAGGTTGTTTCTAGCTTCTAGCTGTTATAAATAAGGCTGCTATGAACATAGTGACACATGTGTCCTTGTTGTATGGTAGAGTATCTTTTCAGTACATGTCCAGGAGTGGTATACCTGGGTCTTCAAGTAGATCTATTTTCAGCTTTCTGAGAAACTGTCAGATTGATTTTCAAAGTGGTTGTACCAGTTTGCAATCTCACCAGCAGTGGAGGTGTGTTCCTCTTTTGCCACATCTTTGCCAGCATCTGCTGTTGCCTGAGTTTTTGATCTTAGCCATTCTGACTGGTCCAATCTACTTGATTTTTTTGAGACTTCTTATACATCAATGACCGCCTCTTTCTTTAGATTAGGAAAATTTTCTTCTAGGATTTTCTTGAAGATATTTTGGACCCATTGAATTGGGAATCTCCACTCTCTTCTATTCCTATTATTTTTAGGTTTGGTGTTTTCATTGTATCCTGAATTTCCTCAATGTTTTGGGTTAAGAGCTTTTTGTGTTTTGTATTTTCTTTGACTGTCATGTCAACATTTTCTATGATACCACTATATCATACTGAGATTCTCTCTTCTATCTCTTGTATTCTGTTTGTGATGCATCTATAACTCCTTATGTCTTTCCTATGTTTTCTATCTCCAGGGTTGCCTCCATTGTGATTTCTTTATTGTTTCTATTTCCATTTTTAGGTCCTGGGTAGTTGTGTTCAATTCTTTCACCTGTCTGATTATGTTTTCCTGTATTTCTTTAAGGGATTTATGTGTTTCTTCTTTACGGGCTTCTATTGGTTTACTTGTGTTTCTCTTATATTTCCTTAAGGAAATTATTTATATCCTTCTTAAAGTCCTCTATCATCTTCATGGGATGGAATTTTAGGTCAGAATCTTGCTTTTCAAGTATGGTAGGGTATCCAGGGCTTACTGTGATGAGAAAACCAGGTTCTGATGGTGCCAAGTAGCATTGGTTTCTGTTGCTTGTGTTCTTTTGCTTGCCTCTTGTCATCTGGTTATCTCTGCTGTTAACTGCCCTTGCTATCTCCCACTGGAACCTTTACCTCCTTGTAGAAGGTGAAACTCTGTGAGCTGGGTTAGAGCAGGCCTTCTGGGAGGCAAACAGTACTGTCTCTAGTTAGGGGCGTGCTCCTGTGTTCCAAGTTAGGGCAGACCTCCTATGAGTCGGGCTGTCTCTGGGTATGGGAGGGGGCTGGAGGGCCTGATCTGCCCTGGGCAGATTTGTACACCATAAGCACTGTGGAGTTTTTTAAATTAAATCCTCTTTACCTAATGTATTTGTTTAATACATTTGATTTTGTTTTTATGCTAATAACTTCTGCAGACAAAGTTTATCTTATATGTGACAGACATGACTTAGGCCACTGGATCTCAATTAAGTGATGACTCTACCCTCCAAGAGACATTTTACAATGTCTAACACTATTGCTAGCTAGCATAATTGGTGTGGGAGTACATCAAAAGATTCCTGTGCATAGAGATCAGAGATGCTGCTAGCCACCCCATAATATACAAGTCACTCCTCCATGGGAAGCTGGCAAACTCCCCAAAACCTACCTTGAGGTTCAGAGGGATGGCAAAGCCTTCCTCTGTTCTGAGAGTGAATGCTGACAGTGAGTGTGAAAAACACCCACAAAAGTTTTCTCCCCCTGGATGTTTACAAACTGAAGACTACTTCCTACAGAGATCAACCCTATCAAACTTAACAAAGCTGACTCCTTCTTCAGCTGTATGGAATGAGTCTGAACCCTGGTTCCCCATTCAATAGAATACAGTAAACATACTGTGTTTCCAAGGTACTCTGGCTTCTCCATACAAGAGTCTAGACCACTGAATCCCAACTCACTTCTCCCCTCACTGTGTGTGTGTGTGTGTGTGTGTGTGTGTGTGTGTGTGTGACAGAGAGAGAGAGAGAGAGAGAGAGAGAGAGAGAGAG
>JANHMN010000016.1:11410407-11443511 GCA_030674055.1 Rhabdomys pumilio
AGAGAGAGAGAGAGAGAGAGAGAGAGAGAGAGAGAGAGAGAGAGAGAATTCCATAATATCAGGCCAGGATCTACCACCAGCAACATGGAGGCCAAAATTACATTTTCCTTGTTGTTTGTTTGCTTGAATTTTTTGTTGTTTTTGTTCCCCCCCCACCCCCCGCCCCATAGTCTGAATAGCTAAATATCAAAAGTCCCTTTGTGGAATCTTTTGTTGTTGTTGTTTTTCTATTAAAATGGTAATAATTCAACATCAAAGCTTCCTTTGTGGAAAAAAATTAAACAGGCCCATCTTCTAGTACAGAATGATTATAATTAGGACATAAAGCACTTACGCCAATGCTGTGTGAATTCCTGAGGTATTAGTCATTCATTATATGGAGGGCATTCTCTTCTCCTCTCATCTAATGCATACTTAAATTGTGCTTAATATTCAGGGAGCCTCACAAACTCAGAGAAGAAGGGGTGTGGGGATGGGGGAAAGATTGTGGGAGGGGTGACTGGCTAGGGGAGCAGTGAGTGGGATATAAAGTGAATAAATAATAAAATAAGCAAATTAATTAATTAAAAAAGAGTTTGGTAGAGTGCAAACATTCCACAAGCATGTAGCATGTCAATGAAAAAAATTTGATGCTCTAGCACTGCTATGCATAAAGTAGTTCTTTATGTCATGTTAATTATAAATAAAATTTTCCATAGAGAAGCTATACATCAGATCAACTTCTAATAAGGTAACCATAAACTACATACGACCACTGATCACTCAAAATAGACTAATTCAAGAAGAGTTGTGCTATACATATAGAGTGCAAACTGAATTTTGAAAAGAAAAGGAGAAATCTGTTATTAGTGATTATAGATTGAAATATATTGTTTTGTTATACAGGCTTAAAAATGTTAATGCAATTGGTTCTGTTTGTTTTGCCATTTAAACATGCTTATTAAAATTAAATAAAAACAGTATGATAAATGAATCTATCATAGAGTATATATTGAACATATCATCAAGGAACTAAAAGCATATGCAAAATAGATGAATTTTTCACAAAAAAATTATGGTCCAGAGAAAATATGTTTATATTTCCAAGAATAAATTGAAATTGTGTATATGGTTCACATTTGTAGCTTTCTCATATCACTAGTGGCCAGTTTCACCGTTGTTTAATTAGAACTGTTTGTTGTGGTTGCTTCCAATATTTTTGATGCATTTATTTTCTTGTTAAGAAATTAATGATTATAATTGTATTCATTTATCATGGACAATATGATGCTTTGAAAACTATATATACTACAGAATGAGGATATCTAGCTAATTAGCAATATACCTTGATCCAAATACTTATTATTTTTGTACTGAAAAATTTTTATAACCATTTTAAGATATTTTTAAAGAGCACAATATATTGTTACCTATAGTCACTATTTTCTATAGTAGGTTTCTACAACTCCTTCCTCCTAAATGAAATCTTTCAATGCCTTTTCAACTCATGTACACCACCAAAAATGGTCTTGTATGTGATGCTGGTAAGTTAAGTTCAAGTCTCAGACACCCTAGACAAGTTCTCTACCAGTGAGCTAAACCCCATCTCCATTTTGATAATTTAAAAAAAATAATTAATTCATATGATATTGGTTATTTATAGGATATGTTCTCCTATTGTACTTTTGGAAAACTTCCATAAAATGTTGTGAATGTTGTCTGAGATATCTGATATAAGGATGCTTTTATTTTTTTAAGTAAATTGGCCAGAATTAATCAGCTATTGGACTTTACCAAAGGCAGCACTCTCTCTGAGACTCCTCTCAGAAATATTTTTTATATTTAAGAGTTAGAAGACTTCACATCTCTCCCTTTTTTATTGTATAAACTAGACTGAGCCTGTCTTAGTTTTTTTCTGACAAAAATGCCTTCCTTACCAATCGTGAAATGTGCAATGCACTCATGTCTTAGGTTGGTAAGGCTCTTTGCAGAATCTTACCCATTTTTGACTTGCCAGCCTGTTAATTTTATAACTTTGTCTGGGGGTCCATTTTCAGTTTCATGTCATGTACTTTGGCTGCAAAACATGTTGATATTGTTAGAGACTAGCTTTAACATGATGGGCAGGAATAAAAGTATACCCAGGACAAAAAGGGCTAGCTTGATCAAGCTATATATGCCAATCCTGAAGTTTTACCAAAATGGAAATACTGACCTCAAGCCATGAATAATTTTATCAGCATTATCTGCAGCATCAAAGCGCAGCAGAGCACCATTCTTTTAATTCATAACTTTTTCCAAATTATTTAAATTTCAATTATTTAAATTTTTTAAATTCATAATTTTTGTTAAGAAGAGACAAAAGTAATTTTAACTTGACAAGTAAAAGAGCCTTAACACATGCACTAAAACTTTTTTAAAATCCAGATCCTGTCCCAACTTTATCTCTTACGATCATAACATCATAGAGAACTGCAGCTAATTTCCAGATAGGTCTCTGAAAATGTCCAGATCCAGCCTTTCAAATGAAGACTGTTATTTTCAACATTGGATTGATTTTAGACCAGTACGTAATTGAGTCCAAATAACTGATCACCTTTAAGAAAAATACAAGAATCATTATAACTTCTCTTTTTTATTCTCTGTCCCACAAAGTCTAAAAACTTGAGGCAAGGCAGCTTGTCCATCTGAGATATAGGCAAGCAAAGGTGAGTCAGGAACATATGTCAATACAGCTTCCCAGTCACCCTTGTCAAGGCACTCAGCAAGCTCACAAGTCAGCATCATTCTTTGTCTCAGCAACAGCATGTCTCACCAATTATTCTGGCAGACACCATGTTCCTTCAGCATCCTGCAGAGAAAACACAAACATGCCCTCTTCCCCATATTAGATACCTGGGCAAGATGATGCCATATGCTAGTAAGTGGATCCTTCGTTTTCACCTAGGCATAAGTATGCCTAGTTGTAGGGTGCCATAGACATTGAGCATAAAGTTTTGGGGAGCTGCCTGACAGGAATCTGACATTGGCCAGGGACAAGGAAATGGGCTGCTTGGAAGGAATCTGACATTGGCCAAAAACAAGGAAGTGGGCTTTAGGCAGGAATCTAACATTAGGCTAGAAAAAAGAAATGATGCCTCTGCCTTTCAAGTGCTGGGATTAAAGGCATACACCACCACTGTCCCGCCCCAATCAGGCAGGAAACTAAATCTTAGGCTAGAACAAAGAAGTAATTATAGGCAGGAATCTAAAACTAAAGCTTAGAACAAAGAAGTAGGCTTCAGACATGAAAATGACTTTGGGCTAGGACAGGGATGTAGGCTCAGGTATTTTGGTCATCCTGATAAGCCCTTAAAAATCATGATCATGGGACTCTTGTTTATTGTCCTGCTTGTTCTTTGACTATCTGGGTTTATTGTCTTGCTTGTTCCTTGACTATTTGCATCTATTGTATTGATAGACTCTCAACCTAGAACTGATCTTAATACTTGCATGTAATTTAAACAGTATAAAAGCAAAAAAAGGAGGAGGAGGGACTAAGGGGCTAATGGGGCAAATGGGGAAAGGGGATAACATCTGAAATATAAATAGATAAAATATCAAATAAAATAATAGAAAACAAAAGAGTAGAAGACTTGTAACTATAAATCCCTTGTTCAAATTTCCTTTAGTTGAACATACAGTGCTCACTTGACAACTTTTCTCATCAGTGTTTTCAACCAGGCAAAAGCAGAGGTGGTTTAATTTTGGATCTTAAGAACTACAGGTAACAAAGTGTATTCATTATTTCACATTCTTACTATAAATAATATAATAAATAGAATATATATTTATAATTATGAGGCAATATATTTCAATTTTTAATTAATTTTTATGTGTTTACTCGTTCAGATTCTCAGTAAAAGTAATATAATAAATAGAATGTATATTTACAATTATACAATAAACATATAAATTTTTAATTTAAAAAAAGTTTAATTTTCATGGCCAGAGCAACATTTAAGACTTTGGGTCATATTATTGGGAATTCTCTTATCTGTTTATCACTACTAGGAATTTGGCTCTGCTCTCTTAAGTTGCTTTCTGATAGCTCTCAGTTAAATTAAATGGGAAATGTAACATAGGTAACAAACCATGTCCTTAGTTTATTAAATAATGCTGCTGTAAAGGTGGTAGCTCATAGGAAAACATCCTTTCCTATTAAGGAACCTACAAAAGTACTGTTCAACTAAATAAAGTTCAGGTTGATATTTGCTCTAAACTGTTAACAACTGAGAGATTTTCATGTTACTTAGAATCTATAAATTAACAATTAAGAGGTCTTTTTAAAAATATTTGTTGTCATATTTTTATTAATCATTCCATTTGTCTACCTCTCAACTGATATCCCACTTCCCAGTTACCACCTCCACAAATCCCCCCTCCCATATCTGCCTTCTTCCCCCTCTCCTTTGCCTCTGCAAGGCTGCTCCCTCATCCACCCACCCACTTCCACCTCACCTCTCCAGCATCCCCCTATCTGGGGCATCAAATCTCCACAGGACCAAGAGCATCCCCTCCCATTGATGTCAGACAAGGCCATCCTCTGCTATAGATGTATCTGGAGCCATAGATTCCTCCCTGTACACTCCTTGGTTGGTGGTCTATTCCCTGGGAGCACAGGGTGATCCAGCCAGCTGATATTGTTCTTTCTATGGGGTTGCAGTCTCTCTCCTCCAGTCCTTTCGCCAGCTCCCAGACCAGGGTCCCTGAGCTCAGTCTGATGGTTGGCTCCAAGCATCAACATCTGCATTGGTCAGTTGCTGGTGCCCCCCCCCTTTCCCCAAGGAACAGCCACACCAGGTTCCTGTTATCAAGCTCCTCTTGGCAACAGCAACAGTGTCAGGGTTTGGTGTCTGCGGATAGGATGGATCCCCAGATGGGGCAGTCCCAGATGGTCCTTCCTTCACTCTCTATACCATTTTTTGTTTCTGTGGGTTGTTTGTTTGTTTGTTTGTTTGTTTGTTTTGGAGCAGAAACATTTCTGGGTTAAAAACTTTGAGATGGGTGAGTGGCCCCATCCCTCATCCAGGGGCCATGCCTATCTACTGGAGGTGGTTTCTACAGGTTTTTTCTTCCCTTCGTTGTGCATTTCGGCTAAAGTCATCCTTATCGGGTTCTGGGAGCCTCTATTTTCCTGGCATCTGGACCCTCCAGTGGCTATTCTCAGTTCCTCATCCTCCCTGCTAGCTTTTTTTATTTATTTCCTGACCCTCTGTACCTGTCTCCTGTCTGCTCTAGTACCTGATGCTGCCCCCTTACTCTTTCTTCCTCTTCCTCCTCCCTCCCTCCCAAGTTCCCCTCTCTCCATCTCCTGCAATCATCTTGTTCCACCCTCAAGGAAAGACTGAAGCATCCACACTCTGGTCTTCCTAAGTTCCATATGGTCTGTGGGTTAAATTGTGGAAATTGTGAATTATTGGGCTAATATTCACTTACCAGTGAGTGCATACAATATGTATTCTTTTGTATCTGAGTTACCTCAGGATGAGATTTTCTAGTTCCACCCATTTGCCTGCAAATGGGTATTCCCTAAAGTTACATATTAAAATAGTGTAGAGATTGATTTTAACACTTTCATAGATGGCTCTTCTTAAAAAAAAAGGAACATATATTTTATATACAAATTCCCAGTGCTCTACAAAAATGCCTGTACCTACCTATTTTTTTAAACTATATCTCAGCAACTGAATATTTTAACTGATCATGTATAAGTTGACCTACAGTGGATAGAGATATCTCTGTGTTTTATGTAAACTCTTTATCTCAGGATTTATAAGTTCATGGGTATGATTTTAAAATATGTAAAATCTGTATCCAGTTTTAAATTAGAACTTTCATCAAAAGGCTGACTGCTAAATCTACATATAGGTAACTTTAATTTGCTAAAATACACTATATATGTGATTCAATTCCTGTTTAGAAAAATAGGTCAACTAGATCATACTATATAAAAGAGGTTTGTTTTTTGTTTGTTTGTTTGTTTGTTTGTTTGTTTTATGGCAGCCACACAGCTTGCATCCAATTTAGCTATTACCTCATCAGGATGAAAAGGACCATGTGATGGCAGCCATCTTTACTAAGGTACATGCCATGTAACTTCACCACCATCTTGATCGAAATGACAAAAGATATAAAGCTTCTCAATTATTATTATATCTTCTTGTTAGGATAAGGAGAAAACAACAGGTCTCCAAAATATCTGTAATTAGGATGGATAAGTTCCTAAGATTGTAAAGGTATGCTCAAGTTGACAAAAGGTGACTTAGAAATGTGTTTCCCCAATTGTGTCTTTGCTAGCATCAAGCTTCTAAAATTGTTTAAATAAGTAAAAACATATGATTGATTAAATAAGGTCTACATTTCTAAGGTATATTCAGACTAATAAAAACTAACATAAAGATACATGTCTAGCCAGCTTGCTTTTGCAACTATATTTATAGTTTAAATTTCTATTTTAATGCTAAGGGATCTTTGATTCCAATTTTAAAGCTCAAATTTATCAGGGATAAAACTGTAAAATCCTAATTCTACAAAAAAAAAAAAAAATCCTCCTAACTTGTAAACTGTAGAAAAATAGTTAATTCATGAAAGATAATGGTCAGCCACCTTTTAAGTGATCAAAGTTGTTTTTCTTTCTTTTTAATTTATTCTTCTCTCATATATTATATCCCAAGTGCAGGTTTTCTTCCCTCCTCTCCTCCCAGGACTTCTTTCCTACCTTCTTTCTCACCCAGACCCACTCTTCCTCCTTTTCCCCTCAGAAAAGAGCAGGCCTCTCAGGAATATCAACCAAATATTGCATATCAACTTGCAATGAGACTAAGGACATCGTTTGAGAGGCCAAACCTACTTGCATCCAATTTAGCTGTTACCTCATCAGGATGAAAAGGACCATGTGATGGCATGAAAATGATCTTGGGCCTGGACAGGGAAGTAGGCTCAGGTATTTTGGTCATCCTGATAAGACCTTAGAAATAGTGATCACAGTATTCTGTTTATTGCCTTGTTGATTGACTGTTGGTGTTTACTGCCTTGCTTGTTCCTTGACTATTTGCATCTATTGTGTTGCTAGTTTCTCAACTTATAACTGACCTTAATACTTGCATGAAATTAAAATGGTATAAAAGCAAAAAGGAGGAGAAGGGATGGGAGAGGAGGCTTATGGGGGAGGGGAATGGGCAAAGGAAATGACATCTGAAATGTAAATAAATAAAATATCCAATAAAAAAAGAGCCTGAGAACTTGACCTGCAGGTGAATCTAAGCTGCACCCAAGTACCAGGAAGAACCCCATGGCTTGTCCTTGGCCATGAATTACTCCCTAGCTACTTCCTAGCAACAGCAAATCAAGATAAGTCTGATTGTTTCAGAAGTACTTTCAGACCATTTGTGATTGTTCATGGTTTTGCTTCAGACCACCCACCTGTCAGCTTACAATAGTCATTCACTTAGCTGCTTGCCAGGCTGGAAACACCCTTGTTTGTTTGCCATTTCCTGTAAAGCCTTGTCCTACTGAGGGTTCGAGGCTGCTTCACTAACCTTTCCTTGCTGCATTAAGGTCTTCAGTGAGTAAGCCCAAGCTTGAGCTTGAAATAAAGAGACTGTACTGTGACTGCATCAGAGTCGGCTTCTGGGTGGTCTTTGGGGACTAGTCACTAATGAGGCACAACACGTTTATATTAAGGCATCCTTCATATTAAGACAAGGTTACCCATTAGGAGGAAGAGGGTCCTAAAAGAGGGCAGAAAAGTTAGAGACAGCTTCCACTAGCTCTGTTATGAGTATCACAAGAAAATCAAGCTACACAGCCATAATATTTATGCAGAAGGCCTAGGTCAGACCCATGAATGGTCACTAATTTTCAGTTCAGTCCCTATGAGCCTTGGTGAGGAGATTCTGTGGGCCAATATCTATGGTGTCCTTGACTCCACTGGCTCATACAATCCTTCCCACCTTCACAGGATTTCCTAAGATCCACATAATATTTGGCTATGGGTCTCTGATCTGCCTTCATCAATTGGTGAATGAAGTCTCTATGGTGACGATTGACAATTATGCTAGGCTACAGGCTACAGGTATTGCAGAATATCATTAGTAAGCATTTTATTGCCTTTTTTCCAGTTGTATTTGGTTCTATCCTAGGGCTCTGTGCTTTTTAGCCTCTGATTTTTGGCTCTCTAGGTAGTGTCAGGGGGAAGCTCCCACTTATGGCATGAGTCTCAAGCTGGACCAGTCATTGGTTGGCCACTCCTACAAGGTCTCTACTACCTTTACCCCAAGCAAGCAAAAGAAATTGTAGGCTTGAGGTTTTGTGAGTAGGTTGGGGTCCCAACCTCTCAACTGGAAGACTCACCTGGTTACAGAGGATGGAATTTCAGGCTTTGCATCCCCCATTGCAAGGAGTCTTAGCTAGGGTCACTTTCATAAATTCCTGAGAGTTTACATTGCACTGAAATGATCCCCCAATTCCATTCCTCTACCAGCACTCTCTCCTTCCAACCCACAACCTGATTCTTCATCTTCCTATCCCAAACCACACCCTCCGATCCACCTGCGAAAACCATTCTATTTCCCCTCACCAGGGAGATTCATATAGTTCCCCTTGAATCTTCCTTGTTACTCAGCCTCTTTGGGACTGCAGTATGCTTTTCCCTTATTTTACAGCTAATATCCACTACGAAGTGAATACATACATGTATATCTTTTGGGGTCTAGGTGACCTCATTCAGAATGATTGTTTTTTAGTTCCATGCATTTGCCTGCAAATTTAATGATGTTATTTTTTTAACAGCTGAGTAATACTGCATTGTTTAAATGTACCACACTTTCTTTATCCATTCCTCAGTGGAGTGATATCTAGGTTATTTCCAATTTCTGGCTACTATGAATAAAGCTGTTATAAAATAGTTGAGCAAGTCTCCTTGTGGTAGGATTGAGAGTCCTTTGTGAATATGCCCAGGAGTGATATAGCTGGGTCTTGAGGTAGGTCAATTCCCAATTTTCTGAGAAACCACTATACTGATTTGTAAAGAGGTTGTACAAGCTTGCACTCCAACCAGCAGTGGAGGAGTGTTCCCCTTGCTGCATAACCTCACCAGCATGAGCTGCCACTTGTGTTTTTTTATCTTAACCATTCTGATAGGTGGAAACTCAGAGTCCTTCTGATTTGCATTTTTATAATGGTGAAGGATATTAGCATTCCTTTTACTGTTTTTCAGTATTTTGAAATTCTTCTGTTGAAAATTCTGTTCACATATGTACCATTTTAAAATTGTTTGAACTTAAAAACTGGATTATTTGTTTTGTGGATGTCCAGTTTTTTGTGTTCTTTATATATTTTGGATATCAGCCCTCTGTCAGCTGCAGAGATCATGAAAATTTGTTCATCATTCTATGAGCTGTTGTTTTGTCCCATGGAGGGTATCCTTTTCATTACAGAGGCTTTTCAGTTTTATTGAGGTTCCATTTATTAATTGTTGATTATAGCACGTGTGCTATTGCTGTTCTATTCAGGTTGTTGTCCCCTGTCCTCGTGCATTCAAGGCTATTCGTCACTTCTATCAGCTTCAGTGTATCTGGTTTTATACTGAGATCTTTGATAAATTTGGACTTGAGTTTTGTGCAGGGTGATGGATATTCATCTATATCCATTCTTCTACATGCCAATATTAAGTTAGACCAGCACAGTTTGTTAAAAATGCTTTCTTTGTTCCATTGTATATCTCTCCCTTCTCTATTAAAAATCAAGCGGTCATTTATACCCAACCAATGGACAGAAACTGCTGACCCCTGTGGTTGAATTAGGGAAAAGCTGGAAGAAGCTAAGGAGGAGGGTGACCCTGTAGGAGGACCAGCAGTCTCAATTAACCTGGACCCCCAAGATCTCTCAGACATTCCACCACCATCCAGGCACCATACACCAGCTGACATGAGGCCCCCCAACATACAGAGTAGAGGATTGCTGGGTCTGGGTTCAGTCAGAGAAGATTCATCTAACACTCAAGAGACTGGATGCCCCAAGGAGTGGGGAAGTCTGCTGAGGTGGGAAGGTAAGGACATTCTCATGGAGATGTTGGGGTTGGTGGTATGAGATGTGGAACAGTCAGAGGGAAGACCAGAAGGGGAATAAAATCTGGAGTGTAAAAAAAAGATTAAACAAAATTTTAAAAAATAAGATAGTTATAGGTGTGTGGATTTATTTGGGTCTTTGATTTTATTCTATTGACCAACCTGTCTGTTTTTATGCCAATACCATATGGTTTTTATTACTAGAGCTCTATAATACAGCTTGAAATCAGAGGTGGTGATACTCCCAGAAATTCTTGAATTATATAGGCTTATTTAAGCTATCTTGGGTTTTGTTGTTGTTGTTGTTGTTTTTATTTTTCCATATGAAGTTAAAATGAAGGTTTTACAGACCTTGTGTTGTTGAGTTTTGATAGAGATTATGTTAAACCTGTAGATTGTTTTTGATAAGATGGCCATTTTTGCAATTTTAATATACATGAGCATGGGAGATCTTCCCATCTTCTGATTCCTATTAATTTCTTTCTTCAAAGACTTGAAGTATTTAGCACAGCAGTCTTCCATTTGCTTGGTTGGAATTACCCACACTATCTTATATTATTTGAGGCTTTTGTGAGGGATGTTGGTTACTTCCCTGATTTCTTTCTCAGCCCATTTATTATTTGTATATTGAAGAGCTATTAATTTTTATGAGGTGATCTTGTATCCAGCCACATACCTGAAAGTGTTTATCAGCTGTATGTAAGAGTTTTCTATTATAAGTTTTAAGGTCAATCCCAGTGGGACCACCATTCTCTAGCTGCCTCTCCTCCACCTCCATCAGACTCTGGATTGTTGGGCTGTGGAAAGATATTTTGGTTCCTGGGCAGGCGTGGGCCTGAAACCCCGAGACTCCAAGGGAGAAAGGACAGGTGTTCGGCCATGCCCCCAGAACCCAGGGCCCTGACACAGTCTAATCTCCTTTTAACCTACACTCTTCAGTCACATAGGACACAGGTAGAGGTCATGGCTACAGGCCTCACTCTTGAGAGATTTCCATACTAATGAGTTACATAAAGGCCAGAGGGTATAGCTAATTAAGTCACTCCCTCCCAGAGCCTCCCCTTTTCCCCCTCCCTATTTAAGCCAGGCCCACTCTGGCATAACTGGGGGATGCACACCATTGACATTCACCATGAACAACAAACTCTTGGAAACCCATGGACTCCCTCGTGTCTATTGGGGTCTGCCATCGTTTTGTTTTTTGTTTTTTTTGTTTGTTTGTTTGTTTGTTTTGGTTTTTTGTTGTTGTTGTTGTTGTTGTTTTTGTTTTGTTTTGTTTGGTTTTTTTGGTTTTTTTTTCTGCAACCCAGCCACTGGTCTGCTGAGATTTTCCCAACACTGAACCACATAGAACATGTTGTCTTCTTAGAGGCTCCACCCAGCAGGTGATGCTGGTATATCCAGACCCCACAGTGAAGAGCTTGGGGACTCTTATGGAAAAATAGGAAGAAGGATTCCAGGCCCCAGAGAGGATAGGAACTCCACAGAAAGGTCAACAGAATCAACTAACCTGGACCCCTGGGGCTCTCAGAGTCTGAACTACCAAACAAACAAACAACATAAATGGTCTGGATCTATGCCTTCCCACTCATATAGAGCAGATGTGCAGCTTGGCCAGCATGTACATCCCAAAAACTCGGAGCAGGAGCTATTCCAAAAGCTCTTGCCTGTATGTGGGATATGTTCTATTAGCTAGGCTGCCTTGTCTGGCCTCAGTGAGACAGGAAGTGCTTAGCCTCACAGATTCTTGAAATGAAAGAGTGTGGACCCCGACCCATTCAGAGGAGAAGGGGAAGGGGTGATGGGTTTATGATTGTGGAATGGATGATTGGGAAGAGGCAGTGATTGGGACGCACTTATTAAAAAATAAGTAAAAAAAATAAAAATTTATTAAAAAGAATTTTTAGGGTCACTTATGTATCCTATCATATTATCTGCAGATGCTGGTACTATGACTTATTTCTTTCTAATTTGTATCTCCTTGATATCCTTCAGTTGTTTTATTGCTATAGCTAGAATTTCATGTATTATGTTGAATAAATATGGAGAGAGTTGATAGTCTTGTCTTGTTTCTAATTTTAGTAGAATTGCTTTGAGTTTCTCTCTATTTATGACTATTGGCTTGCTGTAAACTGCCTTCATGATGTTTAGGTATGTCCCTTGTATTCCTATGTTCTCCAAAACTTTTATCTTGAAGGGGTGTTGGATTTTTGTCAAAAGCTTTTCAGCATCTAATGAGATAATCATGTTTTTCTTTTTTCCTTTCAATCATTTATGTAGTGGATTGCATTGACAGATTTTATATGTTAAACCATCCCTGTATCTACGGGATAAAGGCTACCTGATCATGGTAGATGATCTTTTTGATGTGTTCTTGGATTTGGTTTTTAGGTGTTTTATTGAATATTTTGCACCAATGTTTATGGGAGAAAATGTTCTGTAATTCTCTTTCTTTGTTGACCGTTTGTGTGATTTGGGTATCAAGGGGACTAGAGTTGCTTAAAATAAATTGGAAATGGTTCTTCTGTTTCTATTTTGTGGATTAATTTGGATTTTGGTATTAGCTCTTCTTTGAAAGTCTGATCAAAATCTGCATTGAAACCATCTGGCCCTGGACTGTTGTTGTTGTTGTTGTTGTTGTTGTTGTTGTTGTTTGATTGGGAGACTTTTAATGACTGCTTCTATTTTCTTAGGGGTTATAGATCTATTTAAAATGTCTATTTAGTATTGATTTAACTTTAGAAAGTGCTATCTATCAAGAATATTTTCCATTTCTTTTATGTTTTCTGATTTAGTGAAGTACAGGTTTTTCAGGCTTTTGCATTTTCCCAGTGTCTATTGCTATGTCCTCATTTTTATTTCTGGTTTTGTTAATTTGGATATTCTCTCTGTGTGCCTTTTAGTTGGTTTGGATTAGGGTTTGTGTATCTTGTTGATTTTTCTCCAAGAACTGACTCCTTGTTTCATTGATTCTTTATATTTGTTCTTTTTGTTTCTCTTTTATTGATTTTAATCTTAGTTTAATTATTTCCTACCATCTAGTCTTCTTGGGTGAGCTTGCTTCTTTCGATCTAGAGCTTTCAGGTGTGATACTTCACTAAATTCTAGCAAGTATTTAATTTCTTTCTGTTTCTGCCTTGAACCAGTACTTGCTCAGTAAGGAATTGTTCAGTTTCCATGAGCTTGTAGACTTTCTGTTATTTCTGTTGTTGATATCCAGCTTTAGTCCATGGTGGTCTGATGGGTTCTGAGTCATTATTTGAATTTTCTTTTATCTGTTGAAACTTGCTTTGTGATGGAATGTGTCTCCATTTTGGGGGAAAGTTTTGTGAGGTGTTGAGAAAAAAAGTATATTCATTTGTATTGGGATGAAATGTTCTAATGATAGTTGTTTGGTCCATTTGATTCATAACATCGGTTAGCTCCATTATTTCTCTGTTTAGTTTTTGTTGGAATGACCTGGCTGTAGAGTGGGTATTGAAGTATCCCACTATCAATGTGTGAGGTTGCAAGTATGATTTATGCTTTTGTAATGATTCAGTTACAAGTGTGGGTACCCTTGTATTAGGGTCATAGATGTTAAGAATTGAGATGCTATATTGGTAAAATTTTCATTTGGTGAGTATGAAGTGTACCCATCTTTTTTGATTAATTTTGGTTGGAAGTCTATTTTATTAGATAGCAGAATAGCTATACCAGCTTACTTCTTGGTTCCATTTTTGTTGAAAATCTTCTTTCAACCTTTTGCTTTGAGGAAATGCCTATTTTTCTTGTTGAATTATATTTCTTGTATGGAAGAAGGATTGATACTGGTTTTATACCCATTCTCCTAACCTGTGTCTTTTTATTGAAGAATTGAGCCCATTGATATCGAGAGATATTAATTACCAATGATTATTAATTCCTGTTATTTTGTTGTTGATTTTGTGTGTATGTGTGTGTGCAAATAGGCACATGCACAAGTGTGTGTGTTTGTGTGTGTGTGTGTGTGTGTGTGTGTGCACTCTTCCCTTCTTTTGGTTTTTCTAGTGTGATATTATTTGTTGCCTGTATTTTAATGACTGTAGTTACTCATTTTTGGGTGGGGTTTCTCTTCTAGTAACTTCTGTAAAGCTAGATTTGTGGAGAAATGTGTTTAAATTTTTTGTGGACTGTCTTATTTTCTCCATTTATCGTGACTGTAAGTTTTGCTAGTTATAGTAGTATGGGCTGGCTGGCATCATCCATGGTCTCTAAGAGTCTACAAGACTTTTGCCCAGGCCCTTGTGGCTTTTAGAATCTCCATTTAAAAGTCAAGTATAATTCTCATAGATCTACCTTTGTATATTACTTGGCCTTTCTCTCTTCAGCATTTAGTATTCTTTGTTCTGTATGTTTAATATTTTAATTATTATCTGGCAGATGGACTTAATTTACTAGTTCAATCTGTTTGGTTTTCTATAAACTTCTTGCATCTCCATACACAAAATTGTATTGTATGGTTTTGTGAAAACTATTTTCATGGTCTTTGAGCTAGGACTCTTGTTCATCTTTTCCTATTATTCATAGGTTTGCTCTTTTTACAGTGTCCCAGATTTTCTAGATGTTTTGTGTCAGGAATTTTTTAGATTTAACACTTCCTTTGACCAATGTATGGATTTCTTCTGTTGTATTTTCTACCCCTGAGATTCTCCCTTCTATGTTCTCTATTCTGTTGATGACGCTCTCATCTGTGGCTTCTGTTTGATTACCTAGGTTTTTCATCTTCAGGGTTCCTTTTATTTTCTGTCTCTTTATTGCTTCTATTTCTGATTTCAGGTCTGAAGTAGTTTTATTCATTTCCTTGATCTGATTGTTTTTCTGGGTTTTTTTTTGTTGTTGTTGTTGTTGTTGTTATTGTTTTGTTTTGTTTTTAGCTCCCTATAAGAGATTTACACATTTCCTCCAATTGTTTCTTTTTGTTTTCTTGGATTTCTTAAAAAGGGATTTATTAATTTTCTTCTATTGTTTGTGTTTTCCTATATTTCTCTAAGAGATTTATTTATTTCTCCTTAAGGACCTCTATTATCTCCATAAAGTTGGTTTTAAGCTTATTTCCTTGTGCCTCGGCTGTGTTGGAATATTCACGGATTGCTGTAGTAGGATATCTGGGCTCTGATGGTACTGTATTGTCTTGGCTGTTGTTAATTATGCTGTTTTGTTGGCCTGTAGGCATCTTAGTATGGAGTAATTATAGGTATAATTGTTAATTTCTGTGATGTGTAGGTAGATGTTTTTCCTCTTAGTTTCTGTTTCTTCTCTGGGTTTCTAACAGGTCTTCTGGCTGGAGTGGCCTGAGTTTCTGGTGCCCAGAGAATTCTCTGGTCCATGTGGGTGCCTCTGGAGGATAAGGGCTGGCAGCCTTGTTCCCTCTGCTGTTCTGGGTGCTAGAATTGTCTCTGGGGTTCTGCTATTCTGGGACCTGGCATGGACTCTGGTAGAGCATGGCCCTGGGATCTGGGTAACTGATGTGGAGTTTGGTAGAGCAAAGGCTTCTGCCAGAGTTGTGGGAGGTGCATGAGTCAGGGGCGTTTTGCGTTGTCACAGTTAGGGGGAGAGTTGTGGCATAGAATAGTGATAAAATTCTTTAATGTGCTCAAAACTATGTTTACAGTCAGAATTAGTACAAGCTTTATTTATTCTTCTGTATATGTTTTCAAGATTAAGCCTAAAGCAACTAACTAAAAACAAGTAAAGCTTGTTTCAAGTCAAAAATACCTAATATATGGATATATGGTCCTCAGATTCCTCAGATATCTACTAAATATATCATTTAAAATGTTTAATAAAAAGGCTTCCTGTGCCATTTGGAATATACTTTCTCCTCTAATTTATCCTTCTCAGATCTCTGATGATTTTAATAACTACCTATAAATGTATCAGATTAACAGCAACATTAAGAAAATTTTATCTTTTTTGTTTGTTTGTTTGTTTGTTTGTTTGTTTGTTTGTTTTTTGAGACAGGATTTCTCTGTGTAGCCCTGGCTGTCCTGGAACTCACTCTGTAGATCAGGCTGACCTCGAACTCAGAAATCTGCCTGCCTCTGCCTCCCTAGTGCTGGGATTAAAGGCATGCGCCACCGCCGCCCGGCTATCTTGTCTTTTTATTACTAAAGCTACATTTTTAAATGTATATTTTATACAAGATAAAAAATTTTAAAATAAGAATGTAAATAGACATGCAATGGATTTTTATTTTAATTAACAGTAAATTAATTTTTGAAAAAATATTTCTTCTGGATAATGCAATGGATAAAATATACAAACATAATTACATGTTTCACAAATTCTCTGGGAGGCCAAATGAGTTAAACCAAAACTATATTTAATATGAATTAACTTAGTAAAATTTTAAAAGATTAATTTAATAAAAATTAAGTTACTACATTTTCACCTTAAGTTATATTTGCTACAGCCTGAAAAATATATTGCATCAAACTGTCTTATCTATAAAATATAATAAAAATTAAAGTCTCTGGACAATTTTTATAGTTCGATATTGTTCACATTTTGTTTCATTTACCATATCAGCTAAATATAAACTTTCATTTGCATGGTAAAGCTCAATTGTCTTCTCCTTCAGAATTTTCTGAGATTATTTCTCAGGTACTTCCACATATCCTGTTACCTAGTAGAACCCTTTTTGAGCTCAAAATTAAAATTGTACTAAATATGAAAAGTCCCAATTTTTAAGTTAATAAATCCGTATGTTTAAGGAATATCCCTCAGGACCGACCCTGAAGCCGTGTTTCTCACTGAGTACTTTCAGCCCCTGACATCATTCAGCAGAAACAGGAGGTCAACCAACTTTAACTCATAGTCATTTATACCATAAAACTGTACTGTCCTTAGACTGAGCTCCACATGAGATAGTGACATCTTACTTTCTCGCATCTCCCCTTTCAACACCAGCCTTATGCTGTTTTCTGACAGTCTTTTACACATCTAATTTGATACTCAAATTATACATGTTAAATTTAGTCTTAATACTTAAGCTTTACATGTAAAACAACAGAAACAAAAACATAATACTCTGGTGTTATTGGTATTTATCATTTAATAAGTTGACATGTCTCTTAAGTAATTGTTACACATTTATAATCTGGATGAAATTTACAACCATCTGCTCATAAGTAAAAATTAACAGTAGCATCTATCTGATTAATACTAGTTTACAAAAACACTTGAAATGACTTGGAGATGCCATCCACAAGCCACATCAAAGCAGGGAACATCTTCTCCTAAGACCAGGAATTCTGTTTGACTCTCTTTTTACCCACCATCCTTTGGCAGTTTGAGAACACATACAAAGGTACATTTCCCTGACTCACAGAATCTCTTGGATGCAGTTATTTACTGTAACCAAATGCCTATACACACAGAATATAGTGCCGAAATACACTGGCCACTTGCCAAGAGGGTATACATACCAAAGAGGAAACAAAAATAAAGCAGGGCACATCTTGATATAAATAACAGTGTCTTAGTAGCAATACCAAGGGCAGCAGAATTTTCTGGCCAAGGTTTAAGATGGCAATGGGAGCTATCTACTCATAGCAGAAGAATAAATCTTCAGAATATGCAAAAGGTACATTCTTGTTCTCAGTATGTGTGATAAGGGAGAAGGCTTCCATTTTCTGGATGCCCAGGTACAATTGAGCTGTCAACAGTCAAAATAATACACCATCTGACCCCACAAGAGCCCTGCTCTCTGTACCCTGAGCAGGCATTTTTCAAAGTATAAATTATTTACAATGGTTTCCAAAGTCTCTGGAATGTAAGTGTATATCCTTGCAAAAAGAATAAAAAGAAAACCTGAAATAAATATTACATAAAACAGAGATCAAGCAGAGTTATATTCTGTATATTAAAAATTGTCCTAATTAGAAGACACACGCAAATGCACACGTTCATACGAAGAACAAATCAAACATCAGATATCAATTATTTTATTATTTAGTCCTGTCTTGCCCCTCTCAGAACATGAATATTATAAAATGGCAACAGACCTTGGAACAACTGACACTGTGATAAAGGCATCATTCAGGTTGTAAAATGCAGCACATAGCACCACCAGCCAAAACAAAAACAAAGGTTTAATCCATCTATGGAAAGTCTTTAAATGTACTAACCTTGCTTTTTGGCTTCCATAGTTCTGCTTCTGGTTAATTGTTCTTGTTAACTGATGTATATCAGCCCAGGACATGGACTTTGTGCTTAAAAGTTCACCCTGACAAAGATTTGAGCTACAGTGGGATCTGGAATGCCCAGTGTAGTTGTCGACTGGCTAGTAAAGACTTTCTATTGGCTTAAACTCATATGTAACAGTCTTCTCTCAATGTCCCACAACAGATACCAACATTTAAGTATAAGCACTGACATAGGCATTGACTTAAGGCCTCATCATCCTAACATATCTCATGAATGATAGCAGTCACATAAGAAATGTGTTACAGAATGACTTTGTATTGACTCGGTCTCCTAAGGAATTTACGAACACTGAAACTGTTAGCAGTTAAGCATATTACCATTTAAATTCTTCAGGAAATCTCCAGTGAGACACCATACCATGGCGATGTTGGCATCTGGTTTATGGGAAGAAGGAAGAGATTTAAGAAAACTAATAATGTGAGCACTGAATTAATTGTCACCACGCTTTCCACGGCAAGTAACAAAATTCTTGATCATCTAAAGATGAAGTGTTAACTTTATTCCATGTCCTCACGTGATAAAAAATTTAAAGTCACGGTACTAGAGTCAGTTCAAGAGTTCAACTGCAGGTCTGAAAGACATTTGAGTAGCTGTCTCATACCTCAGGCCGTGTGTCCCACTGAGAGCAGAGTAAGCACTTCAGAGACAACAGCTTCCAAAGCAGGAAGAAAACAAAGAAATTCTGTCTCTCTTGATGAAAAGGAAAATTATCTTCCTAGTATTTTTCCAACATTCTCATTTGTGATTCTCATCATGAAGCTCAAATCACAGGGGCACACAGTGTCAACCAACTGGATGGAGGCGTGGGATTGCACTATAAGACTAGGTAAATTGGTTTCAGGTCCTGGGGCTGGGTAATTGAGCTAAGAATGATATCAGAGTGTTGTTAGCAAAGAAGAAAGAATCTTGATAGAGGCAACAAGAAGTATGTGCCACAACTACACTTTTTATAGTAGCAGGCAACACATTTGGCTCTATTGGAACACTGCCCCCAAAAGTAACTTCTCTTTCCTTCCGAAGTAATGCAGAATTTCAACTGTACAAATGTGAGCCGAGGTTCACTGGCTGACCTTGATGCTGGCACAATAAAGCTTCAGGAGATTGCTGCCTGTGCACTTTCGAGGTGTTCAGAGCCTGAGTCATGAGACTCCGAAGATTGCTGTCAGCATTGTGAACTTCCCCCACAAGGGAATAAGCCTTTACTTCAGTCTCTAGAAAAGAGTTATAGTAGAAAATGCAGCTAAATGGAGCAAGTGCATATTACAGGCTCCCACTTCGGACCAGCTCTCCAGCACTAAGCACAATTCATCGCACTAATCTGATCAAAGGCTAACTGCAAAGAATTTCTAGGCAGGCAAGTTAAGCCCCGATTACTCCCAAAAATAAAATGGCCGATTTAGATTATATCAAAAAGAAAAAAAAATAAACATCATCTTGAATTTAAAACTAATGGGGAAATAACTCAGCCTAGATTGAAGCAATTTACTTTGTCTTTGGTTTACTTTGGCTTTCTTACAATTTCACTTGGATGGTCTACTATAAATAGTATTATTAGAATACAGGGTTATTCTCAGTCCATCTTGCAGCTGTAAATCCACAAGAAGAAATCTATTGTTTCTATACCTTGAGCTAATTATCTACCATCCTTGACCCTGAGTCAAAGACGTTAAGTACCTGAGACAAGAAATAAACAAGAGTCTTCACAGCTTGTAGATTCTACCCCACAACAAGGAAATGTGGAGAAAGAAACAATCTGGGAAGAAGGTGTGAGTATGTGGTACAGTGCGAGAGAAAGCTGCAGCACATGTTTTGGACAGACTCTGGAACCAGACAGAGGGATGTAGAAGTGGCCAAGGCCACCAACCAGCTATGACAGAGAAGACTTTCCTTCTCCAGGACAAAAAAAAATGCGATTTTGACTACCAGAAAGACGTTCATGGAGGCTAAGAAATTGAAAGTGTGGCACAAACCACCACAGAGAAGCCAACTTTTTTTTTTCTTATTACCTTCTTGTTCCTTCCCCAGGGTGAGATCACATCATATCTGTCATAAAGTGCAAAATGCTGCAGAACGGATGCTGTGAATTAGCCGTCAACTGTCAGAGCCCCACACTCCCCTTTTCCTTAAGTAAATTCCAGCTGATGTGGGAGGAAAGAGTTGAGAGTCATGCAGCTCTCCCTTTACAATTTTTGTCTTTACAACTTCTACATTGAATGTGTTACTGGTTCGCACCTCTACTAAGGTATCAGTATACAAGGAGCTAAAGTTCAAGGTATTAGCATACACAATCTCTTGGGTTTGGGCTTATTCAAACATCTACGATAGCATTAACACAATCAAAGTAATAGATATATCAACCTCCACCCAATGTATATTTTGCACCATTTTTGGTTGTTTGAGTGGTGAGGAACTGTTTGTTTGTTTTTATAAGAACATTTCATATGAGATCTGTCCTTTTGAAGTACACACGACCATATTTGTTCAGTCTGAGCACTGTTATATAATAGATCTTTAGAATATAGTTAACCAGTTTACAGTCATTTCCCCTAACCTGAGAAAAACACCCCTATATTTCCTACTTCTACTCCTATGAGTTTATTTTCAATACCCTATGTAAGTAGATTTGTGTATTATTTCTGGAAATAGGTTTTGTTTGTGTTTTTATTTTTCCAAAATGTTAAGTAAAATATCTTCTGGGTTCCATGAACGCCATACTGTCATGAACGCTATTTTTTAAATGAGACTAACTAGTATTCCATCATGAATGTGTAAGTAATCTTTGTTTATTCGTTGTTGAGACATTAGGTAATTTTTAGCTTTTAAGTATTAAGATAACACTGAAATAAACAAGCAATTGTATGTATACTTGAGATCCAAATTCAATTTTTTGGATCGCTCAGAAGCAACACCATAGAAGTCTGTTAACCTTTGAGGAGCTCCCCTACTGTTTTCCATACCACTGTGTTATTTAATACTGCCATCAGTGAAGTCCAAGTGTTTTGACTTTTCTAGAACTTCACCAACACTTGTCCTTTATTTCTTCACTTTATTTATATTATGGCTTTATAGGTATGAAGTTGGTTTTCTTACAGTTTTTTTTTCAGTTTCCATGGTGACCAGTGAATTTGGGGACTGTTTATCTGCTGATATCCATTTGTATGTTTTATTTGAAGAAACTTGTTAGCAAATTCTTTGGCCATTTTTTTATTGAATATTGTCTTTATTTACATTTCAAATGCCATCCCCTTTCCCGGTCCCCCTCTCCAGAAACTTCCTGTCTCATTCCCCCTCTCCCTGATCTATGAGGGTGTTCCCCTACCCATCCACCCACTCCCAACTCCCTGCCCTGGCATTCCCCTACACTGGGGCATCGAGCTTTCACAGAACCAAGGGCCTCTCCTCCCATTGACGCCCAACAAGGCCATCCTCTGCTACATAAGCAACTGAAACCATGGGTCCCTCCATGTGTACTCTTTGGTTGATGGTTTAGTCCCTGGGAGTTCTGGGAGGGGGGTCTGTTTGGTTGATATTGTTGTTCTTCCTATGAGGTTGCAAACCCCTTCAGGTGCTTGCTATTACATAACAGGGGCTCATTTTTGGAAATTAATTTATTATCAGATAGTTACTATGTATGTGAAAACTTCTTCCAGTCCACAAGTACCTTTTTGTTCTGTTCTTCCCTTTGCAATGCACATGTCTCTGTCATTGCCTTTTTGGAGGGGGAGAGGCAGAGAGAGAGAGAGAGAGAGAGAGAGAGAGAGAGAGAGAGAGAGATCAAGTAGGGGGAAATGCAAGAAAAAAATTCCTCTACATCATCTTCTGGAGTTTTATCATTCCAGCAAATCTCATGTTTAAAATTAAGATATTAATACATTTAAGTTGACATTGTGGAAATAGTAAACTTGGGCCCAATGGCCTGGTCATATGTACATCTCCAACTTTCCTAACATCATTTGACCAAGAAAGTATACATGTTCAATCATGTGTTTAAATTTCTTTACAAAGACTGACTGTTGCTGTATTAGCTTGTCTTTATATTTAATTCTATTTAACTGATCAATGTTTGTCTTCATAGCAATATATTAATTAATGCAATTTCATAATATGTTTTGAATCAGAAAGTACAATGTATTTTTCTTAACATCACTTCAGCTATTTTTGGGTCCTTTATAGATCCATGTGATTTTTAGGCACATGACTTAATAATGTTTTCCCAACTGTTATCAAATGCAAACAGATATCACCCTAACTGGAGTACCATCCACTTCCAGCTTAAAACTTATTAAAGAGTTTAAAGCTGACTGTTCTCCACTTCCACAACCCTATTATTTAATTTACTGAGGAAAAGGAAAGCATACAGACTGAAATTCATTCTTTCCACTAATGATTAAACTCTCACATTAGTTGTTTGTTTTTCATCAATTTAATGGTAGTATATTTCCCAGAAAATAAAATGCTCTTATTTGAAGACTGTGGTGTAATGAGGTTTGCAAGACTTATATATCAGTGTAACTATACCACCAGGGAGCAATGAAGCTTTTCATTACACCTAATGATTCCCTAATGGTTTTCTCCTGTCATTCCTCCACCCTCAACCTCACCCCAAGCAAGAACCGATCTGACTGTTATCTATATACATTAATTTTATCTCTTCCAGAACAGCATGTAATGGAATCATTACATACTTAGGTGTTTTGTGCTGACACTTCATTGAGCTTAATGTCACTGAGACTCATTTGTGTTATCTATTATCAATAATTCATGTCTAGTCAGTGCTGGGCAGTTTTCTATGCATGGATGTTACAATTTATCAAGTCACCTGATAAGAGACATTTGGGTTATTTGTAGTTCAGGAGATTATGAATACATTTCTCTGGAAATTCTTATATAACATATTACATAAACACTTATTTTCAGACTACTTTACAACTATACCTTCTAAATTACCTGATGAAATTTATATAACTTTCTAAGAAACTGCTTACACGGTTCTTCAAAGTGGCAGCAACATTCTATTCCCACAAGAGATGCATTCAGTATCCACTGGCTTCCTGACTTACTCAGAACTTGAGATTATCTTTGGGAATTTTTGGTTTGGATGCTTGCCATTTTTTGTGGCAATTAGTTCTCACTGCTGTTTTAATTTTTATTCTTTGATATATCTTTTTATACATGCATTAACTACTTTTATTTTCTTTTGTAAAGTGTCTTATAGTGTTACAGTAAAAGATGTGTTTTCTTGATAGAAGTCTTTTGTTAAATATGTGTATTGGTAACATTGTTTCCCTATTTGTAATTTGTATTTTATTTCATTATTGAATTTTTGTTTTCCATGAGGGTAAAAGAAATGTAGTTTGCTATTTAATCTCCTCAGTAGCTTCTAGTGCTGAAGGAAATATTGAGCTGAACATTTGAGATACCAAAGGCAACTTTCTTTAAAAAAAAAAAAAAAAAGGAAGACTTTTAAGAGCTAATGAGAAAACCACAGCCATCTGTGTTTGCTAATTGGTCTTATCCTAGTGAAAAGGAAGTTTTCTTACACGTTTGGGACAAGAAATTTGCAGGGAAATAAGTGAGGCCTCTGCTCTGATATGGTGCAGACATGGCTACTCACCTGAATGTTTAATTATACTTGAAAAAGACGAATCGTAGGACCTTAAGACTGGCCTCCATTGTAATACTAGAAAGAGCAGACTTGGGGGGATTGTTTTGTTTCTTTTATTTGTTCTTTTTGATTTTTTTTTAATACAGGGTTTCTCTATGTAGCCCTGGCTGTCCTGGAACTCACTTTGTAGACCAGGCTGGCCCTAAATTCACAAAGATCTGCCTGACTCTGCCTTTTGAGTAGTGGGTTTAAAGGCATGCACCACCACAATTCAGCTAGAAAGAATGTGTTTAAAGAGTTTTTATGCCAAAGGTAGATAAAGATTTTGAAGGTGAATAGAGGAAATAATTTTGTTTTTAGAAGAATGTGAAAGAAAATGCAATGTAAAATAAATGCTCTAAAGAAAGGAAAGGTGAAGCCAGCACTTCCATGAGGTCAGAATTCAGTCAAGGTTGGGGAGAATCAGATCAAGAGTCTAAGGGAGGAAGAAACCCCTGCGACATTTCAAGTCAAGGGAAGCATTAGGGCCACTCTCTTGGCTACCCAAAGCACAGCTGTTTTATGTTCATTACTTCCAACTTATCAGTATGTAAATGACAGCACATACTGCAGGCGCATCATCGTTTTTCCTATCTTTAGAAGCTTGCTATTGGTATTCTAAATTTCTGATACTTCAATATAAATTGAAAAATCACCCTGCTGACTTCTACAGATTAAAAAAAGAAGATTCTTAAAACATTTTTAAAGATTAATTTATTTTTATGTGTTTCAGTGTTTTACCTGCATGCATGTATGTATGTATGTGCACCACTTGCATGTCTGGTGAACTTGGAGGTCAGAAGAGGGCGTCAGATCACCTGAGACTTGAGTTACAAATGGTTGTGATCTGTTGTGTGGGCTCTGGGAATAGAACCTGAGTCCTCTGGAAGAGTAGCCTGTATTTTTAACCAGTTAGGTGTCACTCCAGACACCAACTATTGAAAATGTTTATTGAGACGAAATTTAATCTATAAAAAGCAGTTGCTTCTATGGAAGCAAGTTGATAATTTATAAAATTTTAATTTCTTAGTCTAAGAGCGTGATGTATCTCCATTTATTCATGCTTCCTTTAATTTCTCTCAGCAAATCTCAATAAATTTGGGGTTATAGGATTTGTGTGTTTGTTAGTAAATTTAGAGTTATAGTCTTCCATAGTTATCATTAGCATGTAGTAATGTAGGTGGGCCTTCATAATGGTCATCGTATGTTCAATAGAATCTTTTAAAACTATTTTAATTAATTAATTAATTAATTAATTAATTAATTAACTGGAACTCATCCTGGATTTTAGATCTTAAATCTAAAGCCTGGTGGCCTATAAGGAAAAAAGACAACAGAAAATTGCTCATGGGAAGTTGCGATGAATGTGATGCTGGAGCCCAATGGACTCTTCTAGGGGTAAGGAAAGAGTCTTCCCTGAGGAAGAGGAAGAGGTTGACACAGAAGGCCACTCTATTACCAGTGCTCTCATTGTTTACATGGATGTCTCACACGTTACCTGCACATGCATTTTGCAGATGGTTTATTTAGACATGTACACTAGTTATCAGTTTACTGCCTCCTGCCTCCGAATCCACATCTGTTTCTTCGACATTTTAAATAAAGTTGAAGCATATACACATTTCTCTTTTGTTAACTGCACAGTGCCTGGCTTTATCTATGGTAAGTGCTGAGTAGGAGGCAGGAGCTTCCTTTCCTTGTTCTTCAGGCTTTTCTCCTATTGTGTGGCAAGCTGAAGGTCCAGCGATACTCACTCTCCAACCAGTCTCTTTGGCACAAGGTCATCTTGTTGAATATTAGCTTCATTCAAGAACATCTTCACCCAGCAACTGCTATCCTCAAGTATCCCATAGGGTCTGAATTACAGTCTTATGGTGGAAGAGGATTGCTCCCAAATATTCCTTTTTCAATTTGGCCATGCTTCCTTGGTCCTAGAACCAGTCATAACTTGATTTCTTAGAGTCCTGTGCTACACATTTTAGAAGTTATCCACTTTGACAAACTAATGATTGTTTGTGTAAATATTGCCTACCTAACATAGAAATTTTATAGTCCTGAAAATGTATAATACAGAATTGTATTTAAAAATTCAAAAATACCTTATAATAGCTGCTACAAAATGAAGAAAAACATCTTTCAGATAAATAAAACCAGAATTTACTATTAGCAGAATGATTTATAGATGATAGATAAAAGACATTTCCCCCAAGTAAAAACAATAATACTAGAAACTTTAATAAACACAAAGAATTGAAAAGTAAAAATGGCAAAACTCTAGTTTCAAATGATTGATATAAAAGGTCACTGATTACCTAAAGCAGACATGACAATGTCTGGTGGGATTATATCATTAAACGATGTATAATGTGTGACACAACTAGCAAGGAAGATGGAGGGAGGCTGGGAACACACTGGGAACTCATTACACCTGTTCTGAGGTGCTACATGAGGATAATGTCATTAATTTAAAAATGGCACACTGGTTAGTGTGTATGACTACATCCATATTTGAATGCAGATACTTTCTATGGGTTAATCAATAGAAAAATAAAAGGAATATGTGGAACTAGTAAACAAATTATGGGATTTAACAATAACAAGAAAGTTTTGACTCAGACAACAGAATGCATTAACGTCAAATCTACTAACCCAAGAGAGGAACACACTCAATGAAATCACACCCCGTATCATTTACACAACATTCTGCAAATAGCAAAATGATAGAGACAGCAAACAGACCAGTGGTTGCCAGGGCTACGAGTCAAGAGAGGGCTGTTAGCAACTTGGGAAATTTTAGAGGTGATAAAACTATCCTACATGTTTATTCCAATGAAGGTGCTTGTATGACTAAATGTATTTACCAAAACTCATAAGAACACCCACCAAAAACTGTGAATCTTATTCTATGTGATGTATAAAACTGTACCATATTTTAAAATGAAAAAGAATTCAATTTCATTTTTATATGAAGCAGAGATGGAGGTATCATTTTAAACATTTTAAGAGAGGCTTAATTGTAAGGATCAAAACAAAGGAAGCGCTCAGACAAAAGGATTATTGATAATATTTTTTTAAACAGCGGCAGCAGATGTTCAGTCACACACTTCAAAACAGGTTAGTATTAAATTTCTATGTACATATTTTATGACATGAAACTTAAGACTCCCACTAATCATTTGTTTGCCAGAACAGCTCTAAGGCATATGTGAAAGCAAACATTATCTACTACAACTTTATCTCTACCCACAAGGAAAAAAAAGATGTACCTGATACACAGGGTGGCTACATGTTAGAGCAGGCATCCATGTACGTCATCAGCAATGCTTCAGAGGAAAGACCATCACTTCAGAATATTTGGTGAGTGTAACCCCAGATGCACTGAAACTAACTGTGATCTATCAAGAACTTGACTGGAAAACCATATTTATAGTAGTCTTCTCTAAACATGACCCATCTCTTCTGTCCTCTAGAAGTTTGAAAATTTATCACTAAGTTAAAATGGGCCGTCCAAGGGAGCAGTCTACCTATACACCATCACCGTAGCCTCCACAAACTGATGTGACTGAATTGCTTTTAGATACCTATCAGTTATATAGGTGATAAGAAAATAAAATACCAACGAGGTTCAGTGTTTTTGCCAAGAGCATTATTCACTTTGGCAAACACTGTCTGCTTTCTCAATATAAAATACAGTGTGCCTTCTTCGTCAACATTTATGACCAGAAAGCAAGACTGAACTTATTGCCATATATTTTTCACTTGGTGCTGGAAATATTAAAGACAAGACAGGCTTAGCATCAGCCACTGAACTTGAGGTTAAAAAGCAGGCACTTCTGAACTTGATCGTGCATGAGCCGTCATACAAGTCACTTTGCCCTCCTTCCAGTGCTCTCACTGCATCATAATCCCCAGCTCTCATCAACTCAAGCAGATACAGATACATATGTACAAAATCTGTACATATCTGGGGACCAGCAATTGGTTTCATCATGATCTAAATAAAGCAAAAGTGCATCTTGTGCTCCAGCTGTGCAAAGTTAAATGTTAAGAAGACAGAAGAGAATGCAAGCGACAGATGCTTTTGCCTACACTTTGATATCTCTCTAGAGAGTTGTTACCAAATCCATCAACTTGAAAAATAAATATGAGTATTTCCTTTAAAGTCATCCTGTTCCCTGGAGCACAGCCAAATTAGTGGTTATCTTTTCTATCAAAATTAGAATTAGCAAATCATTGATACATGGAGAGTCAGTCAAAGAAAATAAGGTGGAAAGGTAGCATGGAGAACAGTAACTTTTCTATAAGTGTGAAATGTTCTTTAATGTAGCATTAACTTACTATAAACACATGCATGAAAACCAAATAGATGGAAAAGTTGTGTCTTCCCATTGACATTTCTTTTCTAATAGCATATATATGAATATAGATAGATGTTCTGAACTTATAGCATGTTATACCCATGTTAAGGACAGAAGGAATAAAGCAAACAAAGCATAATATACTGGTTCTAGTGTTATCCCATGTATTATTCATCCTTGTATGTAGTTACCATGGCATAACTAGTCTAGGCTCGGCTCTCTGACTGGTGTTTTAATTAGTCTGGAATGCTTTTGGGTTATATTACAATGATATCATTATCAAGTCATTCCACCAAATCAAAAACTATGGTAAAATTTCCATTCTAAATCAGTCAAAAAAGAAGTATCAGTGATCAATACTATCATAAGAAAGTACCTTTTAGTGCATAATTTTGAAATTTTCATGAAGAGAACACATTGTAATTATAAATGTATGTAAGCACGGTATATGTGTATGTGTACACATATTATGTAGATACACGTGATACCTTATGAATAGTTCAGAAAAGGACGCTGAGTGTCATGTTCTATTACTCTCCAACTTACTCCTTTGAGACAGAGTCTCTCCCTCAATATGGAGTTTAGCTGTCTGCTAAACAAGGCCTGGCAAGCCTCCTATCTCCATTTCCCACAGCACCAGGGCTGCAGGTGCATGTGAGACCATGCCCAGCTTTCACAAGAGTTCCAGGACCTGTGTGAAGACTCGTGTTTTTGTAGCAAGCACTCTTTCATTCTGAGCCCTCCAACCCATGAAACATACTATCTAACATAATGTATCATTACAAAATACACTACAAACTCCATCCTAGCTTCCAGTTTCATTTGTTTCAGTGATCCTTAGCTCTAAGGGGTACTTGCACTCTGACATCAAAAGCAGCTCCTGTTGGTTTACTTTCATTTTTTTCCCAAAATACAGGTAAAGCATCTTTATGCTGGATTTGTGAGTACATAGATGGACTTCTGTCCAGCACTGAAGTGATCTGAATCTTTAAAAGGACACAATAAACTTATACTATCTTAGATCCATGTGCATTTAATTTCACTATATTCAGAAAACCAAACAGGAAGGAAGATTCCTGAGGCTTCTTTTTAAGAAAAGTAGACAGTGAGCTATGTTGGTCTAGGTATGTGTGCATGCACAGGACATATACATATATGTAAAATAAAGAAAAACCATGTGTAAAATTTTTTTACAAGTTGGCTTATTTTCCAAGAGAAAGAATGACAGCTGGAATACTAATACAACTTAGAAGAGCAATTCACATATTAGAATTGAAATGGAGAGAAAACATAACTTCGGCTTTTCTTTCATCTTTTCTGAAAGGCTAGTAGTATCTGTCCAGAAGCAGAGCCACGTTTTCATAATCCTACAGAGCCCAAATAGGATAAACCCCTCCATCTGCAATTGGAGAAAGGATATTTATCAGATTAGTGAAGTATATTTTATCAAGTCAGCTTTTTTATATATTTCCTGCAATGCATAACCATCCCTTTCCCCATAAAGCTTCATTTTCCCCAGAATACTCTGACAGATAGCCAAAAAAAAAAACACAATGGGCTGCCTAACTGATTATACCCTGGGACTATTTATGTAGCTCATGATGGCAGCAAAATACTTAGAAGAGGAGACAGATGATAAAGCGATGGAAGCCAGCCTGACTTAAGCCACATGTAATCCTTGGCATCTCCTAAATCATAGGGTAAGATTAGTCAGTAATAACAATTCTTCAACTGTTGGCAGCTGTCTGAAGACTGCATTACCCTCCTGAGTAAACTGTCAAATGTAGGAACTTTATGTCTTGATCCACCAAATATATTACTTTTAAGTCCTTCACCATTTAATAAACATTACTTACTACTAGTATGGTTTTATTTTACATTTATTGTTTTTAGCTGAGATACATGCCAGACAGGTGGTCATGGTAAATGGTTAGTTGAAAGCAGCATTAAATGACAGGCTTATCATCTCAGGCCAAAGCTCAAATGATGTCCATCTTCTGTCTATCACTGTTTTGAATGACTTCCAATTCAAATGAGAAAAGGACATATTTTCCTTCTGGAAAAAAAAACTGCAGCAATTTCAGACCTCTTAAAAACTGTCTCAATTTTTAGCTTTAAGGAAACAAGATCCCTTAGATTTTTCCCTGTGTGTTTAAACTATTAACACAAAATTCAATGCAATGTAAAATTCATTTTGATTTTGGGTTGTGTTTGTTTGTTTGTTTGTTTGTTTGTGTTTGGTTTATTTGTTTTGTTTTGTCTCCATTTCCAGTGAACAGAGGAGGTTCACACCCATAGTCAGTGAACATAAAGCATCAGGCACTGTGCAAATACATCATCATGATACACCTGTCAATGCAGCTCCCAGCATTGTAGCATTTACCTAGTACCATCTGTGTGGCCCGCTCTTTCCCTGCTTGTGCATCACCTTAAGTCAGAAGTCAATTCTGCTATCAGAAAGCTTCCTGGAAGTCTCCCTGCAGATCTCGACTGTTACTTCTTCATTAGTTTTTTCCCATGATGTAAGATAAATTGAAGAGTATTACTCACTAGCAAATGTAATTATCCTGCAATCCTGTGACATTGTAAATAGGTAAAAATGAACAGAAACCCCTCCTTTCTGCTTTTAATGTTTCTAATGTGGTCCATGGCAAAAAAAAAATAATAAAAAATTTAAAAAAAAACTCTATGCTTTAGGCATAATGAAAATGCATGTGCTCAGAAGCATAACTGAAGTTTAAAATGTTACAGCGGTTCAAATACAAAACTCACCACAGCAGAGCTGACACTTTCTCCCCAAAGGCCTGAAGTATCTGACTGTTAATGTCAACCCTCAAAAAACATGCACAGAAGATATGGTTTCACCCAGAAGCCAGCAGCACTGCTATAAAAAGCGTATCATGGTCCACAGCTGGAGGAAGAATTAGAGAGAAAAGGCCTGTTTCTGTTTTAAATTTTGTTCAGATTTTGTTTTGATTTTGGTTTAGCAGATAAGGGATAAAAATTGTAACAGTTCAATTTAAGTCTCTCTGTAATAAACGTTAAGTGTTTTATAAACCAAAGGATACTTCACTCAATTTAAACAAGTATCTTGATATAATACTTAAATTTAAGTTTATTTTTGAAAACATGATATACACACATACAAGGAAATATCATCATATTTATTACTATTTTCCCCAAACTACCCCCTCAGCTTCTCCTATCATCCCCACCTCCATGACATGCCTTAAGAAAACCTACTCTGTGCAGTTATTGTTTATCATATGTGCATTGGTGGGGAGCCACCCATTAAAACATGAGAAAGCTCCCAATTGCCATATCCTCAATACAGAATAATTGTTTCCCAGAAGCTAGTCTGCTGTCAAAAGTTGCTTCAGTATGGGATGGGGCCTAGAGATCATCTACACCAAGATTTCAACCATCTCAATCTTTTGTAGGCTTGGTCAAAATCCATAGCTGTTAGTTCATAGCTGTGAGCTCATAGTTGCCACAACCATACCATACCAGAATACAGCACTTAATATCATTCCTCCTCACTTTCTGACTCTTAGGATGTTCTCTAGGACTCGGTGAGGCAGAGACTAATTACCAGATACCCCATTTAATGCTGAGAACACATTCTCAACACTTAGACTAATTATTCACCTCTCTATTGATTGCTTTTTACCACAAAGTTTCTCTGACCACAGCTAAGAGCAGCCTGGGTCTGTGGGTACAAACATAATATTTAGAAGAAGATTTGATGACATGGCCATTTCAAAAAAAAAAAAAAAAAGCAATACCAGGTTCCCTACAGGACACCATGACTTCACAGCCATAACCACTTTTGAGCATAACCAAGTATGATATCTCTCCCTGTGAAGCAGTCTAGAGTCAATCAACAAACAGTTGGTCCATAACCATTGCATGATTATTGAGCCATTAAGAACATCTTGCAGTACTGGACCATGGAATTTTAGACTTCACATAGAGAGAAATCTAAACAGTAGACAACAGTGACAATATAGAAATATTCACATTGATTGATGCTAGTTTTGATTAACTTTCACCATCAATAGCATTTGTATTTATCCACCATAAAATTTAAGATAAAAAAAAACCTGAGGGGAAAAAGTAACACATAATAATTAGAATGACCAGTATTTTGGAGATCCAGAGAACTGAGTGCTGTCGATTAAGAGACTTGTTTTTGCAACAACAACAACAACAAAAAAAAAAAAAAAAAAAAAAAAAAAAAAAAAAAAAAAAAAAAAAAACTTTACCCACAATGTGAGAAGACAGTGAAGTCGAGTGTAAAAGAAGAGAGTTTAAAAATTGGATCCATCAAATAACATAAGAGGCCAAGAAAGAAATCTATTGATGCCAATTGATTCTTTATCTGTCAGTAAATCCAAAGTTATTGTAAAACAGTCGCTGGAGCCCTTGAGGTGGGGTAGAAAAGTTCAATGTAGAAGAGATGGAACACGATAACCTGAAATTTGTAAATGTTAAATCAATGATGTCACTGAAGTACGCATCTGTTTAAACACTTCTGACTGATATCACACTAGTGACTTGCAGGTAAAGCTTGTACACCCCCTCCCTCATCACCAAACTGTACATTTTTTTCTGGTGGGACTCAGAAGCTAACAGGCAGTCTACATGAGCCAGCAGATCAAAATGGTCTTCCTTATTTGATGCTCTATAGCACAAGATAGGTAGAAGAAGAAGAAGAAGAAGAAGAAGAAGAAGAAGAAGAAGAAGAAGAAGAAGAAGAAGAAGAAGAAGAAGAAGAAGAAGAAG
>JANHMN010000016.1:11444646-11459628 GCA_030674055.1 Rhabdomys pumilio
AAGGAAGGAAGGAAGGAAGGAAGGAAGGAAGGAAGGAAGGAAGGAAGAAACTGGAAGATATACCCATCTCCATAGATGCACAGAACACAATGATGTAATGTGAAGAACACAACTCAAACCACAATGAGATATTCATATACTTTCAACTAAAGTGGTTAAAATGTTTGAGAAAGGATTCAGAACTCTGCTTTTCAAGTGAATCAATGATCATACTGAGAACTCAAAAGCAGATGAATGAGATAAGAAATGAATTCAAGACCTAGACAAGTTACCACACTGAATATAATGATCACTAACTTAGAGAAAAAAATAAAAACCTCAGTAAGAAAATTGAGATGCTAAAAATTAATCAAACAGGAATTTTGAAAATGAAATTCATTTCATTCTGCATTCCTCGCTCTGTTCTTATTCTATAGTGCTCAAAGTCATACCAAGAACAAGACGGGAAATGTATAAAATATATATAAAGGAGGTACAGAGAGAAGAGTTCAGATCACTTCTATTTGCAGACATGATTCTAGACATAAAAGATCCCATGGACTCCAGCAGAAAACATTTAAATCTAATAAGCACTTTCAGTCACACATAAAGATCAGTAAATTTTGTACATAGCAATAACAAACTTGCTGGGAAAGAAACTGGAAAAATATCTCATTCGAATAGCTTCAAAAACTTACCCAGGGATAATCAAGGAGGTAAAAATATCTCTACAGAGAAGAGCTTAAACACTGGAATAAGGAATGGGAGAGGACAATAGATGCTGAAACTAACTTCCACGTTCCTGAACTGGCAGAATTAAGCTGTGACTGTCACAATGGCACTTAGGTGGTACTTAAAACACTGAATTTCAATAGTTTTGCTGAAGTATAAGTTGTTTTGACTTTTAAAATTTACTATTCTGTTAAAATAGAGATATATTCCTTTGAAGAATGCTAAGATTTTCAGAAAAAAATGTTGACTATGTTAAAAGTCCTTTTTTAATATTCTAATACTTTTCTGTATTCTTTTTAAAATTTATTAATCATTCCACTCATTTACAGCTCAAATGATATCACTCTTCCGTGTTACCCCTCCACCAATCCCCCAAACCCACATCTGCCCTCTCCCCCACTACTTTGCTTGAATGAGGGTGCTTTCCCACCCATTCACCTTCTCCCGCCCCACCTCTCCAGCATCCCCCTATGCTGGGGCATCAAACCTCCACAGAACCAAGGGCCTCACCTCCCACTGCTGTTAGGCAAGGCTGTCATCTGCTACATATATATCTGGAACCATGGATTCCTTCCTATACACTCCTTGGTTGGTGGTCTAGTTCCTGGGAGCACTGAGTGGTCCTGACAACTTACATTGTTCTTTCTATGGAGTTGCAATCCCCTCTACTCCTCCAGTCCTCTGCCAGCTCCCCTACCAGGTTCCCAGAGCTCAATTTGATGCTTGGCTCCAAGCATCCACATCTCTATTGGTCAGTTGCTGGCTGGACCTCCAAAGGAACAGCCACACCACCAGGTTCCTGTCAGCAAGTGCCTCTTGACCACAGCAACAGTGTCAGGTTAGGTATCTGCAGACATGATGTATCCCCAAGTGGGGCCATCCTCAGTTGGCCTTCAGTCTCTGTTCAAATTTTTGTCCCTGTTCTTCCTTTAGACAGGAACATTTCTAGGTAAAAAAAACTTTGAGGTGGATAGATGGCCCCATTCCTTGACCAGGGGCCATGCCTATCTACTGGAGATGGTCTCCACAGGTTCTATCTCCACCTTCTCTGTACATTACAGCTAAAGTCAATCCCATTGTGTCCTGGGAGCCTCACATTTCTCTGGTGTCTGGGACCCTCCTCATTGGGTGGCTATCCCCAATTCCTCATTCCCCCTACTACCTATTTTTGTTCGATTTCCTGACCCTCTGTATCTCTCTCACATCTCCAGTTCCTGATACTGCCCCCTTATTTCTTCCCCTCCCCCTTTCCCTCCTAGGTCCCCCTCTCTCTCCCCCAGGCCCCCCTCTTCCTCCACCTCCCACAATTATCATGCTTCCCCTTCAATGCAGTACTGAAGCATCCATACCCTGGTCTTCCTTCTTTCTCAGCTCCATTTGGTCTGTGGGTTGTACCATCTTTTGGGCTAATATCCACTTATCAGTGAGTGCATACCATGTGTGTTCTTTTGTGATTGGGTTACCTCACTCAGGATGTTATTTTCTAGTCCCATCCATTTGCCTAAGAATTTCATGAAGTTGCTGTTTTTAATAGATGAGCAATACTCCATTGTGTAAATGTACATTTTCTGTATTCATTCTTCTGTTGAGGGGCATCTGGGTTGTTTCCAGCTTCTGTCTATTATAAATAAGGGTGCTATGAACATAGTGGAGCCTGTGTCCTTGTTATATGTTGGAGTATTTGGGGGTATATGCACAGTAGTGCTACAGCTGGGTCTTCAGATAGACTTATTTCCAATTTTCTGAGTAACTTCCAGATAGATTTCCAAAGCGGTTTCACCAGCTTGCAGTCCCACCAGCAATGGGTAAGTGGTCCACTTCCTCCACTCGAGGGAATCTGGACTCACATCCATACAAATGACTCTGGGTCTAGAAACTGGTTTTGGCAATTGGGAGACTATAACATTATGCTGACTCAAATAAGACTTTGGTTCTAAGACCTAGAGCTCCTACTTAAATGAAGTGTGACCACGAAAGGCTGAATAAATATTTCAGTCTTAAACATACTATTATTATCAGGGATCTTTTTTCACAGGTCATAATCCAATGACTGTTTTACTCCACTGTCTTGTTCATCTTATGTCAGCAATTAACTGCCACCTTTTGATCCCTGCAACCATGAGATCATATCATCTCTTCCGCTGAATTCAAGATCTTCCAATTTGATGACAGCTTTCCAACTGACAACCTTGACCTATAAGAAATAACCCCCACAGACCTCTCAAAGATACCAGGCTCATTTATAACATTTCTTACAGCTCTGGGTAAGGGAAGGTTCTCATTTCTTACAACTTTGGAGAAGAGAATAATATCTGGTCTCTGCTGGAATATAAAATTCAGTATTGAACACACAAATTTTACACCACAAATTTACTCTTACATTCAATCTCCCTTAGCCATCAGATACTACCTGCTTCTATTGAACACCTGAGATTTCTGCTTCAGTTACTGTACATCATCTGAGGTCCTAAGTTTTAATAAACAGACCAAATAAACTCAGAGGTATTTAACTGATATACTAAAGCATTGGATCAAAACTCTGCCTAGTTCATCTATATCAAACACACCCAAGATTATATTTTCCCCATACTGTTCAAATAATGTTAAGGATCCATTTCCATATAAGTGCTCCATGATTCTGTCAATATAAACTGAAAAAACTACTATTACATTCCTATGTACAGCATCATTTTATGTGTCATGCTTGCTATCTTACATGTGTGGATAGCTCACAGGTGTAAATCTAGTTATATATCTGAAAAATAGTATGTAGGATGGATGCCAAGCATCCTTGCAAGACTTTTCCCTTTCATGAGCTTCCTAGTCTTCAAATACAAGGAGACTAAGCACAGAGGTAATGAAGGAACAGCTGGTTCTGACAGATAGTCAGCAAAGCTTTAAGTTCAGCATGTCAAGGTCTCTCAGGGTCTTTCCATGGTGCCATATTAGCTGGGTTTCTGTGACTACTATGTCAACATCTATACAATAGCTTGAACCCATGAAACTGCAAGATTGTAAATTTAGTTTGTTTTAAAATAAAAGTTACTTCAAGACTGTTCTTTCCAATACTTTTTTTTTTTTTTGATTTTCAAGACAGGGTTTCTCTGTGTAGCCCTGGCTGTCCTGGAACTCACTCTGTAGACCAGGCTGGCCTTGAACTCAGAAACCCACCTGCCTCTGCCTCCCAACTGCTGGGATTAAAGGCATGCGCCACCACTGTCCAGCCTTTCTACTTTTCAAACATATACTGGGCCTGTGAGTTCAGGATATGAACTTTATTTTGGGGTATGCAAAGAAGCTGTCGAGACCACTCTGAATCCTGAGACTTGAAGTCATAATTTTCTTATCTTTATTTCGGTACACTTTGAAATCGCTCTAGAGAAGAATTATAACTGGTGTTACAACAATGGTAGCAGGATTGGTTTTTCAATAGTAGCAATAATTTGGTCACCCAAGTATTTGTTTTTTTCATGGACATCTGATTATCATGATGTACAACCGATTATTCGACCGACTATTATGAATTATGACAAGGTATGGATTGTCAATGCCTTTTAGCATTAGGAACTTTACCATTCATATTTCTAAATTTCATAGAATCATTTAAAAAAAAGAACCTTCAAGATTATCCAAATACAGTGATTCATTCCATGCTGCAAGTTTTATTCTTGTAGATGCAAAAGCAAAACCAAACAGATACACTAAAACCCTACTTTTGCTTACATTAAGTGAAAATAAAAACAAAAAGTCCCCCTCTCCCTTTTTAATAAATTTGAGGCTATTTGACTGGAAAGGTAAATGAGTAATTAAAAGATTAAATTTTAAAATTCAAAATCATAAACACAAAGCACATTCCTAGAGCCTACCAAATCCTATCCAGTGAAGCAAAAAACGCAAGCAGAACTAAAAAACCTCCATTGTTGTCTATATTTCTGTTCTGACACTAGAAGAAAGAAGAAATTAACAATGTTTTTTAATATATTAAATGTCTTTGTTTCTAAGACTGGGTGCCTAGAATAAATAGCAGAAAGAAAATGAAAAACGGCCGCAATAGATTTATTAGGGAAAGCAATTTTCACAAGTGTAATGCATTCAGTTCATCAGAACATATGGTCTAGGTGGCAATTAATACAAGCCCTGTGGCATAATATGTGCCTACATGTATGTGGTGAATGTCTTTGTTCACAACGCCCTGTTAAGGTGAGATGCATTTGCATCAGATGACTGCTGTGAGGCTGGAAACAAAGCTGACTGGTATCTTTGTGACCCTGCGGTGTAAAGAGAGCTCCCCACACTTCTTTCTCTCAAGCTTTTTAGGACAGTTTGTCCTGTGGGAGGAAAACAGAAAAGTACTCCTGTTTGAGAATGCTCTTAATATGATTAGCTAATACTTAATGATTTGGTAATCATAAAGCATTTGAAGGTGAGTAGAGGTTCCAAACACCTCTACATTCCAAAACAACATTTACATTATGTAAATTGAAAAGAGAGATGAATCCGTTTATCTAAAGATTCCTTCCTTGGCATCACAGATATTAATAGCATGCAACTTGCCCCTACATATATCCTAGCCTATTCTGAATACCAAGCAAGTGTTAGCAGATCTCTCTCTCTCTCTCTCTCTCTCTCTGTGTGTGTGTGTGTGTGTGTGTGTGTGTGTGTGTGTGTGTGTGTGTTATTTTATTTATTAACATTTCAAATGTTGTCCTCTTTCCCGGTTTCCCTCCCACAAACAACCCATTCCATCCCCCTTCCCTCTGCCTTTATGAAGGTGCTCCCCCACCCACCCATCCATCCACTCACTCCTGCTTCTCTGCCCTAGCATCCTCCTATGCTGGGGCATTGAGCCTCCACAAGACCAAGGGCCTCCTGTCTCATTGATGCCAGATAAGGCGATCCTCTGTTACATATGCAGCTGAAGTCATGTGGACTCTTTGGTTACTGATTTAGTCCCTGGGAATTCTGGGAGGGTCCAGTTGGTTGATATTGTTGCACTTCCTATAGGGTTGCAAACCCCTTCAGCTCCTTCGGTCCTTCTGCTAACTCTTCCATTGGAGTTCCTTTGCTCAGTCTGAAGCTAAGCTCTGAGCATCCACATCTATTTCGGTCCAGTACTAGAAAAGCCTCTCAGGGGACAGCTATACCAGGCTCCTGTCAGAAAGTGCTTCTTTTTACTTTCTTATTATTTATTTATTTATTTATTTATTTATATTACTTATTTATTTTTTACACTACAGATTTTATTCTCTCCCCCTAGTCCACCCTCTGACTGTTCCACCTCCCATACCTCCTCCCCAAACCCCTGTCTACACGAGGATGTCCTCACATCCCACCCCACCTGACCTCTAAACTCCCTGAGGCCTCCACTCTCTTGAGGGTTAGGTGCATCAACTCTGATTGAACACAGACCCAGCATTTCTCTGCTACATGTATGTTGAGGGCCTCATATCAGCTGGTGTATGATGCCTTTTTGGTGGTCCAATGTTTGAGAGATCTCGGGATCCAGGTTAATTGAGACTGCTGGTCCTCCTACAGGGTCACCCTCCTCCTCTGCTTCTTTTAGCCTTTCCCCAATTGACCCACAGGGTTCAGCAGCTTCTGTCCATTGGTTAAGTGCAAATATCTGCATCTGACTCTTTCAGTTGCTTGTTGGGTCTTCTGAAGTGTGGTCATGCTAGGTCCCTTTTTGTAAGTGTTTCATAGTCTCAGTAATAGTGTCAGGCCTGGGGCCTCCCCTTGAGCTGGATCCCACTTTGGGCCTGTCAATGGACCTTTTTTCTCAGACTCCTCTCCATGTCCATTCCTGCAGTTTTTTCAGACAGGAACAACTGTGGTTTAGAGTTTTGACTATGGGATGGCAACCCCCTCCCTCATTTATTCCCTGTATTCCTGCTGGATGTGGGCTCTATAAGTTCCCTCTCTCTACTGTCCACCACTTAGTCTAAGGTCCCTCCCTTTGAGTCCTGAGAGTCTCTCACCTCCCAGGTCTCTGGTGCATCTGGAGGGTCCCCGCAACCTCCTAACTCCCGAGGTTTCCTGTTTCCATTCTTTCTGCTGGCCCTCGGGGCTTCAGTCCTTTTGGCATAGGTGTCAGCAAATGGGATGGATCCCTAGGTGGGACAGTGTCTGGATGGCCTTTCCTTCAGTCTCTGTTCTACTCTTTGTCCCTGTATTTCCTGTAGACAAGAACAATTCAGGGTTAAAATTTTTGAGAAGAGTGGGTGACTCTATCCCTCAACTGGGGGCTGTGCCTATCCACTGGATATGGTCTCTACAGGTTCTATCTCCCCGTTGTTTGGTATTTCAGCTAATGTTATTATTATTATTATTATTATTATTATTATTATTATTATTATTATTTCCCATTGGGTCCTGGGAACCTCTTGCTTCCCTGGCATCTGGGACTTTCTAGTGGCTACCACCACTTCCCCACCCCCACTGCTACACACCTCCATTCAATTTCCTGACACTCTGTACTTCCTCCTGTCTCCTCTCACACCTGATCCTGCCCACCATTTTCTCTCCTCCTCCTCTCTGCCTTGCAGGTCTTTTCCTCCCTCTACCTCCTGTGATTATTTAGTTCCCCCTTCTATGTAGGACTGAAGTATCCACACCTTGGTCTTCCTTGTTATTGAGCTACATGTGGTCTGGGATTGTATCATGGTATTCTGAACTTTCGGGCTAATATCCACTTCCTTCTCAGTGAGTACATACCACGTGTGTGCTTTTGTGACTGGGATATTCAGTCACACCTGAGTTCTTTCTAGCTTCTGGCTATTATAAATAAGGCTGTTATAAATATAGTGAAACATGTGTCCTTGTTGGAGCATCTTATGAGTATATGCTCAGGAATGGTATATCTGGGTCCTCAGATATAACTGTTTCCAATTTTCTGAGTAACCACCAGACAGATTTCCAGAGTAGTTGCACCAGCTTGCAATGCCATCAGCAATGGAGAACTGTTCCTCTTTCTCCACATCCTTGTCAGCATTTGCTGTCACCTGAGCCTTTGATCTTAGCCATTCCGGTGTGAGGTAGAATCTCAGGGTTGTTTTGATTTGTATTTCTCTGATGACTAAGGATGTTGGACATTTTTAGGTTCTTCTCAGCCATTTGAGATTTCTCATTTGAGAATTCTTTATCTCTGTACCTCATTATTTGGTTCTCTGGAGTGTGACTTCTTGAGTCCTTTTGTATATATTGGATATTAGCCCTCTATCAGATGTAAGGTTAGTAAAGATCTTTTTCATCTGTAGGTTGCTGTTTTGTCCTATTGACAGTGTCTTTTGTTGGTAGGCACTTCTAAGCGTATTCTTCCTAGGTATAAATCAATGAAACAGTAGAAATATACTCACTATGACTTGGTTTCTCAACAACTGCTATCTTTATGTGCATGGTACTCTGCAACAAATGAATTTCACAATTAGTTAATCAGGTTTTGCATGTGAATTCCTTTCTACAAGGTATATAAAAGTAAACCTTGCCTAGTCTGCACATACACACACAGTAATAATAATAATATTAATAATAATAATAATAATAATAATAATAATAATAATAATAATATAAACCCACCCTATTAGTACATTATAGAATCATTTCAATTTCAGATTAAGGTTTTGGGTCCATCAGTCTTTTCAAATATTATCTGTCATTAAACTCCCACCCTCATACTACTGACTCATATTTGAATACTTCAGGGTTAATAAAGTATAAGATTACATTACAAAGTCAGGTGAAAAGATTCTAAAATCACTAATTATTTTTCCTTTTAGGGACTATATACATGCCCTCTTCTTCCTTCTTCCCGAATGATAGTTTAAATGAGAATGGTCCCCATAGGCTCATACATTGAATGGTTCCCAGTTGAATTAGAAGGTGTGGCCTTGTTGAAGGAGTTGTCTCATTGGAGGTAGGCTTTGAGATTTGAGATTTCAAAAGCCCAGGGAAGGCCCAATTGAGACCTTTATGTTTGCAGTTCATGGATCAGATGTGTGCTCTCTGCTTCTGCTCCAGCATCATGCCAGCCTGCTGTCCAGCTCTTAGCTCTGGTCATGGACTACCCTTCTGAAACTGTAAGCAAACACCCAAGTAAATGCTTTCTTTTATAAATGACCTTGGTCATATTGTCTCTTTGTAGCAACAAAACAGAGACTAAGATATCAAGTGAAATAACTACCTTACTTGCACAAGGACTGCAGTCACATTATGTCCAACCTAACAAGGAGAGATAGACTTTCATAGAGATATTTTTCAAGTTCATTGTTATGGTGGAGACCAACAGTAGTCTCTGTTTTAAGCTTATAGAAACATATAGAGTTCTTGGGGTGTTGGAAAGCAAAGATGTAAATGCCTCTATCACCTGCACCATTTTGCAACTAATGTGTAAGAGACATGGGTCAGCAATGCATCTGCAGTCTTCCATACTTCTAGTCTATTTAACTCTGAAGTGTTTCAGTAGCACTATCAGAGTCCACCTGACCATGTCCTATAGATAAAGATCATGTTTATTAAATAGATGACTTTAACAAACAATGAAACCCCTCTTAAAGAACTTTAAATCAGTATCTATGAGCCAATAACAGACATCAGTTGTGATCATAAGCACTAAGCAAATTCAACCCAAAAAGTTGTCATTTCCAGCAAAACAGGGCTAGCTTATCTGTGCTTCAAACTTCAGACGAAGGAACTCCTTGGAGGAGAGGCTATGTCTTTGTACACCGAACATGCAGAACTGCCAGCTATCTAAAAGCCTCCAGGATTTTAAAGAAAGGAATCAGAAATGGGGAACAGATTGTCTTTAACCTCTCTTGCATATATATCTTTTCATATTCTCCCTGCAATTCGCTCATCCTGGGCCTTAGAAATTGATTTAGACATCATTATTGAGTTGCACTCATTTCCGATGATTGCTTTTAAGCCCATGACATGGCATCTGCCCCTACTCTCATTTATTCTCCACTCTCCAGCTGCCTCAAAAGACTTCCCTGATGAAAGTGACACCTCCCCCCCCCAGTCTTTTAGTTTTCCCCAATGACATACATCTTGAAATAAAAGCTGCTGAACTTTCTTTGTCTAAACTTTTAGGCTAAAGTATTTTCTGAAGAACCAAAGTGATCAGAGACAGGAAGGGAAAGGAAGAAAGATTCAGATCAGTGCAACAGAGAAAATACAGATCAGCAAATCCAGGGCTATTTCCAGCAGTAGCTGTAAGTGGTCCTGATAAGAACTAAGCCACAGCTCACTAGGCTCAAGTCTAGAACTAACCTGTTGAATTCTGCAACCTACTTCAGAGATAAGTGAGTTTCTTGTGCCTTATAGTTGATTAAAAAATATACTTGCAAGAGGGCCTTGTCATTATTGAATAACTCTTAATAATGAAAAACAAATTGTGGTGCATTTTGCCTCTGATGTCCACTCTGCTATTCAATTCATCTAAATTCCTTAGAGTTTCAATAAATATTTGATAAGGTAATAAAACACCCATACTTCTAAATTCTTTTCTTCTTCCTGCCCATTCTACACCACAGAGTAATTTCTGATTATAGAACTAGTATAAAAAGAAGCTCCTAAAACAAAGATTTATATTTAAATTCTGTTCTGGTGACATTCCATTCTGCTAAGCTATAAACCAAGAAGATAAACCAGACAATTCATTTTGCTTTATTTTTCTCTTTTCATGCTTCCATCTGTAGAACTAAAATAACCCCCAAAGCATGACAGTAAACTATATTTTCTAGCATTCATTCAGTTAACCTGCTCTAATAAATAGTATTTATTAATTTATTAGAAAAATAGAATAAAAGAGATATAAAAAGAATCAAGTATTCATCAATAAGCCAGACATCTAGTTTTTTAATTTAAAAAAAATTCAATGTTGCTTACTGAACTCATGTTTTTGGCAACAAAACAAAAAACAAACACATACAAACCCCGACTTTATATTTTTTACCATATAAAGAAGAGAAATAAATATTAAACATAGACAGTATATCTATCTTCAGTATACTTTTGTGGTAGATGAGGAGATGGTAAGAATGCTCAGACCAATGGTGTCCAATGAGGAAGATGAACAATAAAAAAAAAACTATATAGTCAGCTTCATATAGCTAACAACATTCAATAAGAGAAAAAATGTGTTCTCTGTAAGCAATAGGTCTGGGGGTCTTTAACATGTGATGGGTTGAACCAAGAGCAGTCTATAAACAGAAGGAGGTTTGTGAAAAGGTCTGAGCTATTTGCCAGTTTGAAAACACTGTAAAATAAATATTAATGCACAGAGAGATATTTGAGAGAACTTAAACTGAAATTAATCATAACTGATTAACATATATTTTAAGAATATGTGATTTCTTAAAGACTACCAAAGATCATATGTAGCAGGATTTCCTGCTTTATTCATCAATGTGCTACATCATAGAATACCTTGCATGAACCATCATTTTCATTTTAAACAGCTCTGTAGCCAAGCACATGTTAAATTACAGCACAAACTGAATTAAACTACTTCCCTAGTTATAGTATTTCTCAAATACAATGTTAAATTATAAATATTCATACATTTTAAAAGAGGAGTAATTTAACTAAAATTACTTATGCAACCTCTCTTCAGATTACTTCACTGACTGTGGGATGTAAGTAGAATCTAAGTTAGATAATAAGGCAATAAATCATATTTATTCAAAAGTAGTCATTGAGGATCTACCATACTGCAATTACTTTTCTCATTTCTAAAGACACGTCGAAGCAGTGTAGAGTGTTTATTATCTTAAAGAAGCAGAAAAGTGATAGTGAAAAGACTAACTGGCATGTAAATACATATATACATCAATATGAAAAAGGGATATCCAGCACTATATTACACTGTCAAATTAAGGTACATGTCACATAGAGTTCTCATTCCAACCAATAGCCTTCAGATACATGACCGACAACAATACAATCTTAGCAGCCAGCACACCAGTGGCAAAGGATGGTCTGTAGCTTGAGTGTGAAGACTGGAATCCAGATCCAGCTCAAGCAATCTGACAGAAGAGCATCCCCCTGTCCTGAGTGCAGGCTTGATGGCTTTCTTCTTTAACCATTTAGGAGAGAAATTCTTAAATTAGATAAGGCAATCTGTTTTACTCCATCTGTCAATTAGAATGTTAATCTCTTCCAAACTCCCTTATGAACTCACGCAGAATATTTACTCAAGTGCCTGAGAACTCTATGGCTTAGTCAAGCTGATGCAAATTTACCCTCACATGATCCTCCTCTTATACACTTGTCATCTCTCTTAGTTAGGGTTTCATTCCTGTGAAGAGATATCATGACCTAGGCAACCTTTGTAAAGGAAAACATTTAAAAGATGTTGTCCACCAGTTTCAGAGGTTCAATCCCTTATCATCACGTCAGGAAGCATGGCAGACATGGTGCTGGAGGACCTGACAGTTCTACATCTTATTCCAAAGGGAGCCAGAAGAAGATTGTCTTCTGCAGGCAGCAAGGAGGAGTCTCTTTTTTGCACTGGGTAGAGCTTTAGCACTATGAGACCTCAGAGCAGGCGTACATAGTGACACACTTCCTCCAACAAGGACACACCTATTCCAACAAGGCTACACCCTAGAATTCTGTCACTATGAATCCTAAATACAGGATGCATAACATCACATACCGAAGACTAGCTCAGTGGATACTTAACCCTATAGAGAATTTATCCTAATGGTTCAAAATATTGTCATTTATATACCATTGTAACCACAACTATAAAATATCAGTTTATTGATTTATCAAACCAACTACCTCTTCATAGCAGGGTCCACAGTATTCTTACATTCCATGACTCTATCACACTGCTCTATTTCTTTTCTTCGGATATGAGATTTCTGATCAGATGTAACTCCTTGTATATTATATTATGCTAGATAAAGCATTCTGTAAGTCTATGGGTGGTAGTCTTGATAAAAAGGACATTGTACAGAAAAGACAACTATGTATCCAGAGTAGGTGCATAATCTAATAAAGATTAAATATTTTTCTTTCTTGATGAAGCTGATTCAATGTCATCAGTCTGACACCATGTAGTCAGTTGACTGAACTCTCTAGAGAATGATGCTTTAGTAGATGTTTTCTGTGTTGGTCTACACTGCTAGTAAATTGTTTTATATTGACCCTGGTAGGTTGAAGCCTAGTGTTGCTGAGGCCATGTATAACCTTCATCCCTGGTAACAGGATCACATTTTTCATGAGCACAGTAGGCAGTTGTACGGTAACTGGGGCAAGTAGCTGACCAGGATCTACAAATTTAGTTACCATCTCTAGACCACGATCAAGCTATCTGTCTGCTATGAACACTATTTAATGATCATTAATTTTTGTGAGACACAAATATATTTTTAATTTTGCCCACCCAAACAAATCTATCCATAAATCTATTCTTCCATGTTCCTTGTTACCAATTTTCAAATAATTTTATTTCAAAGTTCCTGATTATCCAGCCAAATGATTTTCTGCAGTCCATGACTCTTTAGATAATCTCATTATTTCTCTTTACAAGCAAAGTGAGTGACCAGGATCACTGCTTAAAGCTCCACTTACTAGAAGAATTTTATTAGACCACTGACTTTCAGGGATATTGCCTAGGCTAAAGAAATTCTGCTGTTCATTTTGAGTTGGATGGTACCTATATATCTTGCAGCATACTGTAAACCAGGCTCAAGTCCTCTCCTCCTCTTGGACAGCCACAGTAAAGATGGGAGAAGAGAAGGCAACGCAGCCACAGTAGAGACCATGGACCACTTTCTCATGTAGCTCATTTGAACATTCAAGTCCTGACTCAATGTGATTGTGTGTGCACTGCTTGCACTTGATGATATTCCTGCTACTCTTGACTACTATGGTAGTCACCTTATGGGTCTCTTGACTACTAAAAGTGAAGACATTGGCATCTTTAAATATAATTCAGCTAGAGATCTCATTAGAATCCCAGAGCCAATTCAGAAAAACACATCTTTAAATTTCTTTAGAGTCACTCTCAGTACCAAAATCTGAAGATTAATCAGATATCCCTAGAGAAATACAGCCAATAGTGAGTGTGTGTGCTTGTCCTATGTGTATGTGTAGCTGTCTTTCTTCATGTGCAAGCACTGATTTGTGACTACAGAGGCTAATGCACAAGATACTCAGCCAGCAAGCTAGAAACTCAAGAAAGACAATAGCAAAGTTTCAATCTGTCCAAACCCTGAGAATGAAGGCAGCTGATAAGATGTAGTCTTTTGTGAAAGTTGGTGGGTTTTCATGGTTTTCAAACCCAAGTTTAAAGCCTATGTTACAAAAGGGAGTTAATATTTATCAAGCATCCTCGAAAACTAAATGACCACAAGATATCTATTTGATCGGTCACCAGATAGAAAGTTTTAAAAGGCCTATTTTTACTCTTAGACATGGGGAAGCCACTATATCAGTATTTAGAGTTTTATGCCCTCCTTGATTTTTAAAGGCTAATTCTTATTTAAAGATGTGTTTTATTTTATTCATTTGAATTTTTTTCTGCATGTTAGTCTGATTTCATGTACATGTCTGGTGCCCACGGGGACAGAAAATACAATGAGTGGAACCTAAATAATTCAAATATGACACAACTGGAAGGTGTGTAGTTCTATATTTACCCTATAATGTTTTCAGAGATAAACTAGCGTGTCCAAAAAATAGATTGTGTTTTCTTCATATATCCCTGCACACAATGGAAGAAATGTGTTTGTGGTCATTATCATGAAAGCACAGAAACAATCTTTAGCATCTTGGGAGGCCAGTTTTCACAAAGGGTGTGATGGATGATGTAGCATCATGAGTAATGATCTAACCAAAGTCAAATAAATGCCGTCTGGAAACTGCTGAGGCAATAAGACCTATAATGTTTCAATGCAAATACCCATGATTCTGAGCAGATATGGCTTTGCTACCTGTTTTTCCCACTGAGGTATGAAATTACCAAAGAACATTGCATTTTACCTGAAGAGACAGTTTGAAAAATATTTGCCTAGTCTATTAGTCTCCTCAGGTCACCATAACAAAATACCACACTCTGTGTGTTGTAATCAATAGGAGTTTATTTTTTCCTAGTCCTGGAGGCTATAGACCCAAAATCAAGGTTCCTGAAAGATTTGCTCCTTCTCAACCCCCTCTTCATGGTTTTCAGTAAGCTACCTTCTAGTTGTTTCCTTACATGCCCTCTCTCTCCCTCCTCTCTCTCTCTCTCTCTCTCTCTCTCTCTCTCTCTCTCTCTCTCTC
>JANHMN010000016.1:11459638-11521747 GCA_030674055.1 Rhabdomys pumilio
CTCTCTCTCTCTCTCTCTCTCTCTCTCTCTCTCTCTCTCTCTCTCTCTCTCTCTTCTTAAACAGATATCACATGACTGTTTCATTAATAAAAGACATGAGTCATGAACGATTAAGATACTACTCATATAACTCTTTAACCTTAATCATATCTTTATAAGCCAGACTCCAATGACAGCCACACTGGAAACTGGGGCTTCAGGAAGAACTTAAAGATAATAAAATTCAGTCCATAATATTTATGATTAAAACTGAAAGTATGCAAGCTCCATTTACTGTTTGGCAGTGGGTATCTGTATTGTCTGAGTCAGCTGCTAGGTAGAATCTCTCAGAAAACAACTTGCTCCTGTCTGCAAGCATAGCAGAGTATCATTAATAGTGTCAGGAATTGGTACTTGCCCAATGAGTCTCAAGTTGGGCCAGTTATTGGTTGGCCATTCCCTCAGTCTCTGCTCCATTCCCCATGCCTGCATTTCTTGTAGACAGGATAAATTGTGAGTTCAAAGTTTTGTGGATGGGTTGGTGTCTCTATTGCTTCACTGGGCTTCCTACCTGAAGGGCTGCTACAGGTAGTAGCATTTTCAGGTTCAATATCCCCAGTGTAGTGTCACAGGTAAGGTCACCCCCATTAATTCTTGTGTGCCTCCCTTATCCCAGGTCTCTGTCTCGTTCTAGAGATGCCCCCTACCTTCTTACCTTCATCAGTCACAAACACCCACAGACAAACAGTGGATAGAGCTTGGGGACTCTTATGGAAGAAAAAAAGAAAGGAATGTGGGCCCCAAAGAAGATAAGAACTCTACAGAGAGACCAACATAGTCAACTAACCTGGACTCTTGGAGATCTCAAAGTCTGAACCACCAACCAAAGTACATACATAGGCTGGACCTAGGCCTACCTGCATATACGTAGCAGATGTGTATCTTGGTCTTTATGTGAGTCCCAAACAACTAGAATGAGAGCTATCCCAAAAGCTGTTGCCTACACACAAGATATGTTCTTCTAGCTGGGCTGTCTTTTCTGGCCTCAATGGGAGAGGAAGTGCCTAGTCTTAAACAGATTTGAAGTGCCAGGGGGCTACACATGCTCAGAGGAGAAAAGGGGGAGGGCATAGGAGTAGGACTGTGGGAAGGAAGACTGCAACAGGGGCAGGGAGAAGGATGTAAAGTGAGTAAGTAAAAAAATAAAATTTAATTCAAAAACCTAAAATTTTAAAAATACAGGAAAATGAAAGAAAGGAGTAGAGAGAAATTTTCTTTGAGTAGATTTTTAGATTTTATAAAATGTTTTCTGTATACTCTAAAGATTTTTAATCAAGTAATAAATGGATACATTTTCTTATTAGATGAAGTATAAAGCATAAAGACAATGAATAGGATCCTTATAAATGCCTTATCTTTGTATACATTTGTGTTTGTGATATTAGTTAATCTATTCCCGTGCAAATGAATGCCTTTCCTCATCTTGAAAGAACCCATTGAGTATGTAATTTGTATACTACAAGAAGATTGTCCTTATTAAAAATTTTATAAAGTTATCATTCATTTGAAAAGGTTAATATTGAGGCTAATCTCCAGATTTCTAATTGTCAGACTACCTATTCACTGAATAATTTCTTTATTTCCTGATAAACAATTTCCATTTCATGTTATTTACAGAAAGTTTTAAAATTACTATTGAACCATAAATGGCCAAAAATAAAATTAAGAAAGATATTTGTGTCAGATTTCCACTGATATTATAAAATGCACAGAAAAAACAATTTAAAGAGGAAATTTTTATATTGGTTTATGCTTTTACTGTTCTCAACTTGTCATCAATTAGTTCCATTGGATTTTGGCCTAAGCTGAAGCAAGTATCATCATAGAGGTAGTGTGTTACAGAAGAGGCTACTTAACTCATGGCAACCAAAAGAAAAAAAGAATTGAATAATGGGCCAAGGGAATGAATGATCCACTTTTCTCAATAGGCTTCACCTCCCAAAAGTCAGTAGCACCACAGCCTTGAAACCAAGCCTTCAGCACATGATTTTGGGGGAACATTTTGCATCTATACCATAACAACCTTATAGCCTCACAGATATTTAACCCACAGGAGGCATGATGCACTTTACTATGAGTGTTGAATGTCATGATTACCATGGTCCTTTGAGTGAATAAGTGCTTTCTAGATTAGGAAAATGAAAACACAGATTTCCCAAAATAATTTTCTAGTTATTTATCTGAAGCAATCGCATACAATGAGACATGCTGAACAGGTCAGTAGGATAATAAATCTTATGTCCAGAAAAAATATTTATCTTTGGCTTTTCAAATAAATAAATGAAAGTTCAATTTGAAAATGTGAGCAACTACTGTAATTTAATGAACACCACTGAAAACATATGCTGAAAACTGGATCTATAAAATAATTTGTGTTCCAGCCATTTCCATGGATACCTGTCATCTTCTATCCTCTGCTCCTAAAAAGAACAAAATTTATGAGTATTGTACTTTGTATTTTAATTAATTGTTACTTTAATTGCACATACTTACATGATATCATGGGATAATTAGTTACATGTACACAATGAATAAAAAACAAAATCTTGTAGTTAGACTTTCTCCTTGGCCCTTCTTTTAATTGTTTTATGATATAGTAATGTACATATTCACTAAATAAAATGCAATGCTTTCCTTTTTCTACTCTCTTTTCTTCTTTTTAACTCTTTCTTTTTTCTTTTGTTGAGGCAGGATCTCACTTGTTCCAGCTTTGCCTCGACATGCTATGTAGCTGAGGATGAACTGGTATTTCCGTTTCATTGTTTAGATTTATTTTCTTTATGTGTAGGAATGTCTTGTCTGCATGTAGGTACCTGTATCACGTGTATACCTTATGCCAGTAAAGGTCAGGGAAATGTGATGAGTCTCCTGGAACTGGAGTTACAGATGGTTGTGAGCTACCATGTGGGTACTTCAAACTGAACCTTGGTCCTCTGCAAGAGTACCAAGTACTCTTAACTGCTGAGTCATCTCTCAAGCCAAATCTTGAATTTCTGATCCTTCCAAGTTCATCTTTCCAGTGCTGAAATTAAAAGTATGTGTCAATTTTATATGCCCAATTTATATGATGCCAGATATTAGACCTAGGGCCACATAAATGCAAAGCAAGCATTCTCTAAATTGACCCATGACCCAAAAATATGATATTTCTAATACTTAATATTCAATCATACACCTGTGTAAGTTAAGGTTCTCCAGTGAAGCAAAACCAATAGAAACAGAGAAGTGGGTAGGTAAGTAGAAAATAGTTAAACTGTAGGAGATGATGCCTAGCTAGTAGAAGTGCTTCATTGGGAAGCACAATCCATGAGGATTGTGCCCCAGCCTGATCTTCTACTGACCTCTGTGCTTCCTTGTCTGCAAAGATATGAAGGAGCTTCCACCATATGGTGCTACCTTTTAGTCATGCACCTATAGAAACTTGCAGGGATGCATTCGGAGGAGCCACTAATTATAGGAAACTGAACCATGTGTGAGACTTGAGAGATGACAAGTTCTATAGCTAGCCAACTGGAGAACAAGGGAACTCAGTGAGGCTGATAAAACGAAATCCATCAGAATGAAATTCCTGAAAAGTCAATGTCTTGTTTTCTTCTGAAGAATTGAAAGGATTAGCTCAATCTCCCAGACAAAGGGACCCTCTCCAGTCAGTCTGTGGTATAATTTGGGACTTCAGTGGATCAGAGGAGGCTGACATTGGAAAGACTCAAATTTTACTCTTATCAAAAACTCACCCTCAGAAATACACCCAGAATGATGCTATCCAACACCAGCCCAATGAGACTGACAGGTAATACTGATCATTCTGTATCTTTCCACATAGTTATATATGACATTATAATTTTTAGGAAATAAACTGCTTCAATGTTTTTCTAGTGTGAGAAAGGTGTAAAAACATGGTCAGCTTTGCAATTCACTGAGAAAATACAGGAATGTGTTTCTAAAATAAAAGGACAAATAAATATTACATTAAACAACAATTTATTTTTGTAGTAAAGTTAGTAGACAAAATAATGAGTGATCTAGATAATAAATGTTGAAGCTCTTTTTATCATTAAATAGTATTATATTCCTAAAATTTTACCTATGGCTGGCATTGTGATATAAAATTTTAACACTAGAACTTAGGCAGAAACAAGTGGATCTCTCTGCATTTGAAATCAGTCTAGGCAGTGAGTTCTAGGACAGCCAGGCTTAATCAGAAAGACCTTGTATCAAAAAGATAATTCCCCCTCATTTTAGTAATCCTCTTTTCATATCTTATTTCAAATCTATGTATGTTCCTAAATGTTAAGCTTTAGAACATTTTTTTTCTCCTATAACCAGAAAAGAACAAACAGAACAATTGCTCGAGTGCTAAAGGCTCTTTCACTTGTTCAAACTTTTGCTGAGTAACTACCTCACAGAGTTGTCTAAAAGAGTTTGTTTTCCTTGTTGCCAGGTCATTTAGTTTTATGGATATATAGAAACACAATGCTCATATGTACATGCATGTGCATATGGATGCATGAAAACTAAGATAATGGAAAACCAGTAAAAAATGTTAAACATAGGATAAGCAAAAGAAAGCACATCAATCATCAAAATCTTGTTTCCAGACCTCTGCCTTCCCCACCTTGGATGAGTCCACTGCTTTCTTCCCTGGGCATTCTTGAACTGCCCAGCATCTTTCTCTTACACAGTCAAATGATCAAGTTCAGATTTCAGTTTTCTTCTGTCTCGCAAGCATCTCCAGTGTTCTTGGTGACTTCAGCAGGGACAGGGTTCCTTGGCCATCATTTTGATTCTTTCAGTTATTATTACTCTCAGTGCCACCAGCTTCACCTTGACTCCAACCACGACATCCTGGATCTCATTTTTGTCTGTAGTCACTCTGTACACCCTGATCACCACAAATTTCTTGAGTCCAACATGTTTCCTCCACGATCATTTAAGCAAGTGTTCTTTTACCTTATTTACATCACTAGCATATAGTCATTTGATTGGGGCTCTGTTAGCTTCAACCTTCACTTCTTCCTCTGTTTTTATTACTAGACATGATAGTCTGTCTCAGAACAAACACTCACATGCCAGGCTCTGAGACACATCTTCTGTTTTCTTTCCGTGATGTTTTCCTAGCTAGACTCTGATATACAGCCAGCCCAGCGCCCATCTTCTATGCCTATCAGAGACACAAAACAAAGCTATACAAACTGTTACATTGATATTATAGACAATTTTCTATCTCCAACATTGAAAAATAAAAGTAATATCTCCAACTGCCCTCTTCCCAGCTTCATGAAGTAATAACTGCTAGTGGAAACTGTGTACAATTAAAGTATGTAGCATGATGATTTTATGTATGTGGTCACTTGAACTATTTTACTAACATCAAGTTGATTTAACATAGAAATCACCTCCCATAGCTGAAGTTTTGTGTGGACTAAGAATACTTCAGGGCTAGTTTTATCAGATTTCATGCATAATATTGAGTACTGGTAACAATAATCAAAGTGTTGTACACTGGACCTCCAGAACTTAATTATCCTATACAAATGAAATATTTGTGCCCTTTGACCAAGATCTTTCCACAGCCCCCACTTCCACCCTCCTTACCAATAGTGTCACCAACCTGCTCTCTGTTTCTGTAAACATGCCATGTTACATTCTGTATTTAAGTGAACGTGTGTCAGGAAGGTTTTCCTCTGTATAACACACTGCAGAGTGATCTATGTTTTTGCAAACTGCAACCTTATTTTTAAAGGCTAAATGTTACTCCAGGGTGTGTGAGTATGTGTCTGTGTGAGTGTTTGTCTGTGTGAGTGTGTGTATATGTGTGTGTGTGTCTTCATTTACTTTTATATATCTATATACGACAGACACTTAGCTTATTTCTATGCTGTAGCTATAATTCATTTTGAAATGAACATGAGAGGCCAAATATCTCCTTAACATTCTGATTTTGTTTTTAGGCACACGGCCTCAGAGTTGGGATTGGTAAATCATACGGTGTTTCTAGTTTTGATTATTTTAAGAAATGTTCATTGTATCCTCCAGAAATGCCAAATGGGGAAAGAATAGTTTCTTCAATAGTGTTAGAAAACTCACCGAATCCTCCACAGGGGAGTAAAAATAGGCCCTAAACTCAAGCCATGCACAAAAATCAATTCAAAATGGATTAAAGACTTAAATGTAAGGCCAGAAGCTAGAAACCTACAAAAAGAGGGTAAGGGAAAGTGTTTTGACACTAGTTTTGGCAATAATTGTTTGAATATCACACTAAAACCACAAGCAACCAGAGTGAAAATAGAGATGGGTGTGTGCTAAAAAGATTCTACATGGTGAAGAAAGAATCAACCAAGTGTAGACAATCTACAGCCTGAGAGCAAATGTTTACAAACTGTATATATGACAGGAATCAACATGCAAAATTGGCAAGGAACTTGTGCAACACAGTAGAAAAATTGACCAATGGATTTCAATAAACAGTTCTCCAAAAAAGGCTTTGAAAAGTCAACCATTTACAACCCAGTTGTCCCCATCACTAGCTATCAGATCAACACACTCTAACATGAGGTATCAGCAAAACTATTTCCAAAAAGATAAGACATAACAAGTATGGGTTACAGACTCAAAAATCTTAGTCCGCTATTGGTGGGAATAGAGATTTGACAAACTTTCTGCTGTGTTCTTATTTAGTGTCTTCATTCGCTCTGTGAAGCACATGCTTCAGATCTTTCCATTATCTTTAAACTCCCTCAGCTCCTCTATCAGTAAGTAAATAGCTTTCACTCCATAGCTAAAGAAAAATATATACTGCCAAGGGAAACAACTCTTGGGTGTTTGAATTCCTGTCTATTCTTTTTCTCGTTCTTTCTGTCACAGAGAAAAGCATCAAAATCCTAATACTAATGTCTCCCTAGGGGCTCTGACAATATCCACAATGTTTAGCCATTCCCTATTTCTCCTGTTAGCTTGATTTTCTTCTGTTAGACCCTTCATCCAAGAAAAATTCAAATGTGCAGAGAGATCAACTATCTCAAAATTAAATGGTCCATTGTCTCATGGTAATTTCCATGGTCTCAATTACCATCACGGGGTTATTGTCTTCTTGAATTTCAGGAGACAGTTGTAAAATAATTTATCCACAAATACATCACTTTTCACTTGTAGGGAAATGAACTAATAGTTTCTCCTACAAAGGTGCTCCTCTTCTGTGTTTCCTATCCCTATGAAAAGCAGCAAAATCTGACTCATAAATTTCTTCAGTGTTCTCCATCTAAGCAAGAAGCTGCAAAATTCTTATAATGTTTCTGTTTCCCAACACAGGAAAAAAAATACAGGATTCCTTCTAGCTGATTGGGCTGAAACCTTGACACTTCTCTCAGTCTTTGTTGCTCCCTTCCCATCTAAATGCTATTGTCTTACTGTGTGATCACTTCAAAAGCCTCGTGAATGATCGCTCCCCTGTCTTCCTTCACTTCACTTTCATTCTCAGCCTGAGCGACCTTTCAAAAGCATACATCCAATTATGTCAGCCTCTTGCTTGAAATCTCTCACAGCTGATCATATGTCCCTGAATATTGTCAAAAGCAATTGAAGGAGTGAAAAGAACATTAAATTTACACAGACAAATGATTTTCCAATTGCAACGCTGTGGGTTGTTTTTAAGAAATATTTAAGAACATAAAACTTGAAGTTATTTTTATGTGTCCCCAAATAAGAATAATAACATTAAACATTTGCATAGAACTTTTACTAACAAAGCATGATGCTTTTATTATTTTCACTAACTCATGACTTTCAAATTTCAATTTTTAAAATAAGAATTGTTTCCCCATTTTATTAATAAGAAAGTAGAGAATAAGCATAAGGATAAGTGACTAACCAACTCCAGTTATCCACTTTGTTATGTGATGTGTGCTCAAACTAAATCAAAACTAAGTCATTCCCTATAATTAAATTAATAGAGTGAATTTAAAATCAGAAGAGTCTAATATTAAGACTGTAAGTTAAAAAAAAGCATCACAGATAGAAGATATGATAGATAGATAGATAGATAGATAGATAAGCAGATAGATAGATAGATGGAAGATAGATGATCAACAAGTAGGTAGATGCATATATGCATACATATATCAATACATAGATGCATATATTTTTACACATCTCAGTGCAGACTTAAATAAAGAAATTTTTATTTTATATAGTCAAAAACTAGAAATAATACTAAATTTCTTGTATGTGAATCAAGCCAGATAATACAGACATTTAACTAGTTACAGTGATATCTTATTTATTTCAATAAGAGTTGACTTTCAAAGAAAACCACTCCCACTATGAGGTAATGTAATTGCCACTAAACAGAAAGTGAAACATTTGTTGGACTGAAGCAGTGAAGGGGAGCTGAAGGGGAGCTGAAAAGATGAAGAGGCAGAGTCAGCATTGTCATCAGAACACAGGGGCACTCAACCACAACTCCACATGGGGAACTCAGCAAAGAACAAAAAGAATGCCTACTGCCAGCACAAACTGACATGGGGAGTCGTGGGAGCCAGTGTAAAATAAAAGACAGAGAACAGAGCCAATTCAGGTCAACTAGGTCTAATGAAAGCCTAGATAAACTAGGTGATAGATGCCAACCAAGTGGAAATGCCTGTCTAGATAACAGCTAATGAAAGAGTCCACCAAAATTAAGGAGGAACAAAAGCGTCTCTCAGAGGCCAAGCATCCCAGAGATTGCAATGCAAAATGCCTTCTATGTAAGAACCTTCTCAAGTCTAAGAAATCCAAGTGAAACTTTCACAATATCACAATACTTAGAGACAAAAGCAACTCAGAAACTCAATTTGGTTTAAGAGGAAATCACTTTATACTACAATAGTTCCTGAATTTAATGAAAATTTTAAAAAGGAATAGCCAGGATAGGAGCTACTGCTCTTTTTCCAATAATTAAATGAAGCATACAAATGCAGACAAAAATACTAATGAAAGTCAAGGTCAAAAAGTGCCTGGGAGAAAGACCAGCACTAGGACTCTATGACCAGACAGAACCTTACTTCCACTGCAGAAAGGTACTATTAACACAAATTTTGAGAACATGTTATGCCTAAATAATAAGTAAAATCAGAGGTTAGTAACAGTTATTTGTGAAGTCTTCTTTATTTAACAATTTTGGCATAGAGTTTTTCTCATTTTATAAAACATTGTCAAGAAAAGACTAGAAAGCACATCAGCATAGATAGCTACAGTAATCCACTAATTCCTCTACAGCAAATGTATAAAAAAATAATAAAGAAAAACAAATGTCCTAGGCAAGATTTCAAAAATCATAGCAGAGACTATACTACCAGGTGAGATGCCATCATCAGGAAGGTAGTTTTCCCAGGGCAAGGCTTATCAACTGTTCTATTAATGTGCTGACTCCTGAAATTTCCCCAAATGTGGGAAATGCCACTCCATAACTGTGACAATAAGGAACTGAGTTTACACTATCCTCTGGGGAAAGAAATCATAAGCAACATCAGGAAAACTTTTTTTTTCTAGCCTAAAATTTAGATTTCTGTCTGAAATTACTTCTTTGTTTTAGCCTAATATTTAGGTTCCTGCCTGAAATTACTTCTTTGCTCTAGCCTAAGATTTAGATTTCTACCTGAGATTACTTCTTTTTTCTAGCCTAATGTCAGATTCCTGCCTGAAACCTACTTCCTTGTCCTTGGCCCATGTCAGATTCTTGCCAAGCAGCCCCATAGGATCTCCACCTCTCCCCCTTTTTTATTTCACAAACAAGACTGAGCCTGTCTTAGGTCATTCTGACAAGAATGCCTTCCTTGTCTGTCATGAAATATGCAGTATCCAAAGCAATGCATTTCTGTCTTAGGTTGGTAAGGCTCTGTGCAGAATGCCTGAGACTAACACTATAAGGTCTGTTTGGCTTGTTCTTGGAAACCAAATTGCCATCTGACCACCAAGCGAACTTAAGTTCATATACTTAGACTGACCTCAGGGATAAACTGTTTAAGTCAGAATTCTCTGGACAGTCTACTTTTAAATATGAGTTCATGGTCAAAATAATATCCATTGCTTTCATTTCTAATCATTTACTTTTTAAAGTTTCTCCAGGCAGATCTAAGTTTTTAAGTTCGTTACAATATACAACAAGAAATTACACATGGACCAAAAATTGGTTTGGGTAAAAGTGTGAGGAAAGAGTTACTGTGAGAAAATATTTAGGGGGGAATTATAAACAGAATTATAAACTCAATACAACCTCATCCAACAAATTATTGAGTCATCAAATTTTGAAAGGTCCCCTGACATTGTCCTAGCAATTCAATTTCTGGAGATTCATTTAATGCATACCCCAAATAAACATGTTTGTTGATGTTTGAGGCAACATAACTTATAGTGACAGAAAATAAAAACAGATTATGCATCAACAAAGAGTAACAGATTTTAATCCATTTGTACAATGGAATTAGTATACAATCATTAAAATGACTGAGACAGAGTCGTGTTGTTACATCATGATCAAACTGAATTTAAAATCAATATAATAGTTTCTTTCATGAGTAATTTTTAGATCATCTCTTCCTCTTGATACATAAGGATATCTTCATATGCATAAGTTTATGCATACAGTGTTTTATATAGCAAAAGAATTCAAAGTGCTAAACTCCAGGTATAGATCAGAATATAAACAGAAGAATACAGTTTTAATTTTCAATGTTCATCAGCCTCACCCCATAAACATTTGGACTATGTATTTTATACAATAGTTTCCAAAGTTTCTATGGGACTTATCATCACAAGTGAGAATTCTTGAGACACCCTTCAATTTTGTTTTGTTGTATTTCTTGACAAAAGTGCTTCTTCAAGGCAATGGGGTGGGGTTGAGGTTGGGGATATCCTTGTGGAGACAGGGGGAGGAGGTATGGGATGTGGAACAGTCAGAGGGTGAACCAGGAGGGGGATAAAATCTGGACTGTAAAAAATGATTAATAATTTTTTTTTAAAAAAAAAACCTGTTAAGTACAGAAAAAAATATCAGGTTAGCCATGGATGGGTGTCCTTCACCTACCCAGACCCAAATATAAACTACTGCTTATAATTAACCCTTTATATATTCACAGCCATGACCCATGTAATCTTGTATTTTTCTTCTCTTCAGAGTAAGCAGGTTCAACGAGGCACTAGTGTTTAATTAAGTACAAATTTAAAAAGCTGGATCAGGCCCCACTAGACATATAAATGTAATATACTTAGTACCATAAAGTTGGCTGATAATACACATCCATGAGGTAAAAAGACCTCTTAGAGCAGACTATTAAGTTAGTCAGAATCCAATTTGTGGAAAAAATTCCTGTATACTCTCATTGGTGAGCAATAATACATTTTGGTTTCATCCTGACACAAAAAAATTCTCTCAGGTTCCTTTATGTTCTTTTATGTAAGTACCATAAAACATTAATAGAAGTTCTCTCCTAGGTCTCTATTCAAATGTGGCTTGATTTGTAGATTTCATTAACAAATATCAAGAAAATTTTCTTTTGCTGGCATTACAAAGTGGAACAAAGCTGCTAATGTTTGCATTGTGAAAACTTGCATAATATTGTTTAAAAGCCACTTTGTCTGGGGACCTTGTCAACATTAGAAGTAATCTTGTCTCAGAAATAGGAAGGCTTTGATTATTTTTAATGAGCAAATGCTGGATGTTTCTACACAACAGGAAATAGAAACTGCTTTCACTTTTTCCCCTGGGACAATGCTTTCAAAAATTCAATTGTAATAAGTCTCAGATTGCATTTCAGCCCCCACTTGTTAAGAGAAAATTCTGAGCTTTCTAGGACTTTCTAGCCCCAAATCCTGAGCTGGAATGATCTCTTGGTCTTAACAGTGGAGAGCAGAGGTGTCAGGGGAGGGGATTTTCTACAATTTCTCAGAAGGAAGAGACATTCTGATCACTTTATTGCACGTGCCATATCAGAACCAGTAGCAATGGTAATAAACAGATAAACCTCATGTGTTCAATAATGCATGTTCAGGAACAAATGTTCTTCTTTCTAATAGAAATATTAAACAACAAAAATGCCTACCTGGCCAGAAACCATTTCTCACAAAAGTTTGTAAGCATTGTATATATGCTTTCTGATGTGATGACTGTTGAGTCTTGGAAAGGGAAAACCAATATCTGTGTGGTTGTGAGATTTGCTCATGAACCACTGGCATATGTTCCAATGACACAGTTCCCTGACTGGTGAGCTTAGGCAAGTTCAGGGTCAATGAAATGCAGTTTGAGTAAGTACCTCTCAGAACAGTACTAACTGGAGCCACTGTGGAATACCTTGCCATAGTCTCACAGAAATTCAGATCCTCACATACCACATTGACTTCTATTTGTTTGTTCATTTGTTTTTATTGGATATTTTATTTATTTACATTTCAGATATCATTCCCTTTCCCCTCCCTGGAAACCCTCTGTCTCATCCCTCCTTCTCCTTTTTGCTTTTACACCATTTTAATTACATGCAAGTATTAAGGTCATTTCTAGGTTGAGAAACTAGCAATACAATAGATGCAAAATAGTCAAAGAACAAGGAGACAATAAACACAAATAGTCAAAGAACAAGCAGGGCAATAAACAAAAGTCTGCGAACACTCCCATTATCATTGTATCTAAGAGCTTATCAGGATGACCAAAATATTTGAGCCAACTTCCCTGTCCTAGCCCAAAGTTATTTTTAATGTCTGAAGTTCATTCAGCCTCTAGAAAATAGCAAATGCTTAAAGAAGAGTAGTTAACACACTACATGATAAATGGGTAGCAGACCTTTATGCTGAAGCCCTGAGAAATGACAGTGATTAAGAAAGAATAGATAAGTACACCACACAAAGTCTTGTACTTTGATAATATATCATATCTGGTTGATAGACATACCATGCATCAGTAGGCTAGAAATATGTCTAGAAACCACTCTGTCTACCCACAAGGTATATTATCAATTTCTGAAAGTGCCCTATAGCCTCAGCTCTTATATAGTATGAATTTTGTATGCTTTGTGGTATGTATTCACAAACATTATTTCTCATTAAATCCCATATGGTCACATAGTGTAGCATTTAATGTGAAACAGGAGTCTCAGAAGGAATAAACTATTACAATTGTCTAATAAGTTCAAAGCTAGAATCTCACAATAGATTATACTTCTGAATCCTGTGGCTTCGTATAGTACCTTACTTATATTCAATTTACAGAGTTATTAGAAATAGTATGGTTCATATTACCTTCACAAAAGCAAAAGATCATTCCAGATACTAATAGTTGCCAAGAAGCTTGATTATAATATTATAGCAAGAAATTTGCAGAGTGGCTGTTTTAGAAATAGAGTCAGAGAAGGCTTCTCTAGAAGGGTGCCAATTACACTGATACCTGATTGAGGGAAAGGAAACATTTCTGTTTATATCTTGGTAGAAGTTCTAGCAGAGGGTTGCCAAGGGCAATGTTTTTATTTTCTGAACTTATAAGTAGAACAAAACCATGGTGTATCTGGGGCCAAGGGAAAATAAAAAGATAAATCTGGATTATGTAAGGCCTAAATATGTAACTTTTAAAATTACTGCTGTATAACTTAAACACACAGCACTCAGGTATGAGCCAATTGGGGTAGGAGTTGGTTCCACAGAGACAGTAAAGAACACTGGCCCCTTTAAGCTTGTGAGCCTTCAACATTGTCTCTCATGGAAACAATAAAATGGAGACTAGAAAAAAAATGTCAGGGGCCAGGACTGGAGTGAGGGTCACTGCTATCTATATCCCTTTGCTCCAAATCAAAGTGGGAGTGTGGTATTGGAACAGGGTTAGCTATATGGTGATGAAAAAAGAAATTACTGAGAATATTAGCATTCTTCACAATAGGCCTTTTACACATTGTTTGAAAATGGCCTTTTGTGTACAATTAGAAGTCACTGGGATTAACCACAAAGGATGGATGGTCTGGCTGTTTGCTGGAATGATTATTTTCCCTAAAGGGAAAGCTCAACTATCATGCACAAGAGCACAGTTGGAGTCTAGAGTAGAGCTTAGGCAAAATTATGTCTGACCGGTTTGTAATAAAGGAAATTAAAAGTGGTCAGATTTGGAAGAAAGGTGGTTTTTTTTTTTTTTGTTTTTGTTTTTTTTTGTTTTTGTTTTTTTTGTTTTTTTGTTTTGTTTTGTTTTGTTTTGTTTTGTTTTTTGCTTTTCTAACACAGGAATAAGCACTTGTTGACAGATGAAATACTGGGAGTCAAAATAACATCTCAATCTCTTTTCCCATTTTGACTAGCTGGTAAGATGTATTGAGATTTAGAGGCTTAAAAAAGGTTATGTTTGTGATTAGGGTAAAAGAAAAAAGTCCATAGTTATATTTAAAACATTAAGTCTAAACTGCCCATTATACCTTCAAATCAAGTTATTAAGGAATATATTGATGTGTGAATCTAGAACGAAAGAGAATATTTTAGTTTGGAGACAAAATTTGAGATCATCATTGAAAAGATAGAACATAAATTTCAGAAATGTCATCTCGTGACATGTGCAAAGAACTAGAGACAATAGTTGAGCATAAATATATCTTTTAGAGAATATTTATAAAAGACAAAATGATGAAAATACTTCACTTTCAAGGAAATTTTTAATTGGGGAGGTAGGAAACTAAAATAGGCTACAATTTTACACTGTGATACGAACTAAAATTCTAGTTTGCAAACAAAGTGACATGGCATGTCTGTGCCGGGCTGTATGGATAAGAAATGGTAGATTTTCTATAGATCTTAAACAGAGAGGGATGGTTTTGCACAGGCATATGATCTGTCTTTAGATTTTAGTTCACAAACAGTAAAGACCATGGCTCCACATTTAAAATGACATGATAACGGCAAGTTTTATGTTAGTGCCACAACTATCAGGCATCAGTAGGACTGGGCCTGGTTAAAGTCAGAAGGAACATATGATCGTCACGTAAAGAAGTTTATTTCAAATGGGAAGCTTGGTGATGAATAAATCCTACTTAGTAAAGTGATTCTGTACTTCAGTTTGTAAGGGTCTCCGTGCATGCTTCTAAATTTTTATTCTGTTTCTGGGAGGAAATGTCAAAGTGTCAGATCTAACACATTTAATTGAAACTGCATCAAAATGTGTTGCAAGTGTATTTCTAGTGTGAACTCAGGATGGCTCAAAACTGTTCATGTGCTGAGGGTTCCTCACACCTCCGCTCTGACAGGCCCTTTACAGAGTCCCAGACTCATGCTAAGCTATATTACTAATTCCCATGTGAACCTAAGGCCAGGAGAGTTACACTTTTGTGTCTTTTCTAGAATGAACTTAATCGTTCCTTCATCATGAGATGACAAGAGACAAAAATGGAGAACGAAAATGAAGAAGAAACTGAAGGAGGCCTCCTTCTTTTATTTTTAAATATTTTTTTTTTGATGAGAGATTAAATAGTTCATTTTACCTGGTTTAGGCCAGCATGTCAATCAAGTGACAAATTTTCATGATTTGTTTTAAAGAAATAAGTCCTTAAAGTGATTAGTTGGCCAATCTAAAACTTTAGGATGTATATGCGTGTATATATATTCATATATACATATATGAAATAAAAATAGTGCAAGCTCATTTTTCAAATAGGATATTAAAAATTATAAAACTCTTCCATATGAATCCAAATTGTGTAATCAATAACTCCAAACAATCTTCCTTGTAAATACATACAATACCTTTAATTAAAATCCCAGGAAGAGGTCTTTGCAGCAGAGCTGAACTCTCCCCTGGAGACTGTATTTGCAGGGTGCACTTTTGGAATGAAAATGGGGCTTTGAATTAAATGAACATCAAAGCAACCCACACTCCCCAGTGCAGAGCACATGAACAAATGCTCTCTGGGACAGGAACAAATGCTCCCTTGGACTTCATCCTTGAGAGCAACTTAATCAACCTCAGCCTCTCATGTAGAAAACCCTCTATGCTGGTCCCATCTTTCCCTCACTAAGTTAGTTATTGCATTGAATCTAATTACTCTTCACAATCAGACCATGTCTCTCATAAGTGGGAAATCATTTTAAGATATCATCTTTAGCAAGGCATCGAATGTTCATCTTTATGTTCATCCCCAGTCTCCACTGATCCCCATACATTCCCTGAATCTATTTTGTAGCATTTTTCCCCAATTGTGGGATTTTTTTGTCATCTTCTTTCAACACTTACTAGTTTTCTTATTTTACACACATGAAGCAGATATACTTTCAAAATTGCTAATGGTTTTCTTGTGTCTTTGTTTAGGTAAGCACAAACTTGTGCACACATACACACACCATCATCATCCTTTTAAGTTAGACTCCTTCTGATACATTTCTATACCACACTGGATAATCATTCAGCTGTGAAGCAAGCTAGAAAGACTAGGAAACCTACAGGACATGGAAAAGGAAAGGCACCTCTCACCCTGGCATCTCCCCAGCAATGGGTCAAGACTTTCAGCACAATTAGCACTTGATAAATTTGCTACATGGAGAACTCATTAGCTTGATACGGAGCAATGAATTATGCTTAGGACCAAAGCATGGCCATTGTTACTTTTCCAACAATAAACCTACAGTTTTCTAGGACCCTAATAAGAAATCCCATTGCCGTAAGACATGGCTTAACAGCCTTCTGCAACTTTGCAACCCATGGTTTTAACTTGTCAGATTGCAATTCCTCACCAAGGCATCTTAATAACCAACATATACTCTCATTTATGGAAAAAGGAGGCAAAGGAGAAAATGAAGTTGCTTAGCAATGCTTTGAGATATAAACTGAGTCACTCCGTCATATTGATTGATAGCTACTGCTAAAACACTTAAATGTAACTCTTCCTTGAGAGGCATACATCCACATGTAGGCATGTACTCTATTTTCCCAGCATTCTTCTTGTAATTTCCGTGATTAAGTCTATGATAAAACTTCCATCTAAAACTCCAACTCTCCCTCTTCACACAGGCTCAACCTGAAATGCTTTTCTGGCAAAATTACATCTCCTCTAACAGAAAACTCCTCAGGCTGCTACGAGCTTCAAGGTGAAAGTGAGTGGGCAGATGCTGCCCTGATTGCTGACTGGTGGTTATTTTATTTACTTTAAGCAGGCCCAGAGCTCAGCAGCTTCTTGAAGACTAGCATCGTGTGTCTCTCATATGGTCTTATCATACATTAACGCTGAGACACCAGTTCTAGTTACAGGACATGAAATTAAAATTAGCTCTCCCTTCTCTTTTTCTCTTGCCTTGCCTTCTCCTCTCCCTCCTTCTTTTTCTTCCCCTCCATTATCCTTTTTGTATTTCATAAACTTTTACTAATACATCTGTAAAATAAATGTATCAGAAAATAAGTAATTATGGAGATTAAATTAAGAATAAGAGGGACAATATAAAGCAGATATAAACAGAAAGCATTGTTATATTCTGGTAAGATATATCTTTTGCAAGAAAAACTCAAAAAAGATATTTTTATGTTCTTATCACACTGAAGAATATTTTTATTACATTTTGTTCTTTCTTAAGGTATTTTTCTGAGATGAGGCCAAGAAGAGAGCAGTCCATGCTTTCATGTCAATCAGACATTAAGTTATAGAGGTTATTGCAAGAGTACCTTTCCTTCCTTCGGGTCTCCATCAATAAAAGACACAAGCCTCTTACAAGAATGTTCTCATCTCAACAGCACTGCATGTGAAGGCACAAAATAAGTACCATTTTATCCCTGTTCCCAGGGATATAATGTCCTCACTCCACTGCTTGCTAAAGAGAATTCTAGTTCAATACATTCTGCTTTTTTCCTCATCTAAGAAGACAAGAGGGATTCTTTTAGGGTTTTTGAAATGGAAAACAAACGGAATTATAAGCAAAAACTCTGCAGCTAAGAGGCTGTTGGGGGTTAAGATGTTAGGGGAAGGTAAAAACAGTAAAGCATAGGAGTGGGTGTAGAAAATGGATTGAACAAAGCTGAGCATGTAAAGACATCTTCTCCCAGGATCTACTCTAAAAGGAGATGAGGGCTTGTTTATTCTGAATTAAAGACTGCTGCAACAAACCCTGATGAGTTCTTAGAACTAAGGACAGAGGAAGAGTCTTAGACCATGTATTTGCCTATTCAAATCACCATATGGAACCTTCTTCATGCCTCCATGGCTGGAGATAACTGTACACTTAAAGACAGTATCCAGCACTTAGGTGCTGATCCTCCCACTGTCCTTCTTGAGAGCTCTCAAAAGAATAGCCCTAGTTTCCACAAAAGGATGCCCCAGACTGTAAATCTGACAGAAAGCTTTTTTTTAAAAAATGCATCTAAAAGAAGCAGAAAGATAGCATGTAATTATAAAGAATGTTTGTTCTTGTTGATTCTTTCTCTTTCTTCCTCTCTTTTTTAAGTAAGTGCTTTAAAATTCAAGTGTAGGACCTAATGATGTGAAAAAGCCTTATGTAGTCATTTGGTCAAGATGAGGAAGCCACTAATGTTGTCTGGAACTAGAGAAATTATTTTACATAAGAAAAGGTGAAAAGAAAAGTATTAGTTATTACCATGAACACAATAATTGCATTTCATGGTATTTGTGAAAGTTTTGAGGAAAAACATTAGTTTGCAGCTCATCTTTTGTTACAGTATTTTGTTCCAAAACTACTTTGAACCTAAGTTTTAAGAATTTTTCTGTAGTATATAATAGTATTAAAATCCAGCTACTAAAATAAAAACTCACTCATCACACTGAACATAAATTCCCTGAAGTAATCCTAAAAAAAAAAGCCATTTTCTACAGAAAGAGAAATGACTGGATCTGAGATAGCTTGGCAAAGAAGTGACAAGCTGAGAAGTGTTTCCCTAAAAATCAAGAAAACAAGTTTAATAAATCCTGCTGTATTGTAGCCAATTGAGAAAAGAGTGACAATGTGCATCAGTGGTGGCTAATAAAATGGCCAATAAGAATATAAGATTCACTGGGTGTGGAGGCTCATATCTCTAACCCCAGCAGTCAGGGAGGCAGAGGCAGACAGAGTTCTGAGAGTTCAAGGCCACGCTGCTCTCCCTAGTGACTTCTGGGATGGCTAAGGCTGCATAGTGAAACTCTGACTCAAAAATAAATACATACAATAAGATAAAAAAAGGAGGTAAGGTTCAGCTATGGTTCCAAACAGTACCTCTGTTTAATAAAGATGATATACATATATTTGCACACACACACACATGTGTGTGTGTGTATATATATATATATATATATATATATATATATATATATACACATACATATATTTCACAATGATATTCTAGGTTTCTAGGGAGACATGCAAGTTTTATTAATTTCAGATACATACCTATTATCATATGTATAAGTCTACACATTAAAAATGTTTTTCTTACACAGCTAGATATACACTGTGATATATTCATTAAGAATTTTACTGATGTTATATTGGAGTAGGTACAGGTCATGAAACAAGGAAAACCACCAGGAAAGGAGAAAATGGGTTTTAAAGAATTGTGTTTGTTCAGTAATTGAACACATGTATAACATGAAAGGTGGTGTTACACTGATGGCTGAAGGGAACAGGCTTGGAAGGAAGCAGGATGATGGAGAAGGAGGAGAATCGACAAATCAAAGTATGTGTGAGAATGTTAAAAGGATCCCTGTTGCTACTCTCTTGATTGTTTTTGTTAAAAAAATAAGAATTTTAAATAGAGAGAATGATTATTATAATTACAAATAATTATTTCCTCCTTTCAGTGTACTGATCCCTACATACACACACACACACACACACACACACCTACATACGTACACACACACACACCTACATACGTACACACACACACACACCTACATACGTACACACACACACACCTACAAACATACACACACACACCTACTTACGTACACACACACACACCTACATACGTACACACACACACACACACACACACACACACACACACACACACTCCTCACTGTATTTATGGCTAGATAAAAGCACCTACTGAAGTTCTCAGGGGGAAAGTGTCTGAACCAGATAGTGTCTCCCAGCCTGTGAAGATCTGGCCTCCAAATTCTTTCCTCCATTGCTCCTTTTAAGGTGACAGACATGCTAAAGGAAGGAGAAGGGAAGAGCCTGGGACAAGATGCTTTGCATCCTGGAGTGTCTAAACTCTCAATATTATCTTCCCTTATGAACCACAAGTCCCTCAACAAAAGTCACTGGCCATCTGTTGGGGGTAATGAGCAAGCAATAAAATGGTTTGGGTCCTAATTGTGCCTCAATTTAATGTTTCTTAAGAACAACAAATAACAAGCTGCTCTTTTTACCAATTGTCCCTGTTAATACTTTTCTGGTGACTCTTCAATAAACCTCAGACACCGATGTGTCAAATTGGTAACAGAATGGACTTCCTAAATTCTCTATTTCCCTAATTCCTCCTCTGTATAATAATCTTAGATGGCTAGAAAACCCAGTGGTTTTTCTCAAAACCACCTAGACAAACTGAAAAAAGCTCCTTGAAGTCGATCCTCACAACATCAAAAGGAAAATAAACCCAGGGATCTTTGTCTTTTTCCTCACAATAAAAAGGAACTTTAAAGAGGAGGGATGTTTCATCTCTTCTTTTAAGGCGGGACCTTAGAAAATAAGTCAGAACAGAATGTATTTATGCTAATGGTGTCATCCTTAGGATCTACACTGCTTTGAGAAAATCCGAGAGCCTTCGTCTATCCACTTAATTTTATCTGTCAAATAGGGATGAGTGTCTGGAATGATTTAAATGATCTGACACTGACATATTTGCTTCTATCCTAATTGCAGAAATAAGGCACGTTTGCAAATAATTTTATTTCAAGATTGAATGTGCAATGAAAGTCATCTAAAAAGTCACATGGGAGCAGGGAAATGGCTCAATCTCCCTGTTCCCCTGTAACATTTTAGATCAGATTGCAATATAGTCGACATTCTCTCTTTATATGATGTGAAAGTCAAGCCTGATGACCTGAGTTCCATCCCTGGCTCCTACAACATGTAAGTTTTCCTGTGATAACCACATACATAATATGATATTCGAACGTGCATTTACACACATGTGCATGTACACACACACACACACACACACACACACACACACACACACAATGTTTTGTAAGTTTTTTAAACACATGAAGGTTCAAAGACTGTCTATCTGAAGAGAACCAGGAAGTGTTATGCCATGTGTATTAGTCAGGGTTCTCTAGAGGAATAGAATTGACACATATGTTCATACTTATATAATATATTTGATACATATTCATACTTATATAATATATATTATTATAATAAAACCCTATATGTAGGCATATACTGAACATATGTGTTATATATGAATATATATTGGTATGTTATATATGTGATATATATGCTACACTACAGGCATAGGTATATAGATAGATACAGATACAGATACAGATACAGATACAGATACAGATACAGATACAGATACAGATACAGATACAGATACAGATACAGATACAGATACAGATATACAGATACAGATACAGATATAGATGACTTATAGGCTGTGTTACAGCTAGCCTAATAACAACTGTCTACCAAAGGATGTTCCAAGGATTCAGTAGTTGTTCAGTCCATGAGGCTGGATGTCTCAGCTGTCCTTCAGTATGTGCCAGAATTGCAAAGCAATCTCTAATGCTAGTGAAGGAAAAGACTTGTTAGTGTCAGCAAGTAAGCAAAGAGAGAGCAAATTGCCTTCTTCCATGTCCTTATACAGGCTGCCAGCAGAACAGCTGGCCAGATTATAGGTGAGTCTTCCACTTTAAAAGATTTAGATTAAAGGTAGATTTTCTCACCTCAAAGATCAATTTTAGAATTGGGTCTTCCTACTTCAAATGATTTAATTAAAAAGAAATCCTCATGGGTAAATCTTGACACTAGAGGATTAGTTAACTCCAGATGTAATCAAGTATCAACCAAGAATAACCTTCACATTGTATCAATGCCGTTCTGTAATTAGGCATACAATTTCAGACCAATGCCTTTAGACAGAAGCATCAATTTCAAAAAGAAAAATGTATACGGATTGTTATTGATCAATTTCAGTTGATCAATAACAGTTGAAAGCAGGTCAAGAAGTTGAGTCAAACTGTAGGCAAGTTTTCATATTGCTGTAAAGGAAAAGATTAGATTTTAAAAGGAATTTAAATTAATCATGGTAAGCCATAGATAAGGTGGTGGGTGGGGTAGGTTAACATTGGATCTCATCTATAACCAAACCATTAATAATTTTAAGAAGAAAGAAGTTAACAAGAAAATAAAAGGCTAGAGAAAACTAACATAACCTAGGCTACTCATGGATATTTTTTCAATCTGCAAGTACCTGCCTTGGTCAAAGCTTAGCATGTCAGCTCAAATGTTAAATAGTGTTGCTCACATAAAGGAAGTATTTGTCATGAGACATCTGCTTTTATATTTGAGTATTTTCATTTTTGGTGTAATATTTTCCAGGAATTTATGCCTCATAAGGTTACACATTCCCAAGTCTTTTAACATACTCAGACCAGAGGCATATGGCACAAGTACCCAATATATAAGAATTCTGCCAGTAATCACCAGATGATCTTCCTGTAGTATGCTGACAAGACTCTAGGATGGATCTCTCCTCCTCTAACACACTATTGTGGAGGAAGAACAACTTGTGAGTCTATAGTAAACATTGTCTCTCCAGTCTCCACGCTGGTGAAGACTGATACCACGTTGATACACATTTTGAGAGAAAGTTTTCATTATTTGTTTTTCAATGTTTTACAGAAGATATTAAGTCTACTTATATTGTGACAGCAATTTGGTTTCAAATATCCAGTTAGGACAATGCATTTCTTCTAAATAAAACACATTGATTGAAGTTGTGTCTTCATTGAGGGTCTTTTTTTGCATTTACATACAGTTAATTACTTTTTTCTCTGCCATCTATGGTTTTATTAACCTTCAGAGATTGAATGTGTGTGTTCAGTCTTTCCAGATTAATTTTTATGATTTTCCTTTTTCTTCTTCAAGTATGGGAAATCCTACAATAATTGATTGAGTAAGCATGCATATATCCCCCAGGCATAGGAAAGCAGAGGCATAAAGTGTTAAGCAGAGTTGTCCAGTAACACAAGGCTTGACAGTGATAAAACTGAGTAAGGATGAAGAGTTCTGGACTTTCAGAGTTGTCAGTTTTCCCCTCCTTCAATGGTGTACGATTGAGACCTTCTCTAGAGAAACACTCTGAGTAAGACATCTATCTATCTACCTATCTATCTATCTATCTATCTCTCTATCTATCTATCTATCTATCTGTTTAGATTTTAACCACTTATGAGTGTCAAAAAAGACATTTTATTGTGTAATTATTTCTAAAACAAGGCTAAATTCATTCTTATTTCTGGCTTCTTAGCTTAGCTTCTGTACATTTCACTTATAATCTTCAAATTAAGCTCCACAAATATTCCCTAATCATGGTCTAATTCTGTCAACCAACAAGCCATTTGTTCCACTACATAGCTGTGACATAAAGATTAAAGTAACACTTAGCACACCATGAAATTAGTTAAAATTATGGTGACATCCTTCATTCCTTCTCAACAGAAATGACAATTTTCCCCAAGTGCTCTACTCCAGTTATGTAGATGCTGCCATTTATGACTTTCTAAGTTCCTTCTGTTTCTATTATATAGCTATATCTCAGCTACAGTATTCATGCATTTAAAGCTATATGTTTCTATGTATTACATTCCAATTTCACTCCCCTATCTTCCATAGTCATGAATGGTATGTGCATCATCTGTTCTACCCAGATAATTACAAAGGAAAGGCAATTATACTCTATATTAATAGGCCTAACGCATAAGACAACAATGATATAAGCTTCATTATCCAGAGATAGCTGATCAGAACTTAGGATTATCATAGTGTATCTTCCCAGTACTATCGTTAAATACTCTTACCTACTGGCCTTTAAAAACACCAAATTCAGTAATAATAAAAACATCTGACAACATTTGCTACATAAGAGTAAAGTCTCTCTCCAGAACTGCCAATGATCATGGTGTTTTGATAAAATGACTTTCTATTAATTCATCTGTATACAGATTTATTAGACTTGCAGTAGTTTCTGAAGCCAGTCTGAAATAAAGCTCCCTGTAATGTCCATATGAGGGCTAAGAATCCCTCCATCCTGGTCAGACAATTATTTCATACTGACTCAAGCCCCAAATGTTATCTCTGAAGTCTCCATAAAGCATCTGGTGTGGAAGTACCACTGCATATCAAACTACGACATCTAATAAGCATGGTATCTCTTCACTGTGAGGAAATAGTCTGTAATGAAAACCACTGTGTATTCCATGACATTGTCAAGTAGGTATAGTGTACTTTCATGTGCATGTGAGTAAACCATAATTATTCCTCAGAATAAAAGCCATGAATATCTCAAAACAGGATGTGGTGGTAATACTAAATGACTGGGTCCCATTTCAGCTTTTAAAGCAATGTGTCCACTCCACAATGGTATTTTATGTACTTACCAGGCTCTAATACTCTTGGGAAGGGCAGTGATCAATGGTCTTTTCCCTCAGTTCCTGGTGTCAGCCTTCAAAATGTATGCCATTTAGTAGAAACTAGTTAGTGACTTAACACCAATAACTAGTATGAGCATGTTCAAGGCCCTAGGTTCAATTCCAAACACTCCCAAGAGTGCATCTTAAGAATCCATAACAATAGACATGCTAAGCTAGACGGGGGCGGGGGAAGGAACTCACAAGACCTCAACCCTACACAAAGAACTATAGGTAAATAAGGAATTCTGGTATCAGGAGAAATGGTCTTCCCCAAAGAAGAACACATCAATTGATTACCCAATATAAAATGATTAGCCTTGAATACATACATATAAGTAACATTATTTAAACTAAGAAGAGTGCTTTTATATATTGAGGAGTGTGTGTGTGTGTGTGTGTGTGTGTGTGTGTGTGTGTGTGTGTATGTATTTGTGTATGTGTATGTAACAACAATTAATAGAAAAGAGGACATGAATTTAAAGGAGAGCAAGGAGGCAAGAAGGATTATATAAGATTTAAATGTAGAAAAAAAGAGGGTAAGATATAATTATATTATAATCTCTAAAAATTTAAGAAATATTTCTATTTTGAAAAATGGCCAAGTGAGAGGAAGATGGCAGAAGCTGCCAGCACCCATGGGGCCTTGGGGCCAATCCTAGGAGCCTGAGAGACTCACTCAGGCTTTGAAGAGAGATGAGGGCTATGGAGGAAGGACCTGCAGAGCACACAATATCTCCACAACTATGAAAGGCAGGTCTTAAGAGAAGGAGCTTTATAAAAGTGGTTTCAAGGAAACTTGAATAAAAAAAGGCAGAAGAGATGTGCACTTGGTGGAAAGAAGCAGAGGTGGAGAAGTAGAGATGGTGACAGGCTGTGTTGATGTCTGTTGGTTCCCAGCAGGGGACCAGATTGATGTCCGTGAACTGAGCTACCACTAGAAAACATGCTGGAGTCCATGAACCATGCTGCTGGCAGCTGCTATGGACAAGGTAGCTTATTTTACAGTGTAATTGATGTCTGACAACTCATAACTGAGAATGAGGGACACTGAGGCCTCTGGGACAACTTCTGCCCTACCCTCCACCCCTCAAAAGAAACAGTCCAGACAGGAAGATATTAAAGAGAGTCCTTAAAAACTGACATAAAGGTACTCAAGTGTAGATCTTCTGGACAGATGGGGGGGGTAATGATGGCGTTGAGAGGGTTGGGAGGTGTCTCCATTTTCTTTAAGGAGCTGACCACTGTGAGTTTGACCATGCTTCAAAGAATATATAATCAATACAAATTGATTCAGTGTTTGTTTGTTTCCTTGTTTCTTTGTTTCTAGGGTACAAGGGTGGGAGAGTGGATCTGGAAGAAACTGGAATCAAGTGTAATTAGGGTGCATTATATGAAATTCTCAAATAATAAAAATGTTATGTTGAGGGAATAAACAAATAAGGATGGACAAAGAAAAAAGATAGAAAGAAAAGAATCTACAGCAATAAGGACAGAATGTGTTACACATGGTTGTTTCCACTTCCTTCTAATTGTCTAAATGAAGTTAAGTGGGCTTAAAGGAGAGGAGTGCAAGTAAGAATAAGGAAGAGCTGATGGACGTGCCAGGCTTTGAACTTTCTCAGTCCAAGTCGAGGAACATGATGTCTCAATTAATTTTGCTCAGCATTTATGAAGTACCTTTTTTTAAAACAAATTTTTATTGATGGTTTAATAAATACATTAGTTTAAAGCATTAAAAATAAAAGAAATTACCTTTCTTCACATTATAGAACAAATGTGCATTCTCTGAGAGTACAAATTTAGAAGCACAGAACCTTCCTGTGCGTGAACACACCACACCAACCGCCTTAAATTCTCCCAAAGCATTATTCAAATGTTCTAGTTCATTTTGCATTAATATCCCTTTGCCTGGAACATCTGCACTTCCATACTCTAATAATCTATGGGCAAATTCTCAGAGGGTTGTCAATGCCTGGTCACATGGTTTCTCTCCCCAATCTTTCCATCATAGTAAGTGGCAGCTTCAGGCATTTGGTATCTAAAGTCAAATAAATGTCTTATTCAAGTTTAACTCTGCTGGTTCAGATGCAATTCATGATCAAGATGTTCTAGTCTTTTCCAAAATACATCTCCAACTCTACACTTCTTTTCTTGCCAATCTGGCATAATTCATCTCTCACAGTCTATGCCATTCATCTTCTGTAGATAGTTTCCGATGTGTTAGCCAGTATGCTACTCCTGGAAGACACAACCACACCGCTCATCTTATTGCATTTCCATTTGCATTCTTCAGTCAGGATGCTCTTCAAATATTTGAAGGAACAAGTCACCTGCTCAGCTCTTTGCTTTCAAGGCAATTTTCACCAGCATTTCTAAACACTACATTTAAATTTTCATTTTGGACCACTCCACATAACTCTGTATCATCTTTCTTGATTTATTTTCTGCAGCATACTGACAGAGTTTGATGTACAATATGGTGTGGTTTCCAGTCAGTCATCCATCACTCTGTCAGAACAGAAGTCTAACTTTGCCAATTTGTTCACAGCAGAAACTCCACTGCCTGGAGCATCGCTCGAGAGTTGGTAAGTTTCTCATCTCCTTTGTGTAAAAGTCAGAATTCTCTCTTCCAAATCCTTACTTAAAATCTCTGTATTCTAAATATTCCTTCAAATCTTGTCACTTTGAGAAATCCGTTAGAATCAAGGAAAAACTTCCTCAAACCTGGAATGACTGTCAAACCTCATTCTGGACTCTTCTTCAGTACACAATTAACCATAAAAATGGTATTAAACTTTTAGAGCTTTATAATGAGTTTTCTGTGTGGCAGAGACATAAAAGTAGTTGATTTTATGTATTTAAATCTATGTGAAAATATATGATGCATTTTATGGACTGTAAGTGAATGAAACTATTTATATTACAAACTTGCTATTTTGGGCAGAGTCTCTGCTATAATCTACGACTGCAGCTCTTTTTTTTCTTTTCTTTTTTTTCCCCTGTTTTTAAGTCAATATTATAAAACATTTTTATTCACATAAAAAAGTGTTCAATCAAACCAATGACTCATTCACTGACTGCTTCAGTTACTTATAAAAAGTTTTCGTTAGCAAGAAAGCCACTTTTCTGCTAGCTGGGCATAGACAGCCACTGGACCTGAATAAAATGCTATGTGCAAACTAGACTAATCCTGTAGTAGGCAAAAGCAAGTCAGTTCTTTTAAGTAGCAGAACTTTTGCTGTTTGCTATAAAATCCATTCAGTTAAATAATTTGGTGCCATTAGCGGTTGACTCCTTGTTACAGAAAACCTCAGTCATTGACCATGATTTCATCTACACTAGACATAACCTTGGCTCCAGTCTTCCCTGTCCAAACCATGTGACCCTAAGTCTGAAAATAAATAGAGAAATAAAATAGACTTATTACAAAGCAATGGAAAGAGAGAAACTCACAAAACACTACTACTTTGTTTCTAAATTTATATCTTAAAATTTTATCAGTAAAAATTATCAAATGTTTGGTAAAGATAAAATGATAAAAAAAAAATTAGCAGAGATGTTAACTCAGAGACTACCATATGAAACTTTACTTAAATAGTAGGCTGAAAGTTGATAGGTAAGTAGGTAGATACTAGAATCGTTGCTGGTACTGGGCAATTTGGATTTCTTTAAACTGCAGCACAAGCTTTTTATGAATTTCACCAGGATCAGAATTGAGAAATTCAAAAAGAAGAGTTCACGAGAGCTTCCCAGTTACTTATGTAAATTTCCATCACATAAGAACAATCCTCCAAACATTCAAAATAAAACTAGAGAGTCAATTTGATTAGACAGAGTCAGTTCTGCAGTGGGATAAATTAATATATCCAATGGTCTCAGAAAGCTATCTGAAACACAGCAGACACTGAGGAAATGTCAGCCATGTGGTTTGAGGCAGGAGAAGCAGAGCTATCAGAAACTAGAGAAATCACCACATAAAGATGACTCTTCTAAGATGGATTCACAAAGCCAGGGGGCAAATCTTTATGGGACAGAAGCTTTCCTAGCAGCAAATAAATCAAATATTTCAATTATTTACTTAAGTATAAATAATACTCTATGGTTGAATACATTTAAATGAGTATTTTAAGTAAGTAAACAGCTAAAGAAACGTTAACACTCAGGAGAAATCTTTGGACTAGATTTATGATTTCAGCTTGACTTCTTCCTCAGAAGACTATTTTGGAGACAAAGTCTCTGACAAGTGTGCTTTGTGAAAAAGCACCTTCTGCCTCCTCACTTCTTTGCACAAAGTGACCTCCCAACACTTTGCTCTAGCTAATATTTAAGGATCAACATTATTTCCTGTTACCTTTTTTTAAAAAAAGGATTTTATTTATTTTATATACATGACAAGTACACTGTAACTGTCTTCAGATATGCCAGAAGAGGGCATCAGATCCCATTACAGATGATTGTGAGCCACCATATTGTTGCTGGGAATTGAACTCAGGACCTCTGGAAGAGAAGTCAATGCTCTTAACTGCTGAGCCATCTCTCCAGCCCTCTTGTTACCTTTTTATAAACAGAAAGGCTTTCTGCCTTAGACAGTGTGAACCCGCGGTAATTCTTGTATGTATGGTGTCTTCTCATTTTACTTCTGTAGGATCAAGACTGATGAATACCTACTTGGAAAATCCTAAAACGTAGCTGCATGCATTATTAATAACATCATTAGGAAGTACTGAGTACTATGTATTTGCATCTGGATGAGAATGTTGGTTAAAAAAAAGGATATCTAAATAATGATTCTTGATGTTTTTAAGAAGTTCCATTGGATTCAATGTTTACATGGTGATTACAAATCCTCTTCACAATTCACAAATTGCAATTCAGCTCTTCCTCCCACTCAAACCTGATTAATCCGATGACCTTGTTCTAATAGCAGGTGATTTATTTTTGTAAATTACTAATGAAAAAGAAATATCTGTGTATTACAAAAGTATAACTTTCACAGATGTAAAATATTTTAGTATTTTACTCAAAACTGGTATACTGTCTACCTTTAGTAAAAATAATACCTGAATTTTCACCACTTAGAGAAATTTTTTTTTAAATAAGCATCTAGTTAACTCCAAAACCTGAAAGCATACTACAGAACAAAAAAGTCATGTTAACTTATAAATACTTTATATTTACTCTCACTTATTTATATTTATAATCTTTCTTTTTATCCCTTTTATGCATATATACACATGTAGAAAAAAGATACAAAAATTTAACAAACATTATAGATTAAAGCAAAATATGCTATGTAAATCTAACAAATAAGTTACAAGAAGAAAGAAAAGCATTAACATTTTTATTATTTTTAATTACAAATTTTAGAGCCAAAATTTAGTGTCAGGATACACTGCAAAAACATGACATAATTTATTTTATAATGTAGAAAATTTCAGCAAAACTCTATTTTGAACAGATGCAAACAAGTCTGAGAGCTGGAATTTTTCAATTTCTTATTTAATATCCCATGTATGTTCATTATGCATTATGTATTAAATAATACTATTTAACATTATTCTGTTACATTTTATTTGCTTCATAAAATTTGACCAACTTATATATCTGATGTTGTCTACATGTTTCTTCAGGCACAAATGATCCAGCTGTTACTACTAGGGCTTAGATGTTGGGACCAAATGGAATGATATCAGTTCCCCCACTGTTGCGATTAATTTTTTTCTTTTGCAATCATGAAAACAATCTGCATGCTGGCATTTTGCCAATAGGTAATATTCAATTTTTTTAGTAGCCCTTCACCTAATGTCTTAGCTTGTTCTGCTAATCTTTGCCTGAATCCATTATTTCATTATAAATTCCAAAATAAAAAGATTTTTCTAATTGTATTACTTATTCCATATTGATTAGTTGCAGTTTTCAGTGTAAAAAAAATCTGGAGAAAATTTGTTTATGCTAAAAAGCATTTCCAACTTAGAATATAGGATTAAATACTTAATTATTCCATGTTAATTGCCAGTATATATGTTAGATGGTGTAATGATCACCTCTACTAATATAGTTAAAGTTTTAGCTTTGTTTGTTTGCTCCTTTGGAGCAATGAGTTCTAAAGGCTGGACTTCTCTCAGGAGGACCCATGCATGTCTGAAAGCTTCTCTGCTTTCTAGAACCCCAAGGCCTTCCTTGTTCATTGCTGCACACCTGAGGACTGCCATACCGCTAATATTGTTAGGATCCAGGATTCACCAAAAAACAATACCCCAGGCTCAAATAGTATGCAAAAACAGGGAGCATTTTACTTTGCACAAGTACAGCATACAGGGTCTACCACTTCTCCAAGATGGAGAAGCCATGGTGAGCTTGAAAGTCCAATTTAAAGCAGATTTGGAGAATTCCCTGGACTGGTGGGTGACCTTTATCTTGATTGGTTGGCTCAGTCTGTAGAAGTATGGGTGTCTTTGGGATTGGCTAGTACTCTGGGGACATTCCAGAACCATTGCTGGGGAGAGAGGATACCTAGAAACTGTTTCTGGGGATTAGGGAGGAGGCTGGAAACAGTTGCTGAGTCACTGCTCTTGCCTCAGGCCAAGTGACAGTGTAGCTTCTGATGATAAAGCAGCTTCTGATTGGCTGCCCATAGACTGTCATTTTTTTTTCCAAATAACTGACTTGCCCAGACTAGCCCAGTTCTGGGAAACAGAAACTTAGGCATAGTCTCCTGAACTTCCACTATGAAGTCTGTCATGCAGTCAGCCTGGCTCAGTCCTCTCAATGTCATTTGAGATGAACCTTACAAGGAGACCAGAGTTTCAATGCTAAGAAGACTTGTTGAAAAAGACAACTCTTCTTAGAGATACTTTTTTTAGAGAGACTACACAAGTAGACAATTACAGACAGTGAAAAATCTTACATAATAACTTTTCCTTCAAAGCTCGGGAATCTATGTGGAAGAAACAACAAAAAGATTGTAAGAATCAAAAGAAATAGACAAATTAAAGGAATCATTGTGGTGCGCCAACGTCATTGGGTGTGGTGTGCCAACGTCATCATGTACTATCACACCGCGGCCATTGGAAGATGGCGCCGACATCAGCCCGGACTCACCCCACTTAACTAGTAAACAAGTGCTCAGAGCATGCTCAGAGTCCCTTGAACCAGCCTACATGTGACGCATCCCGAGACGTCATATTCTCCTGAGCTCTGCTAGCCAATCACAGAGGTACACGCCAACACGCCGACCTAATAGGTATTTAAGGACGTATCCCTTTGTTATCGGGGTCTTCCCTTTCATTTCAGCTGCAATAAAGCCTGCTGTAGGAGGATCCTGTGTGTCCGCGTGAGTTCCTGCTGGCGGGAAGATCGCGGGCGGATTACAAATCAGAACCTTCCTTAATACACAAACAGTCTCACAGAAACTGTGACAATGTGCATCAGACCTGAATAAGGTTAAACCAGTCAAAATTCCAGCATGGAAAAATGAAATAGGGAATAAATTATAACCCCTAACTAAGAAGCTATTTGTAAATGATACCTGCTAGAGAAATAAAATTTGTTTTCTTCAATAGAGTGACACTGGAAATACCAACCATTTTCCAGTGTAGCATCATTCTCAGGAATAGGTGACTAACTCAAAACAAACTCCATGTTTTTCATATGCCTTCGCTTTTTGGTGGTGCTGCTGCTGATGATGTAATTTTGTGGTTTCTATTCTTCTGGGTTTTGTTTTGTTTTGTTGGGTTTTATTTGGGTTTCTTATGGGGTTTGAGCAACGGAAAGAGAAATAGAAGGAATATGGAGTTAATTAAGTAGGGAAATGGGGAGAATCTGGGAGAACATGAAGAAGGAAAGAAATATTACTCCAATACATTTTCTGGGAAACAATAAAATAAAATAAGGGACTAGAAAGAATAAAATAGTAGAGATTAAAAATAAGAGATGGTAATGAAATGTCATTTATATCTTGTTATTTATAAAAATGCTTAAATATTAAATACTTATTAAAATAAGAGAATTATAAATTTCCAAATAATTGTAGCCATCATAAAATATGTATATATCTGTTTAGGCAGGTAATGTGCAGGGCATTCAGATACTGAATCTTTTTTTCTAACCATGTAGTCCTTAGATACACACTTAAAATATATACAAACATAATTATTTTAAAGTATTGTTATCTTTAAATAATGTTATTATTCATTAACATGTAAGTGATTGAAATACTACAGTAATATGAGAAGAATATGTATATTTCCAAAGATTATTATGGCACAAAATATACATGGTAAAATCTAATTTACTTTTGAAATACATGTGTAAAAAGATGCAAACTGGTACAGTACCAATACATATAGAGTTTGTGATATGTAACTATAGATAGTATCATTGCATCTCTATATAACATGATTGACATTGAAGACTAAACCTAATACCTAATAACTGTTCATTTTACAGAGAAAGTAATTTTTGAAAAACTAACACAACTACTTAAAATAAATATTAAAGCTCAAAGGATAAGTTTCAATTTATACCAAGATTTCAGAGAATGGGACAAAAACATAATGGATGACTCAAAACAGTAACATTCCAGAATGAATGAGAAATGCAGAACAATGCAGAGGAGTGAAGAATAACAAGAATGTTCAGAAGAAAGTCAGGGAAGGGTGATATCTCATTCTTAAATGGGGATATGGCTAAGACATACTTTGAGTAAAAGAAACCTCTAAAGAGAGTCCCAGAGATGTTTGCATAACTCTTCCTGGTAACATGAAGTACATTCTAAAATCTTTGATGCAGGAAAGAAGCATTGAGTTCAGTATTTGAAAAGAAATATGGGAAACAATTCTCCTAGGCATAACACATAGACAGAGAATAGTCATGGGTGAAGAAGGCCCTGTGGACACAGGCACCAGTCAGAGAAGTGAGTGCAGGTAGCACTAAAGATAACCAAATGATGAAAAACAAGCACAAGAACATAAGCATTAGTAACCAAGGGTACGTGACAAAATCAGAACCTAGTTCTCCCAACATAGCAAGTCCTGAAAACCCCATCACATTGTAAAGGGAAGATTCAAAGTTAAAAACATTTCTCATGATGATGATAGAGGACATTAGAAAGGACATAAATAACACTCTCAAAAAATTTGAGAACACAGGTACACAGGTAGAAGCCCTTAAGAAGGAAACACAAAAATCCCTTAGAGAATTAAGAGAAAACATAACAAAACTGGTGAAGGAATTGAGCAAAACCATCCAGGACATAAAAATGGAAGTAGAAACAATAAAGAAATCTCAAAGGGAGACTACCCTGGAAATAGAAAACCTAGGAAAAAAATCAGGAGTCATAGATGCAAGAATCACCAACAGAATACAAAAAAATAGAAGAGAGAATCTCTGGTGCAGAAGTTACCATAGAAAATATTGACACAACTGTCAAAAAATGCAAAATACAAAGAGCTCCTAACATAAAACAGCAGGAAATGCAGGACAAAATGAGAAGAGCAAACCTAAGGATAATAGGTATAGAGGAGAGAGAAGATTCCCAACTTAAAGGGACAGTAAATATCTTCAACAAAATTATAGAAGAAAATGTTACTAAACTAAAGAGATGCCCATAAACATACAAGAAGCCTACAGAGCTCCTAATAGATTAGACAAGAAAAGAAATACCTCCTGTCACATACTAATCAAGACATCAAATGCACAAAACAAAGAGAGAATATTAAAAGCAGTAAGGCAGTAAGAGTAAACGGTCAAGTAACATATAAAGGCAGACCTATCAGAATTACATCAGAAACTCTAAAAGCCAGAAGATCCTGGACAGATGTCATACAGACCCCAAGAGAACACAAATGCCAGACCAGGCTACTATACGCAGCAAAACTCTCAATTACCACAGATGGAGAAACCAAGATACTCCATGACAAAACCAAATTTACCACAATATCTTTCTACAAACACAGCAGTATAAAGGACAATAGAGGGAAAGCTCCAATACAAAGAGGGAAATTATACCCTATAAAGTGCAAGAAAGCAATCCTCTTCTAACAATTTTAAAAGAAGGTAACCACACAAATATAATTCCACCACAAATAACAAAAATAACAGGAAGCAACAATCACCTTTCCTTAATATCTCTTAACATTAATGGACTAAATTCCCCCAATAAAAAGACATAGATTAATGGACAGGATGCATAAACAGGACCCAGCATTTTGCTGCATACAGGAAATGTACCTCACTAACAAAGATAGATACTACCTTAGAGTAAAAGGCTGAAATACAATTTTTTAATTGACTTTCAACTTAAAGCTATCAAAAAAGATAAGGAAGTACACTTCATTCTCATCAAAGGAAAAGTCAACCAAGATGAACTCTCAATTCTGAGCATCTATGCTACAAATGCAAGCTCACCCACTTTCATAAAAGAAACTGTATTAAAGCTCAAAGCACACATTGCACCTCACACAGTAATAGTGGGAGACATCAACATCCCAAACTCAGCAATGGACAGATCATAGAAACAGACACCAAACAGAGAAACAGTGAAACTAAGAGAAGTTGTGAACCAAATGGATTTAAAAGAAATCTATAGAACATTTCATCCCAAAACAAAAGAATATACCTTCTTCTCAGTACCTCATAGCACCTTCTCCAAAATGGACCATATAAATGGTCACAGAACAGACCTCAACAGATACAAGAAAATTGAAATAATCCCATGCATCCTACCAGATCACCATGATTAAGACTGAGCTTCAATAATGGCAAAAACAATGGAAAGCCCACATACATGTAGAAACTGAACAATGCTCTATTCAGTGATAACTTGGTCAGCAAAGAAATAAAGAAATTAATGACTTTTTAGAATTTACTGAAAAGGAAGGCACATTATACCAAAACATATGGGACACAATGAAAGCAGTGCTAGGAGGAACACTCATATGTCTAAGTGCCTACAAAAAGAAACTGGAGACAGCATACACTAGCAGCTTGACAATACACCTGAAAGCTCTAGAACAAAAAGAAGCAAAAACACCAAAGAGGAGTAGACAGCAGGAAATAATCAAACTCTGTAGGGCTGTGAAAGGGATTTTGGGTTTTGGTAGAAGCACTGGCTGGAAGTAGCCCAGAGACTCAGCAAAAGACAGGCATCTATTCTGCTATGTTCCCAGAATACAGGTTCCTAACATGTGGCGTGAAATTCCATTAAACTGTGCTATTCAATCACGTAGGACTCAGCCCCTCCCAAAAGGCACAGGTAGAGGGCATGACTACGGGCCTCTGCCTCAAGAGATTTACAGACGAATGAGATACCTGAAGGCCAGAGGGCTTGGCCAATTAAGCATTCTTCCCCAGTCACCCCTTTCTTTCTCCCTATTTAACTCAAGTCTGCCCTGAGTTTCACGGGGGTGAGGGGGGTGCACCCAGACCATCTACATTCTCCATGATCATAAACTCTTGGAAAACCATGGACTTCCTTGTGTCTATTGGGGCCTGCTGTCTTGTGACCATGGAGAACTTCCCTACACACCCAGCTGCGGGTTCCCTGCAGATTTTTTCCACAAAATTTATGGCTGAAATCAACCAAGTAGAAACAAAAAGAACTATACAAAGAATCAATAAAACCAGGAGCAGTTTTTTGAGAAAATCAAAAAGATAGATAAACCCTTATCCAGACTAATCTGAGGGCAGAAAGACAGTATCCAAATTAATAAATTCAGAACTGAAAAGGAAGACATAACAACAGAAACCAAGGAAATTCAAAAAATCATCAGATCCTACTACAAAAACCTACATTCAAAAAAATTGTAAAATCTGGTTGAAATGGGTAATTTTCTAGACAGATAGTTACCAAAGTTAAATCAGCACCAGATAAACCATCTAAACAGTTTCATAAGTCCTAAAGAAATAGCAGCAGTCATTAAAAGTCTCCCCACCAAAAAAGTTTGGGACAGGATGCTTTTAGTGCAGAGTTCTATCAGAGCTTCAAAGAAGACCTAATACTAATTATCTTTAAACTCTTCAATAAAACAGAAACAGTAGGAACATTGTCCAATTCATTCTATGAATCCACAATTATGCTCATATCTAAACCACACAAAGACCCAACAAAGAAAGAGAACTTCAGACCAATCTCTCTTATGACTATCAATGCAAAAATACTCAATAAAATTCTCACAAACCAAATTTAAGTACACATCAAAACAATCATCCATCATGATCAAGTAGGCTTTATCCCAGGAATTTAGGGATAGTTCAAATATGGAAATCGATCAATGTAATCCACTATATAAACAAACTCAAAGAAAAAAAACACATGATCATCTCACTAGATGCTGAGAAAGCATTTGACAAAAATTCAACACTCCTTCATGGTAAAAGTCTTGGAAATATGAGGAATTAAAGGCTCATACCAAAACATGGTAAAAGCAATATACAGCAAACCAGTAGCCAGCATCAAACTAAATGGAGAAAAACTTGAAGGAATCCCACTAAAATCAGGGACTAGACAAAGCTGACCACTCTCCCCCTACCTATTCAATATAGTACTGGAAGTCCTAGTTAGAGCAATTAGGAAACAAAAGGAGGTCAAAGGGATACAAATAGGAAAGGAAGAAATCAAAATTTCACTCTTTGCAGATTATATAAGAGTATATACTTAAGTGACCCCAAAACTTCCACCAGAGAACTCCTAAACCTGATAACTTCAGCAAAGTGGCTGAATATAAAATTAACTGAAACAAAACAGTACTCTTTCTCTACTCAAAGGATAAACAGGCTGAGAAAGAAATTAAAGAAATGACAGCCTTCACAATAGTCACAAATAATATAAAATACCTTGGTGTGAATCTAACCAAGTAAGTAGAAGATCTGTATGACAAGAACTTCAAGTCCCTGAAGAAAGAAATCAAAAAAGAACTCAGAAGATGGAAAGATCTCCCATGCTCATGGATTGAGAGAATTAATATAGTAAAAATAACCATCTTGCTGAAAGAAATCTACAAATTCAATGCAATCCCCATCAAAATTTCAACTCAATTCTTCACCGAGATATAAAGAGCAATTCTCAAATTCATTAGGAATAACAAAAAACCCAGTATAGCAAGAAGTATCTTCAAAAATAAAAGAACTGGGGGGAATCACCATCCCTGACCCCAAGATGTACTACAGAGCAATAGTGATAAAAAACTGCATGGCATTGGTACAGAGACAGGCAAAAAGATCAATGGAATAGAGTTGAAGACCAAGAAATGAACCCACACTTGATCTTTGACAAAGGAACTAAAACCATATGGAGGAAAAAAGACGGCATTTTCAACAAATGGTGCTGGATCAACTGAAGGTCAGCAGGTAGAAGAATGCAAATTGATCCATTCTCATCTCCTTGTACAAAGCTCAAGTCCAAGTGAATCAATGACCTCCACATAAAACCAGATGTGGGGCAGTGGGCTGTGAGAGGCACCTGGGCACCTGGTGGAGCACAGGCCTTGAACCCTGGACCCTAATGGGATGGTAGGTTTTTGGCCTTGCTCCTGGGCCCCTGGTTCCTTTCACTTAGCTTCATCCCTCCACAGTCCCTCCTACAGAGAGGTCTATGACCATCAGTCATGGAGGAATAGTGACTCAGGCTCTACCAAATGTAGATGAGGTATCTACTAGCTCTCAGACCAAGCCAATAGGGGTTCTCTACTGTTAGACCCTAACCCACCACAAAACTGTATAGAAGAACCCTATTCAAGAGAAGTAAAGGTGTGTGAGAATCATACTGTTGCCCAAGAGTTTCTGTCACAAGAGATGTAACACTTGGGAAGAAATCTACTCCCCCAAAGTGCCTTCAGGACCCTCCCCTCCTTGCTAGCTAGCTGGCTTCTCACCAGCCCAGTCTGGACAGGTTCAGTGCAGACAGATAAGTGCAGCTCCTGGGAGTAACTGAGTGGCAACAGCAGAGATGAGGGCAGAGACAGCAGCAGAAGCGATTCCCCCTCCCTGCTTGCACTCTATCCTATTTGCCTGGACCCCTGCACCTGGCCAGAGCAGAGATCTTCATGGGAAGTCCTCCAAAACAGGGACCTACAACCAGATACATTGAAAGTAATAGAAGAGAAAGTGGGGAAAAGCTTCAAACACATGGGCACAAGAGAAAATTTCCTGAACAAAACACCAATGGCTTATGCTCTAAGATAAAGAATTGACAAATGAAACCTCATAAAACTGCAAAGGTTCTTTAAAACAAAGGACACTGTCAACAGGACAATGTGGCAACCAACAGATTGGGAAAAGTTTTTTACAAATCCTATATCTGATAAAGGGCTAATATCCAAAATATATAAAGAGCTCAAGAAATTTAAATTCAGACAACCAAATAACCCTATTAAAAATGGGGTACAGAGCTAAACAAAGTTCACGTGTCTCCACTAGTCAAAGATAGTTTACATAGCTAGGTTGGGTAGTAGGTTACACTTCTGATTGAGCATTACCATACTTATAAAGCCCTTGATTAACATTTAAAAAAAATGTATAAAAGCCAAATGGAAAAGGGGGGGCACTGGATAGGGGTTTTCTGGGGAGGGGAAATGGGGAAAGGGATTGGCATCTGAAATGTAAATAAAATATCCAATAAAAAAAAAAAGAATTCTCAACTGAGGAAACTCAAATGGCAGAAAAGCACCTAAAGAAATGTTCTATATCCTTAGTAATCAGAGAAATACATCAAAACAACCCTGAGATTCTACCACACACCAGTCAGAATGGCTAAGATCAAAACTCAAGTGATACCAGATGCTGGCTAGGATGTGGAGAAAGAGGAACACTCCTCCATTGTTGGTAGGATTGTAAGCTGGTACAACCACTATGGAAAGAAGTCTGGTGGATCCTCTGAAAATTGAACCTGAGGACCCAGCTGTATCACTCCTGCATGTATACCCAAAAGATGCTTCAACATATAACAGAGACATATACTCCACTCTGTTCATAGCAGTCTTATTTATAATAGAAAGAAGCTGGAAAAAAACCAGATGTCCTTCAACAGAGGAATGAATACAGAAAATGTGGTAGAGTTACACAATGGAGTACTACTCAGCTATTAAAAACAATGAATTCATGGAATTCCTAGGCAAGTGAATGAAACTGGCAGATATCATCTTGTGTGAGGTCAACACAATCACAAAAGAACACACATGGTATACACTCACTGATAGGTGGATATTAGCCCAAAAGCTCATAATACCTAAGATATAACTCATATAACACATGAAGCTCAAGAACAAGGAAGAAGACAAAAGTGTGGGTGCTTTGGTCCTTCTTAGAAGGAGTAGCAAAATATTCATGAGAGCAAGTGTGGAGCACAGACTGGAGGAGGGACTGTCTGGCTGTATTGGACATATGTTCCTCACCCACCTTTGCTTGCCTATATCCCAGATGGGACAAGCTGCCTTGCCTCAAGTTTTTAGACCTCGTGGGACAGAAAATCAAAAAGAGAAATTATAATGAATCTTGTATTTTTCTTAAAGTTGAACAGTTATTTGGTCTCAATCATTTACTGGTCTAGAAATCAATCCAATACTGGAAATAACAGTCTTCATTTGAAAGGCTGGATCTGGACATTTTCAGAGACATATTTGGAAGTCAGCTGCTGTTCTCTATGATACTATGATAGCAAGAGATAAAGCTGAAACAGCATCTGGATTTCAAACAATGATTAGTGCATGTGTTAAGGCTCTTATAATTGTCAAGCTAAAATTGGTTTAGTCTCTTCTACAGTCTTTAGTGTAAGTTACATTAACTGTATACTTTCTAATTGTGTTAGTGTGCTGAAACCTGGCATGTCTGTTACAAGAGTCTTTCATCCAGCTTTTGTCTTACTGCCGTGAGTATTAGAAAACCTCGATTCTCTGAAAAAAGCTTGAAAGTGCTGGAAGAAGTGGGTTAGGCTTTAAGCAGAAAAAAGATGGTAATGGGCTTGATTATTGCTGGTATTGCTTTAGTTACATTAATTACTAGTACCACTGCATCTACAATAGCTTTGACACAAGAAGTTAAGACAGCTACTTTTTTTGAACCATCTAGCCAAAAAATGTTACTAATTTGTTGCAAATACAAGAGGATTTATATAGCTGTTTGGAACAATGGATTGATGTTCAAATTATTCAAATTATCAAAAGGAGGTTCAAGGTTTAAGAGTTAGAAACCATCTTGAGTGTCATGACAAATACCCTTGGGTGGTGTTACTTCTAAAATGTACAAAGATAGTCATTATAATTACAAAAAAAAATGTTTAAAGACATCTGTAGGGTATTTGGCATAATTCTAACACCTCTCTGGATATTTTAACTTTGCATAGTGAGATTATGAATTTAAAGAAAGCTGCTCTGTTGAGCTTTGATGCTTCAGATAATGCTAATAAAATTATCCATGGCTTGAGGTCAGTATTTGCATTTTGGTCAAACCTCAGGAATGGCATATATAGCTTGATCAGGCTAGCCCCTTTTGGCCACGGAATTCTTTTATTCCTGCCCATAGTATTAATGTTTGTCTCTAACTACATCAACAGGTTGGAAACCAAAGTACCTGACTTGAAACTGAAAATGGACTCCGAGACAGAGCTATTAATTTAACAGGTTGGCAAGCCAAGTGCAGGTAAAATTTTTCACAGAGCCTAACCATCCTAAGACAGAAATGCATTGCTTTTGATAATGCATATTCCATGATGGATAAGGTAGGCATTCTTGTCAGAACAACCTAAAAGAGGCTCAGTTTGGTTTATGCAATAAAAAGATGGGGAGATGTGGAGAGCTGTTGCAGCTGCCTGGCAGTAATCTGACATTGGCCAAGGACAAGGAAATGGGCTGCTTGGAAGGAACCTGATATTGGCCATGGACAAGGAAATGGACTACAGGTAGGATTCTGACATTAGGCTAGAACAAAGAAATAACTTCAGGCAGAAATCTAAATTCTAGGCTAGAACAAAAAAATAGTTACAGGCAGGAATCTAAAACTTAAGCTAGAACAAAGAAATAGACTTCAGGCATGAAAATGACTTTGGACTAGGACAGGGAAGTAGGCTCAGATATTTTGGTCATCATGAGAAGCCCTTAGAAATATTGATCACAGGGGTGATCACAGGACTCTGTTTATTGTCGTGTGTGTTCTTTGACTATCTGGGTTTGTTGTCTTGCTTGTTCCTTGACTATTGTCATCTATTGTGTTGCTAGTTCCTCAACCTAGAACTGACCTTAATACTTGCATGTAATTTAAACTGTATAAAAGCAAAGGAGGAGGAGAGATGGAATAGGAGATTAATGGGGGAGAATGGGGAAGGGGGATAATATCTGAAATGTAAATAAATAAAATATCTTTAAAAAAAAAAAACCTCACTACCTTCCCTGGGTATACTAATCCTTCCTTTATCATGCCCATTAAGTTACTAGTATTGCTTACCCAATTGCTTCAACTGAAATGTTTCAGTGGGTTTTCATTCTCCAGCTCTATTATTCTACATTTTAGCTAGGAGTAGCATCTTGGTGAGTCATTATTTGTTAAAATAAAAGTCTTTTTTTTCTCTCAAAAAACAATCTTCTTGACCTCAGAACTTTGGGATGAAAGTACATGTTATTCAGAAAAAAGAGACAGAATGTCCCTGGTACCAGCCGCACCAGGCATAGGCAACCTGGGGTAGTGAAATAGCAACAGATGGTGTTGGTTTAGTCTCATATTCAATTTCATTATATCTCAACAGATGTGACCTCTCTTCCCTGCTGACTGCACTATCCTAACTCAGGTGACATCACATTCAACCTGAATTATTGCAGATGCCTAACTCTTCTGGCATATTTTGTTTGTTTGTGTTTGTTTGTTTAAATCCATTCTATAACTTTTTACAAAGACTCTGAATGAATATTTGTGCTAATCACTGCAAACTACTGAAACTTACTTGGGCTAATATGAGCAGAAACAGAATTGTATTGCAATTACCATACAATCTTCAGATCAATTGGAAGTCATAGAATGAAACTCAGGAAGTGTAAAAACTCAAAGAGATTAGAGAGTTAGGAACACAGAATTTTGTCCTGAGAAAGGTCAGGTGATGACAGAGTCACTGTCAACAGAGGCACACCATCACCCCAAGTATACACATTGCTGATAAGATAGGATCTTATGTGTACCTGTTACTGGGTTAATCTCTCAAACCAAGGAATAATGTAAGTCTTTCTGATTGGCTGAAAAATCAGGCCATGTGTTTCATTCTAGTAGTAGGAAGAAGATGTTCCTGTCTGGTTTTAGTTTTCGTAGTGATAGAGCTCAGCCTCCAACTAAAACCACATAATAAGGCATTTCCTAAATTAGCAAGAATCATTAGATTCTAGGTAGTAGAAAAATAATATATATTAATAATAATCTTCTTTAAAGGAGGCCCTTAACCTTGTTATGCCCCCTATTCAAACTAATCATTGACTGCATATTTCCTACACTATAAAATCCACATTCTTAATGAGGCATCAAATAACCCCCAGGACTCTATTTCCAACTTTCTTTATTCTTCTTTGCATATTTTAATTGAGAACTGAGTGAAGACTAGTCTTATTCCAGTTTCATTGCTCTCCTTAGACAGTTCTATCTCTTAATAATTTTCTATATGTATGACAGTTACATCACCTTCGAAAAACCTTTCAAAGGCTCCACCCTGCAGCTGACTCACACAGATATAGATACCTACAGCTGAACAGTAGGTGGAGCTTGGAGAATCTTATGGAAGAATAGGAAGAAGGATTGTGAACCCCGAAGAATATAGAAACTCCACAGGAAAACAGTCAACTAACCTCGACACTCAGAGACTGAACCAGCAACCAAAAACATACTTGAGTTGGACATAGATGTGCAGCTTGATCTTCGTGTGGATCTCCAAACAACTGGAGCTGGGATTCTCCAGAAGGCTGTTGCCTGTGGAATTTCTTCTAGCTGGGCTGCCTTGACTGGTCTCAGTGGGAGAGGATCCATCTATCATCATAGAGATCTGATATTCCAGCGTTGGGCGAATACCCAAGGGACCTTACCCTCTCAGAGGAGAAAAGAGTAGGAAGGGAGAAAGACTGTGGGAGGGGTGATCAGGAGTGTGTAGTGAACAGTATATAAAGTGAATCAGTTAAAACAAACAAACAAAAAAGAATTCTCTCAAATATAACCCCTTCTAGCATCACATGTTTCCAGATAATCTCTCCCCTGTCAAAGGTCCCAATCAAAAATGCTTACCTTCCTTTCAATTTACAGTTCAATCTTCTATGTACTCTCAATTTTTCTGTAGATGATGGTCTCCTAAGGAGCAAGATGCAATTTATTCTTTGTGTTTTTACAAATATCGTTAACGTTGATGTCAAATAAATGGTAAGCTATATGTGCAAATGCAGCCGTGAGAAGCCAATCTAAAGCATAATAAACCACAATTGCTGTGGAACAAAAAGACCAGGAAGTCACAATAACAGAGATGAGTTCCACATTAAGGACATTCAATGTAAACATAAAATTCCGATGAAGAAATCAGCTTTCTTTATACATTTCCCAAACAAAAGCATTCATTTTCAAATGACTCAATCTGCCCTTCACAAGGTAAGTTTCTCAGGATGTACATTTGATTTACAGAAATGTTGGAATTTGAACAAAGAATGAAACCTTTCACCAAACTCCAAGACTTCCAAAAAAAGTAATTCTCTTTGGAGAAACAGAGAGGTAAAATGAGCCAGTTTAGTGGAAAGTCAAAAAAATAAAATAAAAAGATGATTGAAGGGTTTGGGGAAAGATCTAATAAAGTAGGTCAAGAGGGTAGCTATTATTGAGCATAAAGACTAGAGGCTGATTTGAGACAATTTAATAACCATCTGTGAACACATGAATGGTTCTCACTTAGAGAATAGTCACCAGTTTATCTTCAACTTCATTTTGGACCAGAACAAGAGAAAAATTATGTTAGATAAAAGGAAGATTTCTCAATCATAAAAATTATTTAATTCTAAAAGGATAGCTACAGAAAGTTACAGACTCTTGTTCCTTCTGATAAGACTTTAAAATACGTTTCAAAAGGCACAATTCACCCAAGGGTAAGGAAAGCACACACACACACACACACACACACACACACACACAAAACCCCTCTTTTAATATCTCAACTCCAAAGTTTCAAATTAATTTCTTTTAGAAATTTTCACTTTTTAAAAATTTTCTATCCTGACAAAAAAAAAGTGTGTTTAAAATAATTTTAAGATTTGTTAATATTCCAGTTTTCTCCCACATCCATCTTAAAATTCTGCCATTTTGATGATTGCTTCCTGGCATTTATGTGAGTGCTAAACATAGGGAGAAGGTGAGCAAGAACATATGCAATCTAGATTTTAAAATATATTCCAGTTAGTATTTCTCATCCTCCCTTATGAGGAAGGTCTGAGCAAACCATGGCTCTTGAACCACCATGTTCCTTTCTCCCCTTAGATCATAAAACCGCTTATCATAGAAGTGTTTGGTAAATTGAAAACTTAAGGATTCCTTGGAAAGTTGGTTAATAGTGTTTTGCTGGGACAAACACGTGAAGGAACAGTTAAAGTGGACACAGATATGAAAGGTTAAGGCAGACTCCTGAAGGAACATTTTGCAAAGCAGACACAGGAGAGAGGATGCTCTGCTAGAGCAAGCACCTGAAAAGACATATGATGAAGGGTTATTTGCTAGGGCACACACGTATTGGTCTACCTTCCATCCACATAGTTGAGCTGCGTTTGTCATAACTGCATAGAGAGAGACAAGAAAATTTCTGGTGGTGTGCTGCACTTTGTTGCCACTTCCTCGGCTGATTGGATGCTTGTGCTGAGGCAAGAGCCATGCTGAGGATACATGATGTTTGGAGAGAGAGAGAGAGAGAGAGAGAGAGAGAGAGAGAGAGAGAGAGAGAGAGAGAGAGAGAGGAGGGAGGGAGAGAAGGAGGGAGAAAGGGAGGAACAGAGGAAGGGAGAGAAAATAGGATCATGATACTGATACTTACAGCACAACTATTATCAAAGGTAACAAAGGTAACGTTTTCACTAAAGTTTGATTGTTTTACTATATGTTTCTAAATTAGCAGAAGAAACTGAGTATATAGAAAGACCCAGAAATGAAAGCAAACAACGTTTGCAATTTTAGGAAAATTTAAAGTTCTTGAGACAGTTTCGTGGTCTCAACCCAGAAAGAGTTATCCAGACACGTTTCAGTGACATCACTGGGAGACCCAACAGGATACACACTGGATAGAAAGAAGAAGGACTTGGCTCATCAGACCATGTTGGCTAGTTAACCCGTCAGGGAAGGGCTGTTGTTGGAGTCCTGAGTTCTGAGTATGTAGAGAAGGCTGGTATGCTGAAAATTCAATCCAAATTTCTGTATCCATCTTGAGATAAAATATATTTCTCAAAGAAACCTTATTTTTAAGTCTTAACACCTCTTGTTATTGTATGGGGCTCATCAACCCTGTCCAACTATAAAAAAAATTACCTGCTTTCTTTAAAGCCAACTAATTGTAAGTGTTGGTTACATCTACAAAATAAATTCACAACCACATTTAAATGAGAGCTTAATCAAACAGCTGGGCACCAACCTGGCTAAGTTGCCAGATGAAATTTAACCATCAAAACTTAGAAACTCAGGTTCCTTCTTCTTTAAGTGGGGAGAGGGAGATCGTGTGAACATAGGCATCTGAGCATATATGTGAAAATATGTGCATATGAATGCAAAAGCCTGAAGTACATGCATGAAGTTGATATGAGCTGTTTAACTTCTCTCGTTCTGTCCTTCACATGTGGTGGCAGGAGATCTCTCCACCCCACTGGGAGATTCCAGCTAGACTAACTAGCCAACTTGCTGTGAGGATACCTCTCTTTGCCTCCTGAGTACTAATATTACAGGTGTATACCACAACTGTGCAGCCTTCATGCAAGGGTTCTAGGGATCTGAGTTCTAGTCCTCATTGAGGATTTTATCTGCTGAGCCATGCCCCTGACTCCATGTTCTTCTTCTTTTTTTCTTTTCTTTTAAAATTCTGCCCACTTTTCTTTAGTTTTTAACCTTTGATTTTTACAGTCCAGACTTAATTCTCCTCCATGTCCACCCTCTGATTGTTCCATATCCTATACCTTCTCCCCTGACATCTCAAAAAGGATGTCCCCACCCCCCACCCCACCCCACCCCACCAGACTTCCCCACTCTCTGGGGCCTCCAGTCTCTTGAGTGTTATGTGCATCTTCTCTCCCTGAGTCCAGACCCAACAGTACTCTTCTGTATATATGTCTGGAACCTCAAACCAGTTGGTGTTTGCTGCCTAGTTGATGGCTCAGTGTTTAAGAGATTATGGGGGTCCAGGTTAGTTGAGACTGCTGGTCTTCCTATAGGGTTTCCTTCCTCCTCAGCTTCTTCCAGCTTTTCCCTAATTCAGCCACAGGGGTCAGCAGCTTCTGTCCATTGGTTGGGTGTAAATATCGGCACTGACTCTCTCAGTTGCTTGTTGGACTGTTGTGAGAGGCCCATTTCTGTGAGCATAGTAATTTTGTGTAGCATCAGTAATAGTGTCAGGCCCTGGGGCCTCCCCTTGAGCTGAATCCCAATTTGGGTCTGTCAGTGGATCTCCTTTTCCATTTTCTTTTCTCCATTTTTGTCCTTCAAGTTCTTTCAGACAGGAACAATTTTGGCTCAGAGTTTTTGACTGTGGAATGGCAATCCCATCCTTCCACTTGATGCCCTGTCTTTCTACTGGAGGTAGGATCTACAAATTCTCTCTCCCCACTGTTTGGCATTTCATCTAAGGTCCCTCCCTTAGAGTCCTGAGAGTCTCTCACTTCCTAAGTCTCTGGTGCATTCTAGAGGGTCCTCCCATTTCCAACTTCCCTAGGTTGCCTGTTTCCATCTTTTCTGCTGGTCCTCAGGGCTTCAATCCTGTTCCCCACACACAATACCTGATCATATACTTCTTTTCCCCTCCCTGTCCCTTTCCTACCCACATCCCTCCCTCCATCTCCCTTCTGTGATTACTTTCTTTTCCCTCCCAAGTGGGATGGAGCCATCCTCACTTGGGCCCTTTGGCTTTTTAATGGTTTTTTGTCTTTTGTTTTTTGTTTTTTGTTTTTGTTTTTGTTTTTGTTTTTGTGGATTGTGCAGAATCAGGGGTATTCTGTACATTTTTGGCTAATGTCCACTTATTAGTGATTACATACCATGCATGTCCTTTTGGGTCTGAGTTACCTCACTCAGGATGACATTTTCTAGTTCCACCCATTTGCCTGCGAAATTCAGGATGTCCTTGTTCTTAATAACTGAGTAGTATTTCATTGTGTAAATGAACCACATTTTCTGTATCCTTTCTTCCTTTGTGAAATACCTGGGTTGTTTCCAGCTTCTAGCTATCACAAATAGGCTGCTATGAACATAGTGGAGCACGTGTCCCTATGGTATGGTGGGGCATCTTTTGGGTATATGCCCAAAAGTTATAATAGCTGTTTCTTCAGGTAGATCTATTTCCAATTTTCTGAGTAACCTCAAAATGGATTTCCAAAGGGGTTATACCAGTTTGCAATCCCACCAGCACAATGGAGGAGTGTTGCTCTTTCTCCACATCCTTGACAACATGTGCTCTCTGTCACCTGAGGTTTTGATCTTAGCCATTCTGATTAGGTCTATACCCCCTTTTTTGATTGGGTGGTTTGGTTTTTTGATGGTTAGCTTCTTTTATATATATATATATATATATATATATATATATATATATATATATATGGAGGGAGGGTGAGAGAGAGAGAGAGAAAGAGAGAGAGAGAGAGAGAGAGAGAGAGAGAGAGAGAGAGAGAGAGATATCCTATTGGCTATGTCCTTTGCCTTATAGAAGCTTTCCGGTTTCATGAGGTCCCATTTGTCAATTCTTGATGTTAGAGCCTGAGCCATGGGAGTTCTGTTTAGGAAATTTCCACTCTGCCAATGAGTTCAAGGCTCTTCCCTACTTTCTCCTCTATTAGATTCAGTGTATCTGGTTTTATGTGGAGGTTGTTGATCCACTTGGACTTGAGCTTTGTGAAAAGTGAAAAACATGGACCTATTTTCATTTTTCTATGTACAGACTGCCACTTAGACCCACATCATTTATTGAAGATGCTTTCCTTTTGTTCATTGTATATTTTTAGCCTCTTTGTCAAAGATCAAGTGTCCGTAAGTTTGTGGTTTTAGTTCTTCAATTCTATTCCATTGATCTACCTGTCTGTCTCTACCAATACCATACATTTTTTAATCACTATTGCTCTGCAGTATATCTTGAGGTCAGTGATAAACCCAGCCATTCTTTTATTGTTAAGAATTGCTTTCACCATTCTGGTTTTTTTTTTTTTGCATGTTCTTAAACATAATTAGTTTTTATTAATTTTTGTGCTAAGATTCCTGCAACTCCCCTATTAAGCTTGTCTCTGATAATAGGAACAGTTTCTTTGCAAATGAGTCTATTTGACTTTGTGTTTTGCTTGGTTTTTCTTTATTTAGCTACATATGCCTGTGATATGCTCTTGTCTAAGTATCAGGGATATAGAAATGAAAATCAGTAGGGCCCTTGATGTCATGGCCCTTACAGTCATCTGCTTTAGAGTTACCATTTTAAATGTGTTTCACTGTGTATTACAGAAACATCACTATGTATTACCATTACATAATGTTAATTTTTATATCTACCACTTTATCTGCTTATTCCTTTTCTTCTTAATATTATCAATTTCAACAAGCTGGCAATATTTCTGCTTCCTCCTAGCTTTGTCTGAGTATGGAGTATAAAACAGTCTGAGTAGCTACACTTAATCATGCAGTGTCCTGAGAGAGTTAACAAATATTTGAGTATAATCTTTTGATCTTGAAAACAATTTTTAGAATGACCTATTGAGTTTGACATACTCTACACCATACAACTTTATTCTTCCAAGAATAAACTACAAATAGCCAGGGTTATAATATATATTATATGATATATATATTTATATATATCATTTATATATATATATTTTATATTTATATATATTTTTTATATTTATATATATATATTATATATATAAAAATATAAAAAATATATATATATATATCTTTTGATAAACAACACTTATAAAAATAAGTTTAAGAAAACTGTAGAAAATTGTGAAAATAATGAGCCCTGTGCATGCACACATGATTTATAAAACATGCACAAATAAATTTATAAAAATAAATTTATTAAAATTTCAGAATCTTAAAATAAATTAATTTATTAATTAATGCACACTGCCTAACTCTGATACACACAGTTTAGCACCTGAACCAACCAAACTTTAACAGCTTGACAACTTGTTTCAGAATTGTTCTTAAAAGTAACTCTGCTTTCTTAGTAGAATTGCTTTTAATGTGCCTGATATCAGGCTGGGTCCTCAGAAATAAACACACCTAAGAACAAGTCCTTCTTAGCACCCCATTCCTCAGAAATTGGCTCACGATGAGAGAATCACACTTTCTCTGAAGTCACTATGGATAAAGCCCAGAATCTTTTGTTTGTTTGTTTGTTTGTTTGTTTGTTTTGTTTGGGGGGTTGTTTTTGTTTTTGTTTTTGTTTTTTCGAGACAGGGTTTCTCTGTTTAGTCCTGGCTGTCCTGGAATTCACTCTGTAGACCAGGCTGGTGTCGAACTCAGAAATCCACCTGCCTCTGCCTCCCAAGTGCTGGGATTAAAGGTGTGTGCCACCACAGCCCAGCCTTTGTTTGTTTTTTTTTGTTTTTGTATTTCTTTGTTTTTTGAGACAGGGTTTCTCTGTATAGCCCTGGCTGTCCTAGAACTCACTCTGTAGACCAGGCTGGTGTCGAACTCAGAAAGCCACCTGTCTCTGCCTCCCAAGTGCTGAGATTAAAGGTATGTGCCACCACTGCCCAGCTGAAGCCCAGAATCTGTTAAGTGTCTTTTCAGTAACATTAGCAATTAAAATTGAGGGGTTCTCTCTCTCTCTCTCTCTCTCTCTCTCTCTCTCTCTCTCTCTCTTTCTCTCCCTCCCTCCCTCCCTCACTTCCTCTCCGCTCTTCTTCTTATATACATATTGATCATGTATGTCTTTATGTGTGTGTGAAATTATTTTAAAAGGTAAAAATAAATACAATTCTACAGCTGTGAGCTTTGTGAATTCAGGCATTTGCTTTTGTGTCTTTTATTCACTGCTGTATCACAATGGTTGATGCCTCAGTATTTAGAAGGCATTCAATAAATACCTGAAATAATAAATACAATGCCTATGTCATCCCAGCTAAAATTAGCAAATAAAATCGAGTTAAGATTTCTGCCGCTAGCATAAGCTGTAAAGTTCAAAAGGAGAACCACGGACTGTGATAAAATTCATCTCATTAGTCTTAGTTTCACAAGAGATAGTCACTCTTTTCCTTTTGCAAATGGGGAACTTGAGCTCAGAGTAAATGACAAAGCTGGGAAAGAAGTACTCAGTGACTCTAATGTCTGTAGTGTCCCTATAATATATATATATATATATATATATATATATATATATATATATGTATGTATATATATATATACATATATATATATATATATATATATATATATATATATTTTACTTAAAATTACCAGTGACTTCCCTAAGTATAGTATCTGCTGAAGACACTGAATGAACAATCACAATGGCAGCACCCAAAGATCCTCCACGAGTATTAATACATGAGAGGGAAAAATGAGATAATGGAAAAAATAAGAAAAGACTCGAAACTTAAGCAGGTAATACCCTGTGATGAGTTTTAATGGTGTGAAAAATAAACCAGAAATATCCTAAAAGTCTGCACTGTGTTAAAGAAAACACTTGGGGTTGCATCAGATGCTTTTAAGCACTGTAACAAAACACCCAAGAAAACAACCTAAAAGGGGGGAGAGTTTCATGGGATTCTTGGTTTCAGTGGTTTCAATGCTTATCACTTGGGTCTGTTGTTCTAACCTAAAACCAGGAAGAGAGCAAAATGTTGGTGGGAGAGGGTGGGATTGAGTGATGATAGTGGTAGATGGTGGTAGTTGTGCTAATAAATGATGGAAGTGTGGGTGGTGGTGGTGGTGATGGTGGTGATGGTGGTGGTGGTGGTGGTGGTGGTGGTGGTGGTGGTGGTGGTGGTGGTGGTGGTAGGTGGTGGTGGTGGTGGTGGTGGTAGATGGTGGTGGTGGTGGTGGTGGTGGTGGTGGTGGTGGTGGTGACAAATGGTCATGGTAGCAGTCCTGGCAGATGATGGGAGGAGTTGAGGGGAGTGTTTATGGATGGTTATGGTGGTGGTGATGGTATTGGTAGCATATGACCAAGAAAGCTGCTTATCTGATAGGAAACAGGGAAGAAAGAGCAAAAAGCCTGAGAAGAGACACTCTAGCAACTTAATTCCTCTGAGTAGACCTCACCTCCCATTAATGTTATCAAACTATTAACCCATCTGTAGATTAATCTATTGTGTAGGTGAGAGTCTTCATTATCCAATCACTTTCCAAAAATCCATCACCTTTTAACACATGAACATCCTGCATCTGTCCCCACAGGTTAGTTTCAGACAATAACCAGGACAATTCCTATCACTCAAGCAGTTGGATCAAAACATCTCAAACTTGGGGGGGGGGATTGTTTTTGTTTTGTTTTGTTTTGTTTTGTTTTTTATAAAAAGCAGTACCATTAGAACTCCTGCCACAACATACACAAGAGAAACCAGAGGAAGAACACCTACAGGCTGCTCAAAATAGCAAAATGGGGGAGGCAAGCAACTTTGATCATCTACTTCCCTTTCAGTAAAAATTGCCCAGGGACAATTTCTCAAATTACTCTTCCTTGAATATTTATTTTGGGATTTGCTCTAGATGATCAAGCGAAACTTCACTGAATGAACTCCCAGTACACAATAATTATATTTAACTACAAGATGTTTCTGGGAGAAAAAAAGGAAGGTAGCACTGGCAAGAGGTGTTCAGTTGTCAGAAAAAACCTAGCAGAATAAAATTAACACAAAACAAAAACTGGAAGACCAGGAGAGGAGGAAACACAAGCAATTCCTCAGTTGAATTATAAAATGTGATTTGGAATAAATATTATTTAAATTGACAAATCTTTGTCATGTTTAAAAGTATACTGAACAATACTATGTTCCAAAGTAGATGACAGAAAGGCTGAAGAGAGGGTTCAGCGGTTCAGACCTTGTGCTCTTACAGAGGACCCAGGTTTGTCTCCCAGCACCCACATGGTAGCTCACATCTGTCTGTATCTCCAGTTCCAGGGGATCTGAAGCCCTCCTTGTTCTTCTTTGGGTACTAGACATGTATTCATGGTGCATATCATATAAGCAGGCAAACACTCATACACACAAAATAAAAATAAATATGTTAAAGTTAAACAATAAAATAGGAAAAGAAGGGCAGAAAAAAATTCAGTCTACAATTTGTTCTGAGCATGGATAGCTCATGAGGTCATTATTTAAGGATATTAACATAGTACTACTAGGGGTGAATCTAATGAGACCTTACACACATGTAAAACTTTACAGAAGTAGGAAGTTGCCTCTCTGGAGATTAATTATGCTCCAAACATATTTAATTTTATACACAGTGTCAAATATATAATAAAATATAGCAATGAAAGGAAAGAACAGTGAGAAGAAATAAAAAGCATGCTACCAGATACAACAGAATCAAATCAGATGTGGTTAAGAAAAGAACCATGACTGGGCCTTGGTAGCACACACTTTTAATCCCAGCACTCGAAAGACAGAGACAGGTTGACCTCTGTGAGTTCAAGCAAGGTCTAGAACAGCCAAAGATACACAGAGAGACTCTGTCTCACAAAACAAGGGAGAAAGGAAGGAAGCAAGGAAGGAAGGAAGGAAGGAAGGAAGGAAGGAAGGAAGGAAGGAAGGAAGGAAGGAAGGAAGAGGGAGGGAGGAAGGGAGAGAAGGAGGGAGGGAAGGAAGGAAGGAAAGAAGGAAAAAGAAGGGAGAGAGAGGAGAGTAACAAAGAAACAAAACAACCATATGAAGTAATTTTAAGTTTTGAACGTCTTTTATTTTTTAAAAGAGAATAAGGATTGTATATATTTATCGCATACAACTTATTTTGAAATAGACATACATTGTGGGAAACCTTCTCTAAACTAACCAAAATGCATTACTTTAAAACATACTATCAGAGAGTAACATAGGCAAAAATAAATGGTATATTTCAATAAAGAAGGAAAATACAAACAAAAATTGAGATCTAGAGCCAAAAATAATACAGGATAATAAAGATGGGTTTAATGGCATACTGGACAAAGCAGATGAAAAAGATCGATAAACTTGAACAAATGTAAAAGAATACATTGAAACCAACACAGAGAAGAAGCACAACATTAAGAAGACCTGAGATCTGAGAGACAATAGTAAATAATATGCATGTAAGAAAAAAATGCAGCGGATACATTGTCATGTGATAGCAGACACATAATTATCAATATGAAAATAGTTTAAAATTATAATAAGTAATATCAGTAGAATTATGAGAACCATACTAATAGGAAAAAAAATGGAGCCGACATACTAGTGCAGTTATGGTGGCACAAACTTATAGTCCTAGAACTAAGAAGACAGGAGACAGGATGATAGCCTGGATCGCACAGTAAGAACGTTTTCACAGATGGCCAAAAGAGTCAAACACAATAAAACGGTGCTTTTTAAATAAGGAAGATAATAGATGATAGAGATTGATGATACTCAGATGATAATAGGTGATAGTTAGATGATACAGACATATAGATAATAGTTGATAGATGACAGATAGATAGATGATAGATAGATAGATAGATAGATAGATAGATAGATAGATAGATAGATAGGTGATATATAATAGGTAATAGAGATAGATGATAGACAGATAATAAAGAAAAGATAGATGATAGATAATATATTAGATAGGTGTAGGACCGTGAAAGGCAACCTGGTTCCTGGTTGAGCAAAGGCTAGAAGCCCTGGTGACCCTGATGGAACGGAAGGCGGTTTGGCCCTCTCCTGGACACCCGGCTCCTGTCACATAGCTACAACCCCCCCCACCCAGACACAACCCTCCATAGATTTGTGGCCATCAGTCACATAAGAGCAATGCCCCAAGCCCCTCCACGGGTAGAGGACATGACTTGTGATCATGTAGCCTCAAGACAGATCTCCATTTTAATAAGGTACCGGAAGGCCTGGAGGACTTAGCCAATAAAATCCCCTTCCTACACACTCCTCCCTGCAAAAGGTATTTAATCTCAGGCCTGCCCTGAGAAGTGGGGTATGGTTTTACTCATCCACTTTCCTTCCACCATGACAATAAATTCCTTAAAACCATAGACTGTCTCTTTTCACCGGGATCTGCTGTGGGGAGCCATAGAAAAGGCCTTCATCTATAGAGTTGCCGTCTAATCTCCCATACAAGGCTTCTCTGTGTTCCCAGCCATGACCACCAAGCCAAGCCAACTGGGCTGACAAGCCAAGGACTCCTTTCCATGGATCCAGCCAGAGCTTTCCCTCCTTTTCCCCCCTCTGTCTCAGACTAGATCCAGCCCATGGGCCCCACTCCGTTCTCAGCTCTTCTGTGGCTCCTAGGGTCTCCTGGGTGCCCAAGAGCCTGAGAACCAAATAGCCCTAGCCTCCCTGCAAGCCCAGGGACTCCCTAAGCCAGCTCCAGCTGTCCCTGCACCTCAGATTGCGCCCTCCAACTCTAGAGCATCATCCGCCCAGCAACACAGGGTGAGTGCAGTCAAAACTCCAGCATCTTACCTCCCTGAGCAGCCAAGCCCAGTGGCAAAGTGAACGTGAGACCCCATTAGCCCTAGAGATAGACGACAGATACACAGATGATAATAGATAATACATAGGTGATAAATTTAAGATAGATAGATAGATAGATAGATAGATAGATAGATAGATAGATAGATGATAGGTTGATAGTAGACAGACAGACAGATAGACAGACATGGTTGATAGACTGAGTGCACTCTGACAATCTTGCTATCAGATACATAGAGCATGAAGAAATCATAACAGGGCAGTGGGAATGTTATGATGATTTTGTGAACTCATAATTAGGAAAAAAACAAGAAACAATAGATTCTTCAGAGAAAAAAAACTCAGTTTAAAAAACTGGATTAAACAGTAGGAATCATAGCTTTTTCCTTAACGATGTGATTATTTTGTAACATTAGTCTTTTGAATATGCTAGACTAAATAATAAATAAATATTTTGATATTTTCTCAACATTTCATCTGTTGTATTAAACAAATAAAAACTGATATTTTTATTGTAAAAATAATAAATGTTCATAAAAGGCACAGAAGAAATTTAGTTAAGCCAAAGGATAGTGGTAAAATAATTAGCATCATAATCATGTCACCAAATATCATTTTTAATACATCTGCTTGTGTGCATACAGGGAGGTAATAAATACACTTGGAAACATAGATAAAGAAAGCTAATAATAGATTATAGACAGTGGATAAATATAGATGATGATGAAATTAAATAATATATAGAGATTCCATTTGTTTTAATAATACTACAGTATGATTTTAAAACAACATGAGCAGGTTAGACATCCTAGCATACACCTTTAATCCCAGCACTTGGGAGGCTTAAGCATGTAAATCTTCCAGGCCAAGGCCAACCTAGTTTACATAGCAAGTCCTCGACCAACCATGGCTGTATTGTGAAAGCCTGTCTCAAGAAAAATATAATAGGAAAGAAGAACGGAGGGAAGAGAGGGAGGGAGGGAGGAAGGGAGGGTGCGAGGGAGGAGAGAGGAAAGGAAGGAGGGGAAACAGGGAGGGAGGGAGGAAGGAAGGAGAGAGGAAAGGAAGGAGGGGAAACAGGGAGGGAGGGAAGGAGGGAGGGAGGGAGGGAGGGAGGAGGAAGGAAGGAAGGAAGAAAGGAAGGAAGGAAGGAAGAAAGGAAGGAAGGAGAGAGGAAACGAAGGAGGGAGAACAGGGAGGGAGGGAGGGAAAAGAACAGAGAGAAAGAAAAATAGTTACGAGAAACTTTCTTTATAAGGACTGCTTTTCAGTTTTCAGAGGTCAAGACAACAACCTTATTATTGTGGCTAAAGACCACCACCGAAATCAATAGCAAATATCTCCTTCCAAATGTGTGCAGATTGCTTTCATTTGTAACTTCAGCCAAGAAAACCTGTCAGGACATTACTCAGAGTAAAACCCATGCTTCTGTTCACTAAACCTAAACCATTGCATTAGTGCAGACCAAGACAAACACAAAATATCACAATAGTGCTTTGGGGGATATGCGCTTCATTACAGATAATCCAGTAAGTCTGACAAAACATAAGGTGGCTATTCTTTCTGCAGCAACACAGATGACGACTTTATTTTAAAGCCATAGCAGATTGAATTTTTGCATGATGTTGTCTCTAAACTGCCTTGCTTAATCTAGAAATGCATTAAAACACTCATCCACCAGCTGTGCTGGCTTCAGCTGCAGCAAATTGTTGATTAGCTTCCTCCTGACAATATTTTCTTCCTACAATAATTTTAACCGGATTGAAATAGCAATAAATTTCTGGGGTGGAGAATGCACTTTTTTATTAAACTTTTGAGTCCATTTTGCCTTTAAAGCATCTGAACTATCAAAGTGAATAAAAGTACTGATATTAGGGAAAAATACTAATTGGACGTTAACATTTATTACCACCCAAAAGCCATGTAATGAGGCATAATTAATTACAATTGCCTCTGTTACACTCCGCCACAAATGTATAAGTGTGTGACTCTAGTAACAGTCTCAGAACTTATTAATAACTTAAGCCAATTTTGTTTATAGACAATGCAGGCGACTCTTTATGTTCTTCAGGGTGTCATTTCAATGTTACCTGCAGTGGAATATCATGAGATGGGGGATTGGTGGAGTGGGTAACCAGGATGTCATTTGAGATGTAAATGAATGGAATGATTAATAAAAAATTAAAAATAAATAAATGTTACATTATTTTTCTTTTAGTTAAAAATCAATTAAGCTTGTACCTAAAAATAATTTATACTTAAAATTAAATTTGATTTACTTAAAGCTAAAATACATACATATGTGAAATATATGTAATTTTCTCATGTATATGAGAATCCTTACATTCTGAAGTTTTCATATATATAAATATATATACATACACACACATACACATATACACACACACACACATATATGTATATATGAATCCTTGTATCCTAAAGTTTCTGAGTAAATATTTGCTTATTGTTTTAAAGTTTTCCTCATCTTGGAAGAACACAGTTAAAACCCACAAGATGGTATATTTGAAAATACAGTGTTTTCATCAAATCAACCCCCAATTCTTCCCTTCTTCTTTCTCCCCTCCCAACTTTGTGTGCTTTAACAGCCAGAGTCCACTTAGTCTTGCCTGCATATGCGTGTGTGTAGGACCTTCGACGGAAGCATGTGTGGCCTCTCTGGCAGCCATCACTTGCTAGTATCACCTCACCTAGGAGTGGAGTTTCATGAGCCCTCCTTGCTGATTTGATCTTGGGTGGGTCTTGAGGATGCAGCCACAGCTTCTATGAAGTCATATGTGCAATGGCCCTGTCATGTCCAGCAAAGGCTGCTTCACTTAAAGATTTCCACTGCCTCTGCCCCCTTTCCTGTGACAATCTGCAAGCCTTGGGAAGAGGGCATATGATATAGATGTCCCATTTAGAGTTGAACACTCTGGGCCTTCTTTTATTCTTTGCATTCTGAACAATCTCAGATCTCTGTATTAATCACTGTCTGCTGCTAAAAGAAGCATTTTTGATGAGGGTTGAGAGACACACTAGTCTATGGATGTGAAGATCAGAACTTAGGAGCGTTTTATTACTGTGCCCACCTAGCAGAAGGATAGTATTAAATTCTCTGCTAGTTCTCAGACAACCACAAGATTTTAGCACACTAAACGTTATTGGGTCTTAATTCTAGGCTCTTTTCCTTTTCCTGGCTCTGAACTGGCCCAAATTTTCATCTGCCTCTGATATGTAATGCATTGCATATTTCTGATTAGCATTTTAATTATGATATACAACCTTTGAGCTGAGCGAATGTCACACCTTAATCTATCTTTATTTATATTATTTTGTATTTTGCAAAGTATAAAAGTAAAGAGAGAATATAAAGTACATAAAATATTAAGTAAAGGGAAATTTTATTAATTTTGACTCTTTTGAAGACTAAGGTAAACCAAATTGATTAACATCAAATGTATTTGAACTAAAAGCATTCCAAAATCGTTTATGGCCAAAAGTTATTATCTTGAGTTATCCAATCTCTTGTGAGCAATTATAAGTAACGTTGGTAAACTTCCCATGTTCAAACATAATTATGAGGTCCTGTGTGTGCTGGTCACAGATTTCAAGTATGAAGCCAAAAATCTTTGGATTAACTTCCATATTTTAATTGGGAAGAGTACTATAACCACGTTCTCTGTTGCTGTTGTGAAGTTCAATACACAGATGAAGGAAAGAAACAGCATTCACAGTTTCAAGCATTTTGACAACAGAACCAGGGACCTGAAACCATAAAGAAACAAAAGCAGAAAAGCAGTATCATTGAGAAAAACACCAATTTTCTAGAGAAGTCTTTTTCTGTGAGATGCAAGATTTATTGATTTATTTATTTGGGAAACATTTGTTTTTAAATCCTGGGTTGACAAAATAGCCCTGCTGAGTCAACATAATGGTCCAAGAAGCAGGCCAACTCCAAATCAGAAAATGCTTCTTAGTGATATTGAAAGTTTCACGTCTAATCCCTAATGTCTTCTGACAACCACAGGAGACCCCACACAAGTGTGCCCCCTCATATACATTGTACATATAAATAATAGTAACAAATATAGTTTATTTTAGAAGTTCTAGCAATGACAGTGTCCTCCAAAAAGTCTCACTCAGTAGCTCTCTTGTGGTGTACTGGATTATAGGGTTTGATAAGCACTTCACATTGTCTCTATTCAGTGTTAAAAGGGAAGGTTCTGAGAATGTGAAAAATCTGAACTCAGTACACTCTAACACGAGAGCACTATCTGGATCTCTTTACTTTATTTGTTTGTTATTGACCAGAAGTCTCTGTGCTTTGTTAGCAATGTGTATACATGGTTGATTGTGTGCTAACTTAACTGGGATATGCTGTATCCAGATACTGAGTCGATCAGTAACACACAATTTTAGATATTTCTGTGACTGTGTTCTTAGGTGAGAACTCATTTAAATTAGTACATTAGTGAAGCAGATTGTTGTCCCTTAACCAACAGCTCACCCCAGCAGAGCAGAATGGTGGGCACTGCCCCAGGAAAGAGAATGTTCCCACGTATGGACCTTCAACTGCATCACTGGCCTTCCTGACTCTACAGCACCTTCCAGCTTTTGGACATGAACTGAGACTTCTGATCTGCAGACTTTATATTTACCAACCTCAAAAGATAGGTGAGTAGTGAGATAGATGAAGACAGACAGACAGAGCATAGAACGAGGAAAAACAGTCACTACGAAAGTTCAAGATTCTTCATTTTTACTGTTGTATAAGCTTCATGCTCTCTGATTCTGGAAAGTTCTATTATATCTTGCAGACTTCTGTTTTCCAACCTGTTGATGAAGAAGTATGCTGATCTGTCTGTCTGCTTTGACAATTAGAGTACTGGCACATACTGGAAAGTGTGTAAAGGGAAGCATTAGGTTATACCTGGCAGAGTAAACACACACATTCAACTATAATTCCTCTGCAGCAATAATAATAGTGGCAAAATATTTTTTAAATAATTACACCATTGAAAAACAACAAGCAAGGTTGAGAAAAGGCTATAACAGCAATGACAATAGACTTATTAACATGGGAGAGAGAAATTTCATGAGCCCAACACTATACAAAGAATTATTGGCAACTATGGACTATAGGGAACAGAATAAATAGTCTTCCCGAGGGAAGAGTCTCAAAGCTGATTATGCAACACCCAATAGTGAGTCTCGTGATTGTATACATACAAGTATTGAATGGACTGTGCAGTTCTTATTTACATAGTTAGAGACATTTGTGTGGGGGGTTGGGGGTGTATATGTGTGTACATGTAACATCAATTAAAGAAAAAGAAGTAATTAATTGGAAAGAATGTACAAGAGATGATACAAAAAAGGAATTAGAGGGAGGAGAGGAAATGAGGCAAATGATATGATTTATTATAGTTTCAAATTTTTTTATTGAGAAGCTAAAAGCAGCCAGATAAATAGCAAGTGGTTTAGCATCCAAAGACAATGTTAAGCACATAATAGAAACTTTATGTGTTACCCAATTTGAGTGACATAATTTTAAAAATGTAGGGAGAGAGAGAAAGGAAAGAATACAGTCTGTCAGACCAACAGACAGACAGAAACACACACACACACACACACACACACACACACACACTACAGTGTTGTCAAGGAAAATACTGGTTGAGACATAGAGTCCCAGGGATTTCAGGATGCTCATGGCAGGGTGATCACCAGTCCCTTTCTCAAGCATAAAATTTGGGGGAAAACTAGCCTTAATGGAGAGAAGTTATATAAAATGAAATCAGAAAATGCTCCATAGTGGTATTGAAAGTTTCACATCTAATCCCTAATGTCTTCCCAACCACTAACAGTCACCCACGTCTAGTAGGAAGACAAGTATCTGACAAAAAGAGCCTGAAACACTCTCAAGAAATTCCTAAATTAAGTCAGACACCCCAGAGTGCACTTACAGTTTTCCAGCCTTTTCCAAGTAGGCCAGGATGAGGTCGGTACAGCATCTCTGAGAAAATATCCATGGAAACTAGTGAATGTGGAGGCACCAACAAAGAGAAAACTCAACCAGGAAGCATTAGCAGCTATGCAAGAAGATGAAAAACTTTAAAGTTCTTAATACATAATGTATATGAAAATGAAAATTTTTGTCTAATTATAGTTCTGATTAATTTTATCTTAATTTCAGAGTTAAAATAACCTAATTTTGAGAGTACTAAAATATTCTTCTCAGTTGAGCAGGGTGGCACAGGTCTTTAATGCCACCATGAAGGAGACAAAAGTAGGCCTCACCTAGCTGCAGGCAAGCCTAATGTGCGCAGTGATTTACAGAGCAGCCGGGGTAAACAGTGAGATGCTATCTGCAAGACAAAAGACTGTGTTTAAGAACAATAATGCAGCACCTGTAACAGTAATATATTCATTCGTTCCATTTGTACGCCCATTAGTATTTGTCTCATTACGATTACGAGTACAAGACTGCTCTGATTAAACAGTTAAGCAAGCCACGACAAGTTGTAACTAATACATTGCCATGGCCAAAGTTAATTCTAATTGGAACATGTATTTATTTGTGTGTTTGTGTGTGTGTGTGTGTGTGTGTGTGTGTGTGTGTGTGTGTGTGTGTG
>JANHMN010000016.1:11521757-11541375 GCA_030674055.1 Rhabdomys pumilio
TGTGTGTGTGTGTGTGTGTGTGGGTGTGGGTGTGGGTGTGGGTGTGTGTATGTGTGTGCATAATAATGTATCTTATATAGATGCCCTCAGAGATGTCTGCCTTCTTCCCTTGCCCACTCTCATGGTCTTTCTTAAACATAAGAACAAGAACAATCCTTATATAAATAAAACTTAATCATGTAACAGGGCTCGTCTCTGCCTTCTCTAACAGCTTTTTGCTACACCCACCTCTTTGCAAACAAACAGGACTCCTTGCTGCTCCTGATGCTGCGCTTTGCATCCTTTGATATAGCGATCCAGTCCACCCAAAATAATCCTTCCATGTATGTCCATGTATAAAGTGGTGTGGAGTGGTGGAGGAATGAAGAGGTCTAAGGTTTGGTTCACGACTGCATCAGAGTAACAAAGAGCTCTGGGACAGATCAGAAATGGGCGAAAAGAAGAAAAGGGCATCATCCAAGAGCCTCTGCAGGAGCACACTAAACGTTGAACATCATCCAGGAAGTTCATCATCCAGGTACCTCGGCAGGGGCATACTAAACACTGAGCCCAGGATCTCACTGTGTCACCTACATCCCTAGCTCTTTCTTACTTTTGTTGTTATAATTTTGAGATGGTATCTCACTATGTTAAGTGATCAGACCTTGAACTCAGTAGCCCAAGCATGTTCCGAACTCATAATCCTCCTGCCTCAGCTTTTCACACCTGTACCATCAAGAAATAGAACTACCTAAAAATTAAAAAAAATAGATTTTGACTTTAAAAGAATCTGTCAACTTCCCTGTACAATGATTAATAAGAGATGAAAATGGACCACACATAAAGAGCAAATCACCATGTTTTATAACCACTCTGTTTAAAAAAATAATATAGCAAGTGTCCAAAGGACAAATAAAACAGTTATCTTAAAAAATATTACCAAGATTCAGAATGGTCTTAAATTTTCAAATTCCCGAAGCTAAAAAGCAACGAAGATGTGCATCCAAGATTCTAAACAAAACTTATAGCAAATAAAATAACTCAAGCAAAGTATAAGATAAATCTATATTAAGATTTCTACAATTGCAGGAAGAAAAAGTATTTCTTTTAACTTTCTCTAGAACTATTTGGGGAAAGGATCCTCTAAATGAGAGTGGTAAGGAAAACAAAAACAAGTGAGCCACAAAACAAAAGCTTCATCTCAATGCAAAGGCAAAGCATTATCTGAGGAAGACGGTATAGCTAGCTGAATTCTGAACCCCAAAAACGTACACAGAACTTGTGTACACTGCAGACGGTGAGTGTGACCCTGGGGGTCTGTGGAACTAGAAGCAAGTTAAGATGAGGTCATACTGGGTTCAAATGGGTCATGTGTTCATCTCTTTATTTAGAACAGACACACTGAGTGACATACATAATATCATGTATATAATGTCTTAAGAAGATGAAGACAGAACAAAAAAATTCCAAGAACTGAGACGATCACTAAAACCATGAGGAAGGCATGAAAGTTTCTTTCTCAGAGAGTCCACAATAAATCAAACTGCTGATACCTTAGCTTGATATTTCCAGACTAAAGACTAGTAAAGAACATATTTGTGGTCTTTGAAGGCACCAAGTTTGTGGTACTTTTCACAGCAGTTCTAGGAAAGCTTTACCAGTGATAGAAGAAGCACTCAGAAAGACCGGCAGCCAATCAAAACTGTCCGTTTGGGAACAGATGGAACAGCTCTTGGAGAATGACATGAAGTGAACAAATTAACAGAATAACAAAAGGCATTTAATGTATTGAAAGTAAACACAGAGAGTGAGGAAGAAGTTGAGGTCCAGAAAAGACAAAGTAAATGGGAAAGAATGAGGATAAGTTAAAAACAAGGAAGACTAAGGCCGCAAGAAGAAATCACCTTCTACTTGTAGCTTGACTCTTATGACAGCTAACTCCATGTTCATTTCAAAGAAAGATCATTTGAGGATTTTATTAATATACAATGAGTAAATTAGGGTAAAGCTGATTTCCTTCTGTAATATAAATGGATTTCAATCAGTTAGAGATCTAAATAGGATAAAAAGGCTAGCCTCACTGAGCCAGAGGGAAACCTCCCATGGGTACCTTTGGTTTCGTTTATAGCATCAGCTCTCCTATGTTTCCAGAAGATTGATTCACACTGTGAATCCAGAACTTAACAGTCTCCTTAATCAGATGAACTAATTCCTTAAAATCAAATTCCATCTATAAATCCTATTGATTCTGTTTTATGAAGAACCTAAAATAATAGCAATACAACTGCAAATAGGATTATCATAATAATTGTTGTGTAAATGTTAAGGACTGATATAATCAAACCCATAAGCACATGTGGAGAATGAATAGCTGGGATTTGCCAAGAGTAGGGATGGAACAAAAGGGCTAGATTTTTGTTATCCTAGTTATAGGTGATGCCAAATGTTTACAATATCTGAAAACATCTCTATAAGCCTGTTATTAAAATGATGGACATAATTATAAAAAGAAAAACTAGAAAGCTTTGTGTGTTAGGAAAAGCTACCTTTAACCTTGTCTCCTATTTAAAGAACATGAAAATGAATTCATATAAAAATTAACCACAGATAATTATTAGGGTCAATGCCTCTATGGAGTTATTATAAGATAAAAGGAAATAAAACCCAGAATCACATCTGAACAATGCAAATATGGCAGACAAAGATGCCCACAGGACAGATCAAAGCTGTACTCTTCCTTTTCAGGTAAGATAAAGGGCATTAAGGAAATTAAGCAAGATGAAAAGCAACATAGAACATAATTACAGCAATTCAGATATAAAGAGACAAAACTCAGAAAAATAAGTGGGAAAGTAAATTTTAAAATTGAGGAACAAAGTAGTCGGATCACAAGCAAGCAAGCAGGACACGCCGAGCCTCAAAGAGAAATGTGGAGAGGAGTAAGGTTTTGTGTACACCAAACAAATCAGAAAGAATATATTTTCCTGTCTTTTATGAGGAGTTTATTTTTATGTGTGGGCATCTACATGTAAGTTTCTGCACTGTGTACCTGCAAAAGTCAGGAGAGGACATAGATTTCCTGAAACTGGCATTACAAAGGTTATAAGCCAGCCATCATACAGATGCTGGAAATCAAACCTGGGTCCTCTGGAAGAGTAGCCATTGCTCCTAACCATTGATCCTCTGAAAAATAATAGGCTCGAAATCAAAAGCAAGAGACAGATGTTAAGAAATAACAGCAACAACAACAAAAAATCTCATAAAGAAACAATAAAAAATCCCTAAGAGAAAATTGTCAGCAGAGTTGGTAAGAATTAAACAATTACTAAAACTGCAACTCAAGGAAATTTAGAAATAAGTATTGGAAATTATGTGATATATGAAATATAAACATTTGACAAGCAATGACAAAACTAATCCATATTCTTATAAGACAACTGGACTTTTAAAAACAGGGAAGTCTTTGAGCAGATAACTTTCAAAAAAAGAAAAATTGTGTCTTACAATGGAAGGGAATGGGATAACACAACACAGAATATTCAAGAATAAAAGTTGAACTAATAGTTTTATATCTCTCCAAATTAAGTTCAAAGTATAAAAGGTACAGGCAAACTCTTATTAGGGTATAAAATTTCTATTAGACTCTTGAACCTTTTCTGAGATTATCTACTAGACAAAAAACTCTGGAAAGTGAAACCATCCTGAGAGACAATGTAGAAGACGGTGGTGAGCATTACATATATGATTGTTGAATCAACTTCTTGTTGTATTTTTTTACCAGTGTCTTTCTCCTTCAAGAACATAGAACGACAGTATATGAAGAGAAATACCCTCCCCTCATTTCATTTCACAATGCCTCTGCAGTACAGAGAGAGGGACCTGTGATAGCAGATGTTCAAGTGAAAGTTCAGTTGAATGAGCAAGGATTCCGTGGAGCAAAATTACCATTCCTCTCTAAGACAGTCTTTGATATTTCCCTCTGATGCTATTCATGAGTTCTAGAAGACTCTCAATCTACCCTAAGACCCTTATTACCCTTTCAGTTTCTAGCTGTATTGTGAGGCTCTTCAGGGGGTCTTATCTTCATGCTTCTGTCAGACTGACTCTTCTCCAAACGCATGTCCATATATATGACACTGCAGTAGACACTATTAAGCAGTCTGGATGACATATCACAGAGACATTTTTAAAAGACTGCTAAAGTAAGAGGTATTATTATACACATAAGAGGAGATCATCCCCTTGATCCACAGAACAGAAGTTCTGTCCAAAGCCAACTAAGCTATGACTGCATTTCTACATTCATAATTTAAAAGTTAGTCCCATGAAAAAATTATAAAAATGAAAACATGGGATAGGAAAAAATAAAACAGACTGGACATGCTTTCAAAGATGAGAGTGCAGTCCATATTACACTATATAAGAGAGCAGTGCCCAACACCCTCTAATCTTTTTTAATTTTTCTCACATCTCTCAAAGAGGAGTGGGAATACTGAAACAGTGAAATAAAGCTAGCAAGGTGAGCCATCATAATACAGTGGAACCTGTCTATTATGCTCTGTGAAGTATTTTTAATATTCTTACCCCATACTTACCTGTCATACCACCCAAATCTTGCACATTGCTTCCAGGCTAGGCTTGTCCTAATTTACTCTCAACCTCATCTTCCAAGACACAAAGATTCCTGATTTCTGACACTCAACACATTCACCTTTAAGTTGAATCATGAGAATGGAGCCAACCACACCACCATCTCTATGTCTGCTGAAGAGAACAGTGGAAACATTTTTGGAACCTTAACCAAGGCCTTAAATGATGAAGTCATAGAGAATGGCTGATTAGCTCCAGGAGAACTGTAATTATTTGCAAAGAATTATCCTAGCTATTCTATTTAATTCCACAGCAATCTTGTGGACTCTGCAGAAAGTAATAATTTTCCTTCAATATGGTGATTGGTGTGTGTTCTCTTGACAAATTTATAAGTGAAGAAATGTGCATACTAACTGGTTTTGTTTAGCCATTCAATAACGTATTCACATTTTAAATAGCCATTAGCTATACCATTAACAAGTACAATATTTTTATTAAAAAAAATAAGTATCAATTTACTATAAATAAACTCGAAAAGTACCTTAAATGCTGTTTTCCATTTTTCTAAAGTACCATATTTTTAGAAAATACTCTCTTAAATAAGTGTAACATATTTATTTTTCTATTCATTTTACAAATAGAAAATGTAAGCACAATAACTGAAGAATATTTTTCATTGTCTGACTATCAAGATTTTTTTATTAAATTTATGGGTTTTTTTTTTTTACAGTCCAGTGATTATCATCCCCCTCCCACAGATCCTCATCATATCCTTCCTCCTCCTGTTTCCAAGAGGATGTCTCTGCCTTTTCCTCCCAGGCCTCCTTACTCCCTGAGGCCTCAAGTCTCTCCAGAGTTATGCGCATCTTCTCCCACTGAGGCCAGACCAGGCAGTCCTCTGCTGTATATGTGCAGGGGACTCAGAGAAGCTCCTGTAACCATTGCCTGGTTAGTGGCTCAGTGTCTGAGAGATCTCTGGGGTCCAGGTTAGTTGAGACTGCTCATCTTCCTACTAGGGTTCCCTCCTCCCCAGCTTCTTCCAGCCTTTCCCTAATTCAACCACAGGGCTAGTTGACTTCAGTCCAGTGGTTGGGTGTAAATATCTGCAACTGTCTCAGTCAGCTGCTTGTTGAGCCTCTCAGAAGACAGCAATACTAGGCTCCTCTCTGTAAGCACACCATAACATCAGTAATAGTGTCAAGACTTGGAGCCTCCCCTTGAGATGGATCCCAAGTTGGGCCAGTCACTGGACTTCCTTTCCTTAAGTCTTTTTTCCATTTTTATCCTTGCAGTTCTTATAGACAGGAACAATTCTGGGTCAGAGTTTTTGAGTGTGGGACGGAAAACTCATCCCTCTACTTGATACCCTGTATTTCTACTGGAGGTGGATTCTACAAGTTCCCTCTCCACACTGTAAGGCATTTCATCTAAGGTTCCTCACTTTGAGTTCTGAGAGGATCTCACCTCCCAGATCTCTGGTAAGTTCTAGTTCTAGAGGGTCCCTCCACCTCCTACCTCCCTAGGTTGCCTGTTTCCATTCTTTCTGCTGGCTCTCGGGGCTTCAGTCCTGCCCCTTCCCCAGTACTTGATCATGGTCCCCTCTTTCCCTCCCCCTCCTTTCTTCCGCCCAGTTTTCTCTCTCCCTCTGCCTCCCGTGATTACTTGCTTCTCTTTTCCAAGTGGGATTGAAGCATCCTCACTTGGGGCTTCAGCTTGTTAACCTTCTTGTGTTGTGTGGATTGTACCCTAGGTATTTTGTACCTTTTTTGGCTAATATCCATTTATTATTGAGTACATACCATGTATGTCCTGGAATGTGGTTGATATTGTGTCAGTTCATTGAGGAAAAAAAGATTGTCCCTCTTCCAGCAACTATCAATCACAAATATTTTCTTTGCTAGTGGTGGCTTTACCCGAGGGACCATAATCTATCTAATTTTGAGTTCTTGGACTCATTATCAGTGTCAGGTATGAGTTTCATCCCATAAAGATATATTTTTGAGCAAGGTACTCAAACACATAAAATAAGATAAATACATCTAAAAATACATTTTTAAAAAACACGTTTTTCATTAGAGGTATCCAAAAAAATTGTCACAAATGCTATTTGACTTTGAGTTTTGTCACAAGCTTTGAAGCTCTTTAAAATATGTTTAATTTTACATTTTCCTATGTCTCTTAGTTTAAAACAACATGGTGTCAAACACTGTGAGTGGAAAATTTTTATAATGTGAAAAGACATAAAGAACCACCAATAATGTTACACCTACAGTGGTTACTAAATAATATGGGATACCTAAGTAAGATTTAGAACCTATAATGACAGTACTTAAATCTTGCAATTGTTTGTTTCATAAAATATTGTGACAAGACAATTAAGTCATGCAACACATCTCTTCCTAGGCTGTTAAATGTTAAACACATTTAAACTAGAGAACATAAAGGAGATTTTCAACTTGAGATTAGAAGAAGATTTACCTAACTTGATGTCCACAAATACAGAATAGCTTCAACAGCAGTATTCACTGGAGTCGCACCCAAACTTATGCAAATCTGTCTCACTGTTACTAATAAACAGTGTGAAAAGCTGATAAAAACCACCCCAAGCCTAACATGGCAGCACACATCTGTAGTCCCAGCACTCAGGAAATGAAAGCAGGAGTCTGAGACCAGTGTGACTATATAGTAAGACCTTGTCTCAATAGTATGCTTCTGTCCTGAACCCAGAGCCAGTACATTTAGTATTCCAGAATTGTGCCTCAGGCTAATTTTAGACCCATAAATCAGAACACTCATAGCTCAGGTTGTTGGTGAAACAAACTCAAGGGTGTTAACCAGTGCAATAATCTAGCATAAGTTTATATGTTTTATGGTCAAATGCATGTAGCTGGACTCCTTTAGGGAAATGTCTTTCCTTAAAGATATTTTGTCTTGTCCATTAGTCAATATCATCCACTTTGTATACAATGGGAAATTAATTATTCTTCACCAAATGTACCCACAGTTGTTACTAAAAAAAGCAGAGTACTAGGAGGTGAGGTTCCTCTATAATTAGTGAACTGAAGAATAATTAAAAACAAGGATGGAGAACCAAGTCTCATTTAATCAACATTTATCATTACTCTTTCTTTTAGGAAAAAGAAAAAAACATTCCTGGCACATCAGTGGAGCATGGAAACACTTTATAGCAGATCATTTTACCCAGAATGAGATAAAGATTCTCTTAAATGCTTCTCATTTACTCCACATGTCTAGCTGCAGAATATAAGAACAGTTCAGAACCATTCAAAACTCCAGTTCTTAGGTCCTGCAGTTCTTTCTTCTCCACAAACTGGAACTCAAACGTAAAGGTGTAAATCCAGTTATTCATCATGATGTCATGCAGGGATGATGATGTAGCTTGGTGATGAATTAATGAACATTTGCCTAGCATGAATAAGGCCAAGAACTTGATCTCTAGGAACAAAGGGAGGAGGCTGTAATATTGCAGTGAGATGTCTCAATCTAAGAAATAATGAGGCATTTAGAAATAAGAGGGGGCAATCCACAGTAGAAAATAGTAATAGAAACTGGACATAAAAGAAAACCTTAATTCTCACATGACAAATCTATACAGGATTTACAGCTGAGAATTAAGCCTGGGGAGTGGTGTCAAATTGGGTCAAACATCACAAATTAAATTTGCTTCTTTTAAAACTAGTATTTTTTTGGTTATATAATTAATGCTATTCTTCACAGTCATAAATGTCCTGTCTTCATCCCAGAAGGTTACAAACAAGTAATTTCACCAGACTTCAGTTTGTACTCTTTGATCTGTAATTCAAATACCAGATGACTTTGAGCCATTGTCAAAGCACGACATTCAGTCTGGGTCTTTCCCTGAATGAAATCCTGGGGACGTTCTTAGAACCTTTTCATAGTCACCTGTAGTTGTTCCAGGAAGGTTAGAGCTTGCATCCTGGCTTATTTCTTAGTTTGTTTACATTTCTATTTCAATGAATTACAATGTTTTTGTTTGTTGTTCTCCTCTGACCTCCATATTTGCACTCTGGCACACATGTATCCACATACAAATGTACATGAATACATACACAAGGAATTTTAAAACTATTTTAAATAAAAATTCAGTGGTTTAGATTCTAATTATTTGTTTTGTTTTGGTTTTTGGTTTTCATTTTTGGGCTTGGGTTTTGGTTTTTACTTTTTGGGGGGGTTTTTGTTCAGGATCTATAGTTCAGCCTAAAGTCTTTTGTAATCACAATATTTAAATAATAAGGCACATAAGTCACAACTTCTGGTCAGATTGGCAACACTTATGTAGTGTCACCACATTTTAAAGCAAATTAGCCTTGTTAGAATGTGTATAAATTTGTTGCAGAGGAAATAGCCTACTCAGTGAAAGAACAAAATTTCCCACATGAACTGAGAAGTTGGAAGAAAAAAAATAACAGTAAGTAGTCTGGTAGGGGGAGTAGACTGTGGAAACTTCTTTAGCCATAACAATTTACTCCCAGCCAAGGGAATCTCTCAGGTGCACTGGGAAGTAGGAGAAGAGACCAGCATACTGTGGTACACATCCAGTATAAGAGGCTTCACTTCATCTCCTTCACAAAAGAAAAGATACTACTAAGAAATGAGTATCATTACTATGGGAACTGTATCCACTGTACTGTCCAGGTAAGGCAATTACAAACTTCAATACATTCGTAATTAATAGTATCAAATTATCTGTGACACCTCTGCCTCCTGTTGAAGCACAGTATTTGGATAACATACGATCACAGATATAAACAACCATTTGATAAAGAAGACTAGAAAAAGACCTTTAGGGAAGAATCTGGAAAAAGTGTTGTGCTTAAGGTGAGATGTTGATAGGCAGGAACCAATAGAATTCGCGGGGATGCTGTGATGGAAAGAAGACAGAAATTGAGGAGCAAAGTTTTGACAAAATTAAAAGAAATGGTATCATTGCTGAGATTTTAATTATCTTAAGATAATTAAAAAGAATTGGCCACATTGCCAGCTCCAATGACTACGGATAAGATACACACTAAATTTCAATTGTGCAACTTCCTTTAAATTCTACTTGTAATGCTAAATGCAAGCCCCCAATATAGTCTGCATGTAGACCCAAGTGATGTTACGTATCCCTGCCCCAAATTATTTCTGATTAGTAAATAAAGATGCAGACAACCAATTGCTGGGCAGAAGAGACATAGGCAAGATTAAGAATTCCCAGGCTTGAGATCAGAGGAGAACTACAGAGTAAAAGAAGAAGAGGAAAGGAAGCCACCATGGATTAAGTGAGTTCATGAAACCATGGTCCTGAGGGCTAGCCAATTGGAGTTAAGAGCAGACCAGATGAAACAGTATGTAGTAAGTAAGACGTTGAAGTTATCTATAGGTAAGTAGATTCTAAAGAGAGTAGATATCTGCCCAGCTCTTGTGCTGTTTAAAGCACATCGTAAATATAAAAGGGACGTGTGTCTTTTATCCGAGAACTGAATGACCAAGGTGGTGTAAAAACCCAAGTCTAGACTACTGATTTCTGCAACATATCATTGGGGCACAAAGGGAACATGTGGGAACTCCAGCTAACAGCAAAGCAAAAGACAAGGTACAAATGGCACATGACTGGATAGGGTTGATGGCGGAATTCTAGAAATTTCCAGTCTGACTTTTCTGTTTCTCCTACTGAAATATCAAAGACAAAGATCAGCATAAGACCGGAAAGGGAAAAGGGAAAGAAAAAGTGAGTAAGGGAATCCCAGGAAGATTAAGAGACATCCTGAGCTACCCTTTTGAGGTCAGGCATTGAAAAGGTGGCTAACCATCCCTGGCATCTATTATCTCCATTCTTGCCCCTCTAGATGCTGTCTAGTGCCTGGTTGCTAATCCCCAACCCCTTTTGTAGCTTATCATCTTTTCTGGGCTGTGAGCAGGAATAGAGGTGATTCGGGAACCAAATATTTTTTCCAATTCTGGCAGGAAAACTAGTGATGCTACCAGAGATTTTCACATAATGAAAGAAGCATAAAATAAAGCCAAACCAAAAAAGAAAAACACCTGAAGTATTTTTTATCATTGTTGTTCTTTCCTGGAGTGGGAGGTGCAGTGTGGATGAGCATGATAGAAACACTTGTACCTGAATAAATCTCGTCCATTTCTCTGTGCCTTTGGGGCACAGTGAGCAGTTTATCCATGAAAATGCATCTGTCTCATCCCCAGATAGGAGAGCTGGGAGGTATATCTAACCTGATGTAAAGATGGAGAGCCTATTTTAGACCATCTTAAAGTATTCTAAACTGCCCTTTACCAACTTAAATTACTCATGTTCCTGATGTCTCTTGTCCAACGAAAAAAAAATTCACTGCAATTTACATTTACTTGGTAGGATTTCAACTTTTGTTTTCTCTTTCCCATACCCGTACCTTTAAATCTGACATCAGCCATGTTTTCCAATGTCATTGAAACTCTCTGTGGTCCTACAACATCCAGAAGGAGTAAGAACCATCTTCCTGCTTTAAGTCTTGGGATTTGTATAAACAGCCCAGATACTGCCTGCCAAGGAAGTTTGTGCACCAACCAAGGTGTTTTGAAAGATTGAAGCCCTGCACTTAAGTCCCAGGGTTTTGTGCCTGGAAGTAGGCAGCTGGAGCCAGCATAAAGCCACACTGAGATGGAGTTTTCTCCTCCTCCATCATTAAAAAAGAATCAAAGTCAAGTCCTGCTAGCTGTTGCAGCACACTTCTTGGAAGTAGGACACTTCCTGTTCAAGTTGACCAGGAGGGTTTTCAGTGAGAGTTGTTACACCTTTATCTTTTAAGCTTGACCTTCAAAGGAAGTCACTGTAGATGCTTTCCTCTGGTAATATTAGATAGAGATGATTTTAAATTCAATTCAAGTAGCAGAAGCACACTATGCACCTTACTATAGGAATGAAGTCTAACAATAATTTCTAGCACTTATTAATTACTTTGCTACGCAACCTGTCATAGTTCTAACTGTATCACTATTTCCATTTTATTTTTTTTTTAATTCCATGAGATGGAAACTAGAGTCATATTATCCCTCTTTCAAGACCAAGTAACTGAAGGCCAAAGAGGTTAAGTAACTATAAGGCATATTTCAAAACCAAATGCTTAAGAACTATATTACACTGCCTGTTCTGACCTGAAAGAGACATTCCTGTTCTCTCAGTCAAGATCAGACAGTGATGGATGAACACTAAAGACAAAGAGATAAAACTGTGGCAAATTTCAAATTTTACATTCATGAGGGGTTACAAACACCATAAGGAAACGGAACAACTTAGAAGAACATGACACTAAGATTAAGATAGAAGGTAAGAAGAATCCAGACACTTATCACTCTGAAAGGTTCCGAGAAACCAGACCTTCTACTAGAGGCTTCCACTTTCTTGGATAGACATCAAAGAAGTGCTATAACAGCCCTGTGCTGTCCTAACTAAATGTACTTGGAGCAAAAAGTGAAGAGTTCATGTCACAGTGTAAAGTCAAGACCAAATAAGTGTGCTGAAATCATGTGCAAAGGAATATAACACACTGGATATTTGTGCAAAGGAATTACAACACACCAAGTGTTTGAGCAATGGAACTATAACGCACTAAATGTTTGTGCAAAGGAACTACAACACACTGCATGTCTGTGCAAAGGTGAAGGCAGTGTGGGGAGCAGGAAGGTGTCTCCCTCAGATATGTAAAAAAGCAAGGCTTTTTCCCCCCTTCTTTTTACTAAAAGAAGTCATCATTCAAGGTGAAACATAACTGAAAAATATCAAACTGCCCTATGATTCCAGTAAAGTAGTTTACAAGGAGCATAATTCTCTTAAATTGCATCAATTTTATGAGTAAGTGGGGCACTTGGCAGCTGTTCTAAATTATTCCCAAGACTTAGCATAATGGCTGCCTCCTTCTGGGCAAAAATGTCTTTCTTTAATGCAGTCACTACTTCAACCTTAACACTTCATAGCATCTCTCCAGACACAATTATACCACACCAACAAACCCCGAAGATGTAAGAAAACCATCATTTCTCTTCTGAAAAACTATTCTTTAATCTCAACAGTCCAGCAGAAGAGCCATGGATAGTTAGGAGCGACAGTCGTCTGTCCTCTCAGTCAACAAACAATACCAACTTCTGGGCAGTATGTTTCTCACCAGATCCAAATGAGTTAAGAGATGCTTATAAACTTAGGAAAGAAAACAAGGTTCAGCCCTTTACAGTAAAACTGTCTTCTGGCTGCTCTTTCTTTATGGTCCTTCCATGTCTTAGACTCTTACAAGCTATGGACTCTTGTGTCCAAACCTTTGCCGTTTTACTAAGTGCTGGGAGAAGCACTATTCGAATCATATCTCACTTCTGTTGACTGAACCTTAGGCTAGAGGAGTGTACAAGCTTGTTCCACAGGGCTGCTCGCGCTGGTTAAGTGTTACCCAGCTAAGTTGCTTTACCTCAGCCACAGCAGTTAGCTTCCTAGTAGCCAGTTCTAGTGTCCTTTCATGCTTCTATTCCAAGACAAAGTTGCCTCTTGTCACCTCAGAAGTATCAGATATTATTCACAGAGTTCCCACTCTGACCTTTACATCTCTAAGAGCTTCAACATCTCCATTTTGCTTTCTGAACCATAGAAAAATATCATTCTCCTCCCCTCACTCTCTTGGTATGGCATTGTCATATGGTTTGCTCATCAAATGTCCCCAAAGGCTCAAACACTGGTCCATATGTGATGATATCATTTAGAGAGATACTGTAACTTTACCATGTAGGGACTACCTTCATAAAGTATGTCACTAGGGTCTCATCTTTGAAGATCGTGCCTAATCTGGAGTCCTCTCCTCTATACTTCCTGTCCACAGTCTCCTCCACACACACACACAGCTCTGTCACCTCAAGCCCAGAGTAATGAAGCCTCAGCCATGTAAACAAATCTTGAACCAAAATAATTCATTCCTGCTGACTCATGTAAGAAATTAGGTAGCAGTGACAAAAGGTCTGACTAATACACCCTAGAGTTGATTTTTTCCCTCTGTTGTTGTTTTTTTTCCTCTAATACCTGCTTACTTATATCCTTATATCGTCTGCATTAAAATAGTGTCCACCTGCCTCACCAGCTCCTACCTACTACACTGTGTAAGTTAACACTTGTCCTATGTATCTTCACACACACAAAATGGAATCAAAATTCATCACCTGGTGGTACTTCAATAAGTAACTAATTTTCAAACAAACTACAACATATATACTCACCCTCGTTTACAATAGCAAAAGATACTTAGCTGTTGTAAATTATTATTTGCTTTTGCTTTTTCTTGTTTCCTGTAAACAATAAACATTGAGTTTTACAAGTAAAACTTTTTCTAGTCAGAAATCATTGTTCCCATAGAAAAGAAACAATTCAACCATAACCTTGAAAACAGAATAGTGACATTTTTTTGAAGTTCATACATCAGTTTCTTTTGAATGCATAAAACCTAGTAATCTCAGTAGGCTAAAAAACAAAAGTGGCTGCAGCCACCATGAGATCATGATTCCAGTGGTTATGTCATGGCTCGGGGGTGGCATTTTGCAGTCCTTCGCCTTATCAGCCGACTCTTACAATCCTCCTGCTTCCTCACCATCTTCTGTAATATTCCCTGAGCTTTAAAGCAGATTTAAAAATGAGCCCTTAACTGCTACTTATTGTTAGCATCTTAGCCAACTATGACTATCTGCCCTCGTCCCCCTTCACTGTAAAGAGAATAGCTTTAATTTATGGGTTTAAACACAGGTACTTAAAGGATAATTTGACAGTGTAGTAATTTACTTGAACAACAATAATAAGATTTCCCTCTTTGGCCTCCCAGGACATAGATTGTTTACTGGGTTTATAGTATCAGGCACAGATTCTCTTTTCTGAAGTGGCCCTCAAATCCAATTTAAAAAGTAGTTGGTTAGCCTGTAACATGTATACCACCACTATAGAGATGGGCACAATTTACCTGGAAGATTGGTTTCATGGTTGATAGAGTGCACAGCTGGGTAAGACTGTTGATTCTGTTCCTTCAACTGACCCCCCTTAAACAGATTATATAACACTCTCCAGCACTCTGAAAGCTAGCCTATTGGACAGAAGTTTCCAGTTCAGGTCCAGCTCGATTTCTCTATAACTACAATATGTGGTTTCTTTAGCAATAAGGTCCCGAGACTCACACCACTAATTGCATCCATTCATGCCAAGTGCCATGCATCCCTGAATCTAGGCATGGAGGCCCTTCCAACAACAACTACAACCCACAACCAACCTGTACCCCACCCACCAATTCTCTCCATCCCTGATGCAAAAGCATGTCCACATCTGCAGACAGAAACACTAAAACCATGCCACAAATTCTACCCATCCATGTAATCTCAGGACTGCCCCTTTTGAAGGAATGTTACTAGACCCACTATGACAACTTCATCTTGCAGAATACAGAAACTTCTGGGGAACCATGTGTCCCATATTGTGGGGAGCCGACAGAAGGTGGCTATCATCCTTGTAGCCATCTTGAGTCATATACCCTGACAAGAGACTTGTTTACAATAGCCTACAAAAGCTGAGCACACTCTGATAACATCTTGTTTTAGATACCCAGGATTTTCCCTTCGGTGTGTGAGACTTAAAGGTGTGATTTAGAGATAAGACTTAAAGGCATGGCTTAGAAATGAGACATATTAAAGGTGAGAGGCAGATACAAGAAAAGATTAGACACTTGTACTTGAGATAGGCACTTGGAAGAGAACTTGGAACTGGGAAAGAGACTAGCAAATTGGAACAGAGATTAGGACTTGAGATTTATTACAGAAGAACTAGGAATTAGGACCTGAGACTTGGCACTAGGAACTAGGGACTTGGAGAGAAGAAGAGAGACTGAAGAATAAATGGGATTGAATCACACTCTGTCTGGTTTCCATTCTTCACATCCTTCCTCACTCTCTCTCTCTTGCTGAACCCCGAACTGTGGACCACAGCAGCTTGGGCCAGTACGGGCTCTAACAACTTAGCCCCCAAGGCTTTTGGCAGTGTGGGTTCCAACATTGACAGAGTGGTCCGCGACATTTTGGCCCCCAAATGTGGGGCAGAGTGGTTCTCAACATTTTGTCCCCCAAATTTGGGGCAGTGTAAGCCACAACACCATATATACTTTCCAGCCCCTTCTATTACACTTCTTCTTCATTCAAAGACCTTAGACTTATGTTGCCACTCCATCAATATCTTTTACCTAAGAAAAAGTCTTAAAAACCTCTACCAACTTCCTGAGGGTTGGCTTTGAGAATCTTCTAACCCTACAGAAGTTCTGCTCCATGGCTTATAAACCTCTTGGCCTGAGCTGAGTCAGTACTACTTCTGATACCCTATTCAAGCACCAACATTGAATTGTCCAAATAACAGCCCCAGAAACTTGATTTGCCACCTGACTAGCTGGAATAACATGATCTAGATTAAAATACCCACTCTGCAAAGAAGAGACAGGAGTTCTATATCAAGAAACAAATTATTCACTAATTCTCACAAAAAGAACTTGATTGTGAGTTATTGTTGTTATGGGATGTGTTTATGTGGGAAGGAGTACCCACCTTGTCACAAACATCACTCCACATGTGTGTTGACTATGGATCTCATTATCATTGCTAACAAAATCAGAAAAACATAAACATTGCTATAGTAAAGACATATTTAAATAAAAGGATTAGGAACTATGAGACTCATGTTTCCTTCTCCATCTGTGGGAAGAGGGTGTGCATAGTCATTTGGCTTCTTTCAAAAGTTTATATCGTTTCACTGATATTTTAAACTGGTGATATTATGATAACTTCAGGAAGCATAAGAATATTAAAAATGAGTGCAGTATTAAAGTTACATAGCTAGCTGATTCTTTTAAATAATCACTCAGTATTGCTCCCCAAGAATGTCTGTAAGGAGCACTGCCATTCACTTGGGTGATGTGTTTCTGAAAATTGTAGAACTCCAGCCTCGAGCAACTCAAATCTTCTCCGTGGCATTTTCTTTGCATTACCTACAGATTTTCAATCTGAAATCCTTCAAACCAGACAGTACTGTTAAAACATTATTTAAAAGCATCAGAACATGGCTGTCTCCTTAGTAGAAAAGAAAAATGTTTTCTTTAATATGGACAATTTAAACCCCTCAAAACTAGCATCTATTTTATTTATTCATAAAGCACATGGGAAAAGTAATTTTCCTAAAAGTAATGAGAAATTGTAAAAAGAGCAGTAGCTCATTTTGCAAATCTTACAGATTAATATACTCACATGTTTCAAAGATTTTGAAGGAACACAGGTATTATTGTACTGTGTTATATCTAGAAAGGATCCAACAGCAAGTTTTCTACCTTTCATGTCTTCAGGAAATACTTGTTAGCATCATTCTGAAACACTTAGAAACAACTTGTTATCCATAACCTACTAGATCTATTAACTAATAAAGTAAATACGCTAACTTTGACTTCACTTTCCAATGCTTAATTCTTCACATATTATTTATGGGTTAACGTAATCCATAACATTATGGGTTATATTATTTATCAAATAACAGCATTTGATAAATATTATAACAGCATTGACTTGTGCTTTAAGTGTGAGAAACCAGTGGCTTCTACAGACAAGATTAGCTAAAGGTCTTGAGACAACTTCCTATGCTATTTTCTCCAGACCTCAAACACTTGGTACTTTGTTCTTATAGAAAATAGAAAAGCCACCATACGAACAGTAAATTTTCTAGGCCTGAGCTTTAAGAAGCAAACTATAAAAATAAGAATAGTTAAGGAACCAGATGCCTAGGAAGAACTGCCCAGGGCCAGATATGAAAATAACTGAGAAAGCTGCTTGGTCTCCAACTAAACAGACCCCATGTGATACACAGTCAGATTTGAGCAGAATGCAAAAAATAGTCAGTCACCCAGAATTGCTGTATTGCCTTCTCTGTAAGACTGGTCCTTAAGCTACCAAAACATTTGATTAGGAATGAGATATTCCCCTGGCCTAACTCTCTTCTTACAAATTATGTACTGGTTAAAAGGGAGAAAAAATATGATTATACCACAGAGCTATCAGGCATGATTTTGACCCTAGTGATCAAAATCAAGATCATCTATAAGAAACAAATATGAAGCTTTGTACATGATATTCTGCTAATGGCATAGTATGTATTGGTAAAAGAAAGAAAAAAAATAAAATAGCAAGTAAAAGATTTTCCATGTTTTTCCTAATGTTTCTGAGGCTGATTTATCAATCATTAAAACCTGGGCATTTTTAACTGTTATATTTATAATTGTTTGAGGACAAGCCCAAGATCTGACTTAGCACAGTTCTTAATTTTGCCAGATGGAAATTTGAATAACCTGTGCAGTCCATCTCAATTTGTAATATCTAAGGTATCACAGAAGTGCCTAGACTGCTAAGATTGTTTCTTGACCTTCCAGAAAATCCATATCTAGTGGGCCACAGACAAATGGAACTCCAGCTCCAAAGACCCCATGTGTTCTGAACTCCATGAGTACTTACTTGCACACATGTGGCATACACTCACAAAGACATACATGCACACACATAAGTAAAAATTTAGCAATGTATTACCCATACAAATCTCTCAGTGCATCTGGGGTCCATTCAGAGAATCTGATCCAGCACATTTGTTATATTTTCAGGAAAATGGCATTTTAATAAGCTGCTAGGTGACACTGTGATGAGAATGGAGAGAAGACTCAGAGGTATAAACACTCACTGTTCTTGATAGTTGTCTTCACATACATACTGGCTCACATAGTCTGTAATTTCAAATACAGGGGTTCAGACACACTTTCCTGTGTCTTTCCCCCCAGTTCTAGAGAACAAATTCAGGGCGTTGTGGGATGATAAGCAAGTAGTCTACTGCCAACCTTCATGCTAAACTGCCAATTGTACTTTACTAAGGGAAAAGAAAAGATATTCTGTGCTTCCTATATTTCTAAACTGCTTTTCTAGTTGATTTTCTTCCTTTAGTCATACAGATTGCCTTACAGAGTCTGCCTTAAGAATACCTCTACTCCTATCAAAGCAGTTTTCACAGAATTATATTGGAATGCTTGACCTATGGGGTGCCATTAATGATTATCCCATACCACAAATACCAACCAAGTAGATTTAGTATTTCAAACACAGAGGACTTCCATTCAGTCTACAAAGTAGGACTTCACTATAATAAAAAACAATTCAACTACACAAACTAGGGGGAATTTAGATTTGAAATTCCAAAACATATTTCCATGTTTCAAATCAAATACTTCTTGTGTCTCCTTTGCAATAATCTCTACGTTTTATAAGTTCTCAAAACCTGTTTAAAGTAGCCATTATGTTTCATTTAGCACTGCGTTGCCAGAACCTAGAACAGTGCTTGGCACTTAGACTGTGCCATCAATATTTTTGAATAAATAAATGTTTTGAAGACTTATGGGGTAGATCAGCATTAATTTGACCATATTTGTTCTTGGGAGGGAGTGAAAAAGCGAGTCTAGAACCAGGTGATTTTGTACACAGTGATATTATAAAGTAGAAAGCATATCAATAATATACATATGTACTACAATAGGCAAAATAATATGTCAAAGGTAAACAAAAGGTTATATCAATAGGAGTCTCAAATAACTTAAGTTGTAAAAAATAAATTATCTTTATTCTTAACTGTTAAATAGAAAAGTCCATTATAATAGTTTATGGCTCTGGCTACAGCATTTTAGAGGCTGAGACAGAAGGATTGCAATTTTAAGGACAGCCTAGGTTGATAACAGATAAGACCCTGTCTCAAAAATAATCAAATAAAATACCAGTCAAGGCTAGCAAAATGGCTCAGAAGGTATCAGTGCTTATCATTCAAGCCTGAAGACCTAAGTTTGATCCCTGGAACCTATGGAGGAAGGAGGAAGAGGAGGAGGAGGAGGAGGAGGAGGAGGAGGAGGAAGAAGAGAAGAAGAAGAAGAAGAAGAAGAAGAAGAAGAAGAAGAAGAAGAAG
>JANHMN010000016.1:11541385-11571926 GCA_030674055.1 Rhabdomys pumilio
AAGAAGAAGAAGAAGAAGAAGAAGAAGAAGAAGAAGAAGAAGAAGAATTGACTCATAAAGTTGTCCCTGACCTCCACACATGCACTATAGCACACATGCACCCATACTCATAAACATACATCAATCACACACCACCACCAACACCAACACTGACATCACCACCATTATTATCCTCAAATAAAACTTCTAAATAAAATAAAATGTAGGCCTTCACAAGGCAAAGCAAGCATCTCACTACCTAAACCATCCCTCCAACCCTTAAATAGTTTCTAAGTGGTGATTCTTCTTCATGCTATGGCATAACTCAAGATACAAAGAAGAAAGGGGCATTTTGATCTAACTATAAAAATATAATAGCCAAAAATAGATACCAAAAATATGGAAGAAATATATAGGAAGCAACAGTAGAAATACACAGTAACTTTGTGCTGACAATGATAAAAAAATTATTGCTCTTATTGATATAACAGGTGCACGGTCTCAGATTTTTCTCCATCTGTCGTGTCTAAGGAGCACTCACTCTTTCTTAGTGTATCACTAAGGAACAATAGTGTGAGTTTGCATACTGCATCCAAAAGTATATAATCAATATCTCTTCCTACCATTCCTGATGAATGAACCAGCTACATGAAATGGAATCTGGCTTAGTGGCATGACCCAAAATGAAGGAATACCAGCTCCACCAGTAGTCACCTTTAGTTAAGTAGAGACTGATTGTGAGCGAGTTAATGGACAGATTCTCTTGTGTCCCCATAAATAGTTCTTTGAGTACCAATAAGCTTTTTCACAATTAACCTCACATAGTCTGAAGAATACCTGTCCTGACCTATAGGATAACAGAGGGCTTAGTACCAATCCACCTTACATTTGCTTCCTTTACTTACATTTTGCTCACCCTCAGAGTTCTGAATTCATTTTACCAATAAAGCAATGGAAACTGAGCTTTGCCCCAGGTTCTCTTTCCTAAGTGTGCTAAAATGTCGTGTGAAACCTCAGAATACACAAGATATGCACCTGAGCATGTAATACATTTCTATTTAGCAAATGAGCCAAACACTTAGGTGATAAGCTGGAATCAGACTGCTCTCTTATGGTTTTGTTTTTACTCTGTAAGTCAACAAAAGCCCATCCACATTAGCATATTAATAGCATAATGTGGTGAAGAAAAGTGCCTGCTAACATGAGGACATTTTCTCATTTTTGAAAAGAAAATTCTGTAATTAATCACAACTCCATTTTAGACCAATATTTTTTCTCATGAGGAAAATAATGCAATCTATCATCCACAGTACCCATCTAAAATTTAATTACCATTATCAAATACAATCTAGTAAAATAGCAACAATAGGCATGTCACACACCTTAAGATCTGCCAGAACCCAGTGAAGTCTGGACTTTGGCCAGCTTCTTCCTGTTTTCTAGTTGCTAGTCTCCAAACTGAGAATAATCAGCTGCTGATTGTGAAATGGAATTATGCAAGTTTATTTGATTTCCCCTGTTTGCTTCTTATAGAACGGCACAAAAATGAAAATGGATTGTTGGTGATGGTGGGAACAGGCAAACATAAAATACTGTCATTAATCTTATTGTTTTGGGGAGCAACAGACGCAGTGAGCACCAGCAGGCTTAATAGTAGAAAGGAAGAGTTCTGGGGTGCAAGAGGAGTAGTTTACCCCACTATATGACCCAGTCCACAGGAAAAGCTGTAATTGTAAGCCCAGAGACTGAAAGGGGAGATTCTAAGAGACTTAACTTTTCTCCAGCCACTCTAAAGTTTCACCAAAACAAACACTTCAGACCTTAAGGACTCCAAATGCCAAGTAGAAAGCCACTTCAGTCAGAGCTTTGCTTATTATTATTATACAAATTAGGGGGAAGGGGAAGTGGAGCTGATCTGTCCTCATTGACAAGTTCTATCTACAACTCATCAAAATCGAAATGTTTAGCTGCAGAAGCAGTAAGTCTGTCTTCAAAATCAGAAAAACACAAGCAAATCTCCCACTAAGATCTTTCTGACAGTTGAAGGCAAAATTCTTACTATTAAGAGTGTATCATTATTAATACAAAGACTAATAGACAGTAAATTGCCAAAATATTAAAAGGAAAGGCAGAACTGAGCATGGTGTGGTATTTACCTGCAATCCCAGCTATCTGGAGCAGAGACATGAGAATCACAAGTTCTAGGCTAGCCTTGACAGTTTAGTGAAACCTAGTTTCAGAATTAAAAAATGACATTAAATGTCTGAGATGTGTCTCAGCAGGAGAGTGATTACTTAGTGTGTGCAAGGCCATGAGTTCAGTTTGCAGGACCAGAATAGAAAGTGAAGGAAATAAAGGAAGAAAGAAAAAGGAAAAGCTTAGGAACTGTGCAACCCCATCTATAGGTAATTTTTTGATGTTTCAAAGTCACATCCTCTTTAGTTCTGTGCATGACATTGGTGTTTCTTTCAGAGTACTTCTACTTCATACTACTGTCCCCCAACCAAGCCCTCAATCTCTTGAATCACTAGGATAAAATTATTCTTAATAAGCTACACCTACTCTGACTCCACCCCTAAGCCATACTAGCAAAGAGCCACCCACAGAGAAATTATCTCTTTTGTGGTTGTTGTTGCCTTGTTGATATTTTAAGAGTGTCTTGGGCTAGAGAGATGGTTCAGTGGCTAAGAGCACAAACTGCTCTTCCAGAGTTCCCAAGTTCAGTTCCCAGCAACCACATGGTAGCTCACATCCATCTGTAATGGGGTCTAGTGCCCTCTTCTGGTGTGTCTGAAGACAGCAATGGTATATACACAAAATAAATAAATAAAAAAAAATTTTTTAAAGAGAGTTTCAAACTGTAACCCAGACTAGCATCAATCTCATGACAATCCTCCTGCCTCATCCTCCTGGGCTGCTAGGTATAAAATGTGAATCGCTATATGCAGCTGAGAAGAAAACATTCTTTCACATATCAAACTTGCCTCCAAGATTTTTGCCTGTTCCAATAGGACTTAAATTTTTCAATTAGTTTTTTCTTGAACTCTTGCCTCATTTCTTGTTCTAAAGGATTATGATGATTGAAGTGTTTTTAACATAATTTTACCTATGTCTTTCCCATAGAAATGTTCTAACAATTTAAAAGACAAGCGTTTTAATCACCATGAAATACAAATAGGAGCCTGGTAGTGGAGGTGCATGCCTCTAATGCAAACACATGAGAAGCAGAAGCAAACTCTGTGAGACTGAAGCCAGCATGCTCTACAGAGCAAGTTCCAGGAAAGCCAGGTCTACGTGCAGAATCTCTGTATCAAAAGCAAACAAGCAAATACAAACAAACAAATAAAAGTATGGGAAAATTGTTCAGGGGTCATTAAATCATGGAAAGTGGCCTTATTGACCTGTGCCCAGCATCACCCCTAGGATAAAGAGACAAATTAACTAATAGCATGGGCAAATATCATAACAATCTAAACAGCCCAGTAATGGGTTTATTGGGTCAGACCCTGAACCTCAAGTTTTCATGAAATTACAGAAGCAAATGACTGTACACTTGCAGCAAGGCTGCTTTTGCTGCCAAGGATTTTACACATAAATATATTTCAATATTTATTTTGTCACCCCTCAAATTGCCATCGCATTGCTAAATAGAAAGAACATTCAGCCCAGAAAATTGAGTTATTTTTATAAGGAAAGTTAAGTGGACAGCAGCTACAGGATTAATACATTCCCTTGATTTATTTTTTTTATTTACAGATGCACATTTTCATTATCTGGGATTTGAATGGAATGGATTTTACAACAACCAAAGCAAAGGCAGCCCAGTCCTGGCTTTTATACATAGATGGGCCTCCTTCTGTCTCCTTGGACAGTTTTGAGTATATCTTCTTCCAACATAGCCCAGATGCATCTATTTGTAAATGTTCAGCTCACAGCCTCGAGGCAAAGGGCATAATTTCCCCCCTAATCTGTATAGCAAATCTCAGATGCAGTATGTTTTCAGTGTAGATGCAAGGAAGCCCCAGAGAAGTGGGCTGGAAATGCAAACAGAATTGCTTCCCCTGCCTTAATGTAAATGAAGGCATTTCATGCCTCTGCAACGACTTCTCTCGTTATCTATCTATATTTGCTACAGTGCTTTCCTAAGTAGCCTTGGGCCATATTACTTCCTCTGGCTTTAGAAAACAATTGAATTTGTGCTGCAAGTGTCCCCAACTGACTATTCTGTTTGATCACAGTTATTAGACTATCCTCTAATACTGTGGAACCTTTACCACTTTAGAACTGGAGCCAGAGTGGTTGAAATAACCAGAGATTCTTATATGTGCTACAGTGGCCAATCTTAGTTGTTTGGATGCCCAAGAAATGTTTAGTAATTGAACAATGGCACTGTCCATGTGGCTGAATCTGGGAGGGATTCTGACCACATAGCCTGCTGTGGCCTTGGGGAGCTCTGATTCTGAACCTTACTCAAGTATCTCGTGAAGTCGTCCATTACAGAGCCTCTGCAGTTAAAGAATATATAAGTTCTGATGTTGTGGGACATCAAATGAACCTCAAATGATCAGTGGCAAAAGACTGAGAAGCCATATGGAGGTGGCAGTAACCCAAGCTTTTGTGACTTATGGGATCACAAATTGCAGAAGATTCCTGAGCTCGGATCCCAGAGTCTGTGCTCTGTACTTACTCTGTTCTTGTTCTTAGTCCTCAAGATACTCACAGGGGGCACAAAGAATAACAAGAAAGCCTTATCCGTTCTACTTTTCTCTGTGTATTTTTAGTGAGGGGGTGCTCATGGGGACAGTGGTTGAGTAAAACAGGAACAGGAATACTTAAAGTAAATATAGAATCTTCACAGTAACGTCCCCATCTTCCCCTCTTTGCCTTGAGTCATTTTTCCCCTTTCCCTTAGCATGTGCTTATTCATATTTATAGTTGTCTGGATTTTCTAAAGACTTTCTTTTCAATCCTGTGGGCTCTGACTTGGGTCTTGTGCATGTCAAACATATGCTATGCCACTAAGCTACAATCAAAGTTCAAGATAGATTATTTTTATATTTGAAATTTAACAAACATGCTCACATTTATAGCATTAAAATGTTCCATTGTTTTTTTAATTATTGGTTTACTTTTATGCACATAGGTGTCTTGCTTGCATATTTGTCTGTGTACCACATGCATGCCTGGTGCCTATAGAGGCCAAAGGACCAAAGGAAGTGTCAGATTTCCCTAAAACTAGAGGTACATACAGTTGTAAACCACAATATGGTACTGGGAATTGAACACAGATCGTCTGGAAAAGCAACCAGCACTCTTAACCTCTGAGCCATCTCTCCAGCCTGCTCAGTTGTTTTAAGAGCAAAGTGACTTATGTAAGTAAAACAGTCTGTCTTTTCCATGCAAAACACATCAAAACATTAAAACAATGCTTCCAAACAGGAATGGTAGTTTTTACTCCAGTAAAACCAAGTAAGCAGTACACTTTCCAAACACAACGGCAGGTTTCAATCTAAAGTGTAGTCCTTAGCAGTTTGTTTTCTTGAATTCTTGAATACCAATCTCTATTTCAGAAGTAAGATTGGCTAAGTTTCCTTATCCAATCCCAGGGAAGTCATTCTCTATGAATCCCATTTCCCCTCAGGTACAATGTTTTCTGTGTGTAATTTACTGGAAGTGTTTGGTGCTTATGCTTTATTTGTCTAATTTTTTTCTAACTTAACACGAGTTCTGAGATTCACCTCTGCTTCGCTAAGGCAATCACAGAATAAAAATAAATACATAAATTAAAAGAATTTCTTTTTTTTACTGGAAATACTGGCACAAGTTTAACTGGAATGGAGGGAGTCATGCAGCTGTGGTAATAAAAGTAGCAAACGCTAGCAATCTGCTTCATAGCATGAAATAAAATACATTTTGGTAAAAACATGACTGCTGCCCCAACCATAATTTTTCACATGGCTGTGATAAAAGAACAATGAAAGTGATAAGGCAGAAGAGTTCCCGGGAAACACACAGACAGTGGAGTGGAAGGTTCAGATCTAACGTATTTTGTTTACTTGCAGATGCTGAAGTCTTGTTTTTTATAAACTGCTATCACTGCTGTTCATTCATACATTTAAGGAACAGTCAAGGCTTCTGAAAACTGCACTGCATTAAGAGATGTTCTCCTTTAGTTTATGCGTCTGACACCATGTCACCCTGTGAGGTTATGCACTTGTGAATAGATAGCTCATACAGCATCCCGATAGGGAAAAAAAATAGCAAAAGCAGTATTCAATGAATCTTTCCTGAGGACAAATGCATTTCCTTAGGAGTGATGTGATTACGCCACTGCCTATTAAAGATCTGAGTCTCACTCACCCAAGGAACAGCTCTTTAATCATTGCAGCAAACACATGTTTGGGCAACAAGGAGAACAATTATTTTCACAACAAAAACATATTTTAGCTGTTTTGTGGGCAGATAAATGATTTTAAGGCACTTAGAAGATAAAAATGTGTGTAAAAGAACAGATAGATGTGCATTTTCATAAGAATGGATGTATTTCTATAGAACACTTTAATCTACTGATTAGAGAATGGATGAAGGGAGATAGATTCATCGCAAATTTCTCCCTTAGAACAAATGATTAAATTACCACACACACTGTAAGCCATCCTATCCATCAGACACAAAACATACACTAACTTGTGTTTCTCATCTAACAGTCTTCATTGTTAATGTGATACCAATTGCTTATATGTTAATTGACTATTAACTAGCACTTAGTGCATATCAGGTCTCTCTATGGCTCTCTATGGGCAGAGTAGCAATAGAGACCTATAGCCACCTTTGTAGTTGTAAGTTGCAACAACCTCCTATTCAACAAAAACATATGTTCCTTTCTATGTGCTCAGGGAAATGTTTTCTTACGCATGTTCTGTATTTTCCTCTTCTGTTCTGCACCTAGATATGTCACTTAGGATGGATGTGAATAAAGAATCGATTGTGCTCAACCCACATACTCTTGGAAGCCATATATTAAAGATGGCAGTCCCTAAGAAAGAAAGAGCCAGGATTCCTACAGCTAAAATTAAGTTGCCAGGAAACACTTCAAAGTCTTACAAAAAAGAGAATAAGATCCAGGTGTTTGAGATTACATCAACTCTGGGATTTATCTGTTATGACAATTAATATGATATATATAAGAATTTTGATCTCAGTTGCCTCAATAACGATACCCTACAGGATTCTTCTATAGGAAAAACAGTCAAAAATTACTATGTAAAATAATGAAGATGCTAAGAGAAGTAAGGGAAAACTAGGACTTAGTGTAGCACCCCCATACTACAATGAAGGAACTTGGTAGAAAAAGAGTTAGTCAAGGAGACTTCATGGAGGAAGAGCCCTGTTAGTTTCACTTCAAAGGAAAGGTAGCAGAATGAGTCCTATGAATGAAATTCCAGTACTTAAAGGCAGAGGAAGTACATGATCATGGACAGAACCAAGCCATGACTAGGGAACAGAACTGTCAGCACAGCGGTAGTCATAACATTATTAAGTAGCAGCCCTCCAATTTGTGATAGTTCTAAATTTATTGATAACCTAATGTGTAAAGCCATGATTGAGCACTGTGAAGGGAGCTGGACATTTGGTAATGATCATTTGGGCTGAAAATGTTTCTTCTTTGCAGAACTTCAGGAGTGAGCTACAGCGTCTCTCTTGCTACTGCAGATAATAAGAGAGTGAATCGGGATTCACAGATCTGAGATATCACAGAACACAGAGAGGGTATGATAGAGGGTATAAAAAATAAAATGAAACAAAACCCTCTGGTTCCCAAAATGTATGGGTCTGTGTGGTTATCAGTAAAGCAGGACAATGTTACATCAATGACAGAGGCTTTGAAAACCTCAACTGTGAAATTTTATACCTTACTATGCCAACCAAAGTCTGATGTGGTCTACATAAGCTCATGACTAAGATATACACATAGTAAGGCAGGATTTCATAAGCCTGAGGCCTTCCCAGACTTCTCTTTAACGTGACATAACAATATTTTACTGGGAATGAAGAGGATGCATGTTTTAATGTGATATGTGTGCTTCTGTGTGTGCTGAGGGCACATGTCCCATGGCATATCTATAAAGGACAGAGCACAAGCTCAGTGTCAGACCCCACCTCCTGCTTTTTCGAGGCAGGATCTTTCTTTCATTGTCATGCAGGCCAGGTAAAGCTTCAGGGGAGTCTCCAGAGTCTGCCTCCATTGTATCCTAGGTGTACAGAGCACAGACACATGCTATCGTGCTCAGCTTTTGTGAGAGTTCTAGGCATTCAAACTCTGATCTCCATGATTTCACAGCAAACAGCTAACACACTGAGCCATCCCTAAAACTCAATAATGCCTTCTGAATGTTTACCTATTCTTCAATTAGTAGTTTTTAAAATTGTATTCATCCTATTCAGACAGTATTCATTCCATACTGTTAATAGTGCCACCTTTGGAATTATCATCTCAGAAATTTTGACAATAAATTATTCAATAAACAGTCTCTAGTATATTATACTTTTGCTTATATTTAAAATTATCCACTTATACTTAAATATCTATTAGTAAATAACTATTTATTTACAAAAGGCCAGAACAGTCTTGATTGTTTTCTTCCAGATGAGTCTTTGGCGATGATGCAGAAAAGTCCAAATGCAAACTAGCTCCTAGTGCCAAGTTTCTAGAAGTTTGAATCACAATAGAGAAAAACTGTAAAAACATAAAACATTTTTTTGCTTTTTTGTCTTTTTAACGACACATAATTTTCAAACATTTTTTTTCCTGCTAATATTAGTTATCCTAATATTTTGTCTTTTATTTTTCAGCTTAATTTGAGCTTAGGAGAAGAGATCCGATGTTTATTGCCAAGAGAGTTCTGTTTGAAATTAATGTAGAGGGAAGGTTTGTGGTGAGCAAAGGAAGCCACACTACAGTTTCTCCCACGGCTAGGTTGCAGCTTTGTAAGTGTAGAACCAGCAATGCCAGCCTTAGTTCTCCTTATCAAATGTGTCTGTCCCCAGGGTGCCCACTTCGTTTGCTTTTTTTTTCTTTTTACTTTTTCTTTTTCCCTCCCTTTGATTCCTGAGAGTCTTTCACCTCCCAGGTCTCTGGTACATTCTGGAGGGTCCCCCCAACCTTCTACCTCCCGAGCAGGTTGCCTGTTTCCACTCTTTCTTCTGGCTTTCAAGGCTTCAGTCCTTTTCCCTCACCCAATATCAGATTAGGTTCTCCTCTCCACCCTACCCCTGTCCATGCCCACTTTCTCTCGAAGGTCCTTCCCTCCATCCTCCCTTGTGGTTGTTTTCTTCTCCCTCCCAAATGAGACTGTGGCATCCTCACTTGAGTCTTTCAGCTTGTTGACTTTTTTGGAGTTCTGTGGACTGTATCTTGGGTATTCTGTACTTCTTTTGGCTTAATATCCACTTATTAGTAAGTACATACCATGCATGGTCTTTTGGGTCTGAGTTACCTCACTCAGGATATTTTCTAGTTTTGCATTTGCCTGCAAAACTCAGGATGTCCTCATTTTTAATAGCTGCCACTCCCTTTGCCATTAAGCATAATTTTTCTCCCTTGTGCTACAAAAACTGAACAAGAAGGAAAGTTAAGGTACACTTGTTGTGGGCTTTAAATTGATGCAAAATGGCAAGGAGAGACAGAAAATCCCCTCTCTACACAGATTGGGTAGCTCCTTTTCCTTCTACTTTTTTTCAAAAGAAAATCTAAAATAAATGAGACTGGAGATTCTATTAGAAAGTAAAGAAGAGATACACTGTGAGTCTAGAGGGAAAAATTAATTTTGTGAAACTTTATTTCTGTGGTAAAAAACTATCAGACAAAGCAACATAACATATGTTTTTAAGAAGATTTTCTATGAAGTATTAAATTCGAAGGCCTAAACTTGCACTGGATTTTCTCTTTATGGCAATCTTTTGCTCCACATACCTACCTGAGCCTCTTCTTCTTTTCTCTGGCTTCCCAGTCGTCCTTCATGAAGTCCAAAGATGGAGCTACAATATAATACAGACTTAATACCCAGGCTTAGGTCTCTCAACAGCTTCATAATGTCAGCTGCACACAAGCAAACAGCTCACTTCATAATCCCTACTATTTTTAGTTTGCCAGTCTCGTTTCCTACCAACCCACCCCCTCCCACTCCAGAAAAAAAAATGACCTATTTTAATACTTAGTATTATGATTGTTTGTTTGTTTTCATTCTATTTGCTTTAGATAGTATTTGCCCTTTGTCCTTCTCCATTAAGTGCAGTTCTGATCCTCTTTCAAATTCCTTCTATGGAGGAGAATTCAGTGCAATAAACAGAAGCCATTCTGGGTACCTCAAGCAGAACGGCAGTCAGAGTAGGCCATGAACTGTGATAAAGCTATTGACAGGATCAGAGGAGCACAAGTCAGGTACCATCATCAGCTTCTATACGCGGGAGGCTGTAATTCAAAAACTGGGGCAGCTGCTGGCATGCAGAGGTCAAATGTTACAGGAGCTACTACCTAGCTCATATCTCCACTACAGCTGAGGTTGGAGACATTAAAACAAAGGGTTTGATTACCACCTTAGGTTTTGTAGCTACTGAAAGGGGAAAGAGCTTTGTTTCCTTCCTGCCTTGTGTATTCTTCACTAGAGCATGTGTGTGTGTGTGTGTGTGTGTGTGTGTGTGTGTGTGTGTGTGTGGTGTGTGTGTGTGTGTGTGTGTGTGTGTGTGTATGCAGTTCATATTCCTGATTAGGAAATGGTACCTCCCAAATTAGGCTGTATCTTCCCAAGTAAGCCAAGGAAAACAAAATAATCATACACACACACACACACACACACACACACACACAAACGCACGCACACACATCAACTTATTATAGAAAATCCCCTCATTGAGAGTCCTTTCCCACATGATTCTAGGTTGTGACAAGTTAACAATTAACATTCACCACAGTGCAACCTATTTAAAGTTATAGGACATTAGTAAGTAAATGGCCATTGAGAGTGAACAGTATTGAATACTCGTTTCCTCAGACTTCATATCCTCTGTCAAGGTCTTTGTGGGCCCTTCCTCTCCCAAGGGTTAATTACTCATGCATTGTAGCAGCTCTGGTTTTCAGTAAGCAATCTCTGTCATCCTATATATGAGCACATCTATGCTCCATCCACTATGAATATGTGATTGTTATTTTACTCAATAGTATTCTTTTCGTGATATTTTTATGAATAAATTGTTACTTGAGAATTTCACAACATATCACACTCACTTTCCAGTCCTCCCTCCCTGAAGAGGAGGAGGAGGAGGAGGAAGAGGAAAAGGAGAAGGAGGAGAAAAAAATTCTAATTTGTATTGCCAGCCCCTTGAAGAAAACTGAGCCTTTACCCACTTGCATCCCCTACAGAAGCCATCACCTATGGAGAGCTACACTTCAGTCTCTTTATATTAAGCGCTCTCCTCAATGGCCTTCTGTCTAAGCTGTTACTTTTATAGGGAGTGGGGAGAAGTTATCATATAGGCCTTCTATGTCCCTCTTTCTTAACTGTGAGTGTGCAGTCATCATGGCAAAAATAGATTCCAGGCCCTTTACTGTCAGCAGGAGCATGGATCATAGAGTTCCACATGCTAACATCAATACGTGCCAACGAATGATCTCCAGTGGCAGTATAGAACAAGAATATCAACACATCACTCAGCCACAGCACAGGAGACTACAGACACCATTATAGCCCTTGGCATCACATGGACTCAAGCCAAAGATATCAACTGGCCTCAGGAAGTAGTGCAGACCATTCACATCAACATGGCTTCAGGCAGCAGCATCTACCACTGACATCCACGTGACTGTGGTGGTAACACTGGCCATGGATGTCAACACAGTCCCTGGCTGCAGAAGGACCACAGATAGTCATGGCCCTTGATGGCAGCACAGACAACAGACATCCACATGGCCTTTAGTGGTAACATGGGCCACAGACATCAATGTGGCCCCAGACTGCAGTAAGACCACAAACCCAGACATAGCCCTCCACAGTAGCATAGACCATGGATATCAACATGGTCTCACATAACAGCACAAGTCACTCATAACAATATGCACCCCCGCACCCTGATAGCAGCATGTCCCATGGACATCAACATGGCTTCAAGCAGCAACACAAACCATGGATGTCTGTATGACCTTCGGTGGTAATGTGGGCCACAGACATCTATATGAACTTTGAGTTTCAACATGACCTGGGCAGCAGACCAAGGATACCAAAGTGGCCTCCAGGGTCAATACATAAGGTTCTCGAGAAGGTCCAATCCAGAGAATGAAGCATTCTTCATCTCAGATGTCTTGTCATTACTCAGAACTAGGACGATCCTGAGGCTGGGCAGCCTGTTCAGTCAGGGGCTGAGTCTGTACAAACTTCAGGTTACCCTGTCGACTCCACTCAGCAGCATGTTCTCCCCACCCCCATCCACCAAAACTGTCACTATCTCTTCTCTAAGTTTCACCTCTCTCCATCACACATTCTCTGTTTCATTCTTCCATCTTTCCCGCTTTTCCATCAAGTATTGATTCATCATAGTGGCATTAGAAACTGCAGTGTGTCACATAGTATATTTTCTGCCCAAACAGATTTACATGCAAATATTCACTGAAACAAGTTTCTGGTCTGGTTCAAAGTTTCTGGTTTCAGAAGCACCATGAGTACTGAATCATTGTTGAGACTCATCTCAGATATCCTGCTGTTGCCCAGAGTCAGCGTGGTGTTGCCAATAGGCAAGGGCATCCTGGAGCAGGTTCTGTGTGAACTGCTGGCTGCCACAAACCTCCCTGCCTTCTATGTCTACCATCCTCAGGTTCACTGTACTTGTAGCCTGCATTGCTACTGCCTCATGCTCTTCATCTCCCAGCATGGAGAGCAGTACAGGCTGAAGCTGCAGTAGCTCTAAGTTGGGGGCCAGCCTGCCTAGGAATAAGGGCCAGCTTTGTTCAGTAAGGATATGTTTCTGCTGAAGCTACAGGCCGTTGCACACCACCCTGTCCTCTAAGAGGCTGCTGGGCAGATCTATTTCGCTTGTAGGTAACACTGCAGCCTGGTGCTTTCAGTCTCTCTGCAGGACAGGCAGCACAGGCAGCAGTGGAGGGAGCTGGCTAGTGGGCTTAAGGACCAGTTCTATTCTGTATTGACTTGTTTCTGCAGGAACTCCAGGCCTCTGTACATTTCCCTGTTGTTGGTACTGGATGCCCCATGACTCATGGGGCATGACCTTTGTGCTTACAGCCTGCTGGCTGAGATGTGTCACTGAAAGGTATAGATTAGCCTCTGTTCTCCCATCTTTCTTTTCAATTTCTTAAGTCCACTTTTTAAAACCATCTTTCCAAAAGACTTGATTTTTTTTCCAGTTGTTCCAGAAATATTGTGGGCTCTGCAGACTCCTTTTCTGCTGCCCTGTTAGCCCAGCGGATCATCCACATTGGATGTAAGCGTCCACTGCTATTTTTCTGTTCTCTCCAGTGTTTTGTTTGTTCGTTTGTTTTTCAAAAATCCTCAGATCAGAGCCTAGTTTCTCACATAAACTATGAGCTACTGATTTCATTTTATTAAATTTACTGAGTGGCATTTTAATTTGCAAAATATATAAACTAAATTTCAAAAGTGAAATTCCTAGTTCTAATCTCTTCTTTCAACAAAATTTGAAAAATGTGTCACTGGGAAGTAATGCCATTCAGGAGTCCTGAGATTTCAGTAAACCCCCTTCCCTTGAACGGTAGTGGGATGATACTCAACCAAAAATATTAATTTGCGGTTCTTTGATTCTAGTCAACAATTTACTCATTATACTCTCTGGTGATCAATTTGATCTTCCCCATTGGGAATATAAACTCAAGAATTCATTGCACTTATTTAAATTATAGTTCATTTATGCAACGTATTGAATAACCTCTGGGCATGATTATACACCACAAAAGTGAAAGCAAAGCAAGCAATTTGAATTGGTGTTTAAAGATACAGAACAATCACCAAAAGAATATTCAAATTAGGATGAGAATGTATTTGTGTTTCTTTCATTTTCTCACCAGAGTATGGTCAAGATGGCTGAGTGCACATTCCACAGCTCTAGCACATGGTTTATCTACATTCATAAATCACATCAGGCATAGTACTGTGAACTCAACCACCAAGATATATTCTTTAAAATGCCATAGACACCCTACTATTCAGGACTCCATGCAATCATCCTGGTGTTCGTGGAAGTCAGCATTAGAATAGAAATTAATATTTAATAAATATAAAAATGACATTTAAACATCAAGCTAGAAGTGTTTTATCTACAGTTACAACTGGTACTAAGAGAATATTATATGACTGAAAATACATTCACATTTCAGCTTGACTTGTACTCTAATAGGACTAGCAGGTAAACTAGACATTGCCAGAAAAAAATGGGAGCAGATATTATCTTTATCAATAGAAAAGTTAAATTTGGGCTATTTGTTTTATCATTATCTGTCATAAGAATTTCTCTTTAGTTTTATATAGTTTTATATAAAGAGACCAGAATTACTCAATACTTATAACTGAGATATTAGAGAAGGAGACTTTATCAGTGTAATTTTCTACATGTGCGAGTCCCTAAACTTTTATATATTAAAGCATTGATTTTCAGTGCTGTTTTATTTGGGAAAGAAGGTTTTTAAAATGAAATTAAATGCATTCATTCACATAAGAGCTAAATCTGATAAGGTTAGTGTCTTTAGAAAAGAGATACTAGAGCTCTCTGTCTCTATCTCTATCTCTCTCTATCTCTATCTCTATCTCTATCTCTATCTCTATCTCTCAAGATCAGAACACGGTGGCTTCATTGTATTGAACGTCCAACTTCCAGAAAAGTGAAAAGATTAATTTTTGTTGCTTAAGCTACCCTGTCTTTGATATTTTGACATGGCAACCTGTCTTCATTTTCTTTCTGTTTCTATAAAAAAAATACTTAAGGAAGATATTAGTGTAGCTTAGAGGTCTAACCTAGAGACATTCGTAGTGGGAAACTTACAGCAGTGGGAACTTGACCAGGGAACAATGTTTGAATACATGCTAATCTCAACTTGCTTTCTCTGTGTTATACTAAAGTCAAGGAAACCCTGCCCTGGGAATGGTAGTATCCATAATGTGCAGGTCTTTCTCCTTCAATTATCATCATCCCAATAATTCCCAGTAGACCTGCCCAGTGGCCCATCTCCCAGGTAATTCTAACTTTTGTCAAGTTGATAATTAACACCAGCCATCAGACAGTCCAAGAAAACTAATGCCATGAATAAAGCAGCTAAAATTTATCTAGGTTCTTTTTCTCCTCTTACTTGCATGCCCACACATGTCATCACTAGAAAGCCAATGGCTTGAGGAGCAGCCCAAGAAAAGAGGTTAAACAGCAACAGCAACAAAATAGTAACATCATTCCCTATTACAGTGGTTTAGGTATGAAGTGTTTCTCTGAGACTGTGTGACTGAAATCCCCAGTGCAACAGTATTCAGAGGTGAAGGTTTGGAAGATGACTGATTTGTGAATCATGAATTCAGGATTACTATAACATTATTGAGTTGTGTGGAAACCTTAAATGAGGAGGGCTAGTAGAAAAAAGTGAATCATCAGAGTAGTCCTCCACTAAGCCAAAAGAGTGGGTCTTGTTCCCATTCAGTCTCTTTCTCAATGCTGTGGGGCACAAGAGGATGTGTTTCTCTTTCTCCTCACCCATCCATCATGTCTCATGACACAGATTCACCACAGCCTCAGAAAAACTGGACCCAACCAACCATGGACTGAAACCTATGAAACCATCAGCCAAAATTAGTCTTAATTTCGGCAAAAATAGTAAATATAATCAAAATAAGTTATTTTCCTTTTTATACCATGTACTGTCTATCAAACTTCCAGCCATTTATGAAAACTTTCTCAAGTTCTAAGCTGTAACACAAAGTCACAAATTGTAAATTAAAAAATGCCTTTAAATGATAGAGTATTGGGCTGACCATACAACTATAACCTCTTGGCCCTGACTGGACTGTTCCCCCACTGTATTCTTCTTATAGGTGAAACTCTAAAGTAGGATGCTGGCCTTTGTCAGTTGACTTTTTATCAATCACTGCTAAGGGAAAGGGATTTGGGGATAAATCCATCTTGATGCCAAATATGCATAAAGGACAAAGGACATTATGATGGCTAATCTTGATTGTCACCTTGACAGGAAGAGAGAAACTTGGTTGAAGAATTACTTCCATCAAATTGTCCTGTGGGCATGTCTGTGGTGGATATTTTTTTTTTCGTTTTTAGCTGATGTAGGTGGACCCAGCTCACTGCAGGTGGTACCATCTTTAGGTGGGTAAGCTTAGGCTATATTAGAAGGGTAGCTAAATGTGACAGAGGAATCAAGGCAGTAAGTGGCTTTCCTTCATGGTTTCTGCTATATGTTCCTACCTTCAGTGTCAGATTTGGCTTCCCTGTAACCTGTAGATCAAATAAACATGACAACTCATATGTATCTGTAACTCCAGTTCCAAGTGATAAGGCAACCTGTTCTGGCCTCCATGGACACCAAGCACACATGTACTCCAGGCAAAAAAAACAGAAAAAGAACAAAAAAAGAAAATAAAAAGAAAAACTACAACAAAAATTATTTTAAAATAAAATCCTGGCTGGGATGCAGTTCTATTGCTACAGTGGTAACACAAAGCTCTGAGATCAGTATCCAGGACTGAGTGATGCACAGCTTCAATCCCAGCACTCTAGACGCAAGAGGATTAAGAATTACATGGTCATCCTCAGCTACACAACAAGTTCAAAATAAGATTGGGCATGTCAAAATATCAAAGACTAGGTAGTTTAAGCAACAAAAATTAAATAAATGCATAAATAAATATGGCAAAGGTTTGATGAAACTGTAAACAACAGTAACAACAACAAAAATAAACCCAAATCAACATGGAGATTTACACCAGAGAAACAAAATAACTGACATTTACCAGTGATGGGAACAAAACCAAAGCTACAGTTTGCTGGAAATGTACCTTTCAGTGTGATCTTTGGCCTGGTGCTTGTCTAAAAACTGGTATCACTGTGATCTTCTCTTGTAGGAGGAACTGTGGTGGCCACCTATATGTAAACCAGTATGCATTCCATAAATAAGGTGACCCTCCAGGTGCTGATGGCTCTCGGAAATCCTGATTGTACCCCCCCAAGGAAGTGATCAAAGTGTGGATGGCAGAGATCTGTGAGACCTCCATGAAGGCTGTTCCTCATCTCCCCCTGTGTGACATACCGCCAGAGTGATATTTCTTTTAGGACTGGTAGTCAATGATGGGTAAGATCCTGGAAGACTAGACAACCTAAGACAGGCACAGTCCAATATACTGGGAATCCTCCGAGATGAGGTCAGCAATGTTGAAATAATGGCATCCCAGCAAGGCTAGAAATGTAGTAGGAACAGTGGCTGCCACCTCTACATAAACACCAAGGGTCACACAGCCACTAAGGCTTTTCCTGCAGGACCTAATTGAAGACTGCCTGAGAGACCAAGTATTGCTCATAAAGACAATGCCAGCCAATCGGCAACTGCTGTTTAGAAGAGATGCTTTCTTGGGAGTAATGGGGCATGAGTGGAAGGTATTAAAGGAGCTTGAAGTAGCTGTCAGAGGAGCTTGCTGTGGTGTTTCTCACCTGCTCCCAGAGTCTATGTCCCTGATTCCCTGTCACCTCACCTTTGACCCCCCCCAAGAGCAGGTAGGATTGTCAGCAAGTAATCCAGGGCATAGGCAGCATTCTCTTACACATCTAGTGATGCACAGCAATCCTAGAAACAATTCACAGCAATTTTCTGTGTAACTTTCTATTGAGCAAGTAAAATAAGTGAAAACTATGGGCTTATAATTTATAAGTGTCCATTTTTTCTTTTCTGTTTTGGAGGATGAGGACCAAATCTGGTACTTTGGGTAATAATATTTTATCACAGCAACAGGAAACTAAACTAGAAGACACATATTTTGGCAGCCTGGAAAGAAGAGAAATTTAGTAGGACATGCAAGAATGAAAATAAATAGAGGATAAATTCAATAATACTATGCCCCCCAAAATAAAAGAATATTATACCAGATAGCTTACATTCATCTGTGTTCTTTACTCCTGCACATGCCTTCTGTCTCTGTGGATGGACTTTAAATACATGCCTTATTGCAGTGATGACCCATCTGAAGAAACAGCATTTTCTTATAATAAGCAGAATGGATAGTCTGAACTTGTTATTATGAGGAAACTTACATTTGTTTAGAGCAACAGCTTCTATGTATATGGCTCCCTGATCTTCTGTATAGCTATTTTCACCTTCTTTCCAGGTAATAACAAACTAGAGATGTTATCACTAATGTTTTTTACCCTCAGAAGCCTTGAAGATACATAGGCCAAATAAACATAGACTTAAGAAGCAGATATGTATAATTCATATTATGCTTAAAAATTCATAACTATCCTAAACTTATGATACTTGAATTAGGTTTCTCTACAAAGAATAAAAAGTAGAAAAAAAGCAAACTTTTACTCTTCTGCCACTGAAGTTTGAGATGGTGTACATATGTATCCATCTATATATGTATGTGTGTGTATGTAATGTCTTATTTAAATAAAGTTATAGCGTTATAATTTGAAAAGGATTAGTTATAAAAGTAATGTATATGTAATAAGAAGCATGCCAAGTTGCACAATTACAATAAGTATTTCACCATACATATATACATTGAAAAACAACTTTCTACATTTGTATGTAAAATTCAATCAGGAAAATGTAATAAGGGGGGAATATAATTTCCACCATTCATAAAATTGTATGTATACAAATACAGTAAGTACATACAATATTACTAAGGGACTGCATTAGGTAGACACTGGTTTCTTTGTTGAGACCCATGGAAAACTATATGGAGTTCAGAGCACTAGAAGGAATGCACATCCGTAGCTGTTGAAGAGGAATAAGCAGCATCATTATAACAAGGAATGAGTGTGTCAAAAAAAAAAAAAAGAAAGAAAAAGAAAATAAAAAGCCAGGAAGGGGAGAAATTGCAGCATAAAAGGAAAGAAATAGCTGAAACTAGAATGCTTGCTGCAGAGACACCTCGAAATGATGAGAAGACTCCACTGTGGATGAATCCCTCTGCCCATCTCAGCTAACATTTCCAGAGCATAAGATGTAATAGCTTTCTGGCATTTTACCACCGACATCTATTGAAATAGTAATAGAACTCTCTTATCTCAAAGAAGATGAAAAGTAATGTGTACACAAATCAAAATGATTACAGTCTGTTACTCCATCTCTCAACCTTGACACTGAATCTCTCCATTTAAGCGAAAAATATGCATTACAGCTCCTTGAGACAATCTCACACACTGAGTAATTCTTTTCTTTTTCATTTTGGCTTGTTTTAATGTAGAAATCTCCCATAAAAAATTAATCATAGGATACTACCCAGGTGTATTTCAGAGCTCTGTGAAAGATGGATAGCCAATCCATAATAAGGCTGTTCAAGGCCTAGCAATAACAACACATGCTGTGGCTCAGTTTGGAAGGCCGCCTCCGTCCTTATCATTGCTCACAGACAGCAGTAAAGGACAAAGGCTCTGCTTTGTGAGTAATCACTGGCTACTTTATCACTCTTTGCTAAAGAACATGGTCCTCCCTCAGTGCCGTCCCCAAATCAATTGGCTAGAATATACGGCAAGTACTAAGCCCCTTCACTTTCTGATTCAATGTATTACAACTGCTCTATTTGTTCATTTGTCTGTTTGCTCCACAGCCTAAGCTTATGGGAAAAGAACTGTAATGATCAATGGAAAACCTCAACCTATGGACAACAGCTTGGAAATCATTTCTTTGATTTTGATGTGGTGTCAATAAGAATGGCAGTGAAAAAGTACTACTCACTTGAGGGAAATAAGAAACATTCTCAAGAACTATGTTCAAGTACAATAGAAAGGATGGATCATTGAAATTCTGTAGATGACTCAAGGGACAACAGAAGAAGAAGAATAAATGGAGCCATAGAAAAATGTGGGTCTAATAACCTCACCCTCACAGCATGAGAATACAAAGCTCTTCTTAAAAAGAGAAATGAAAGTACTGAGAGGTTAGTAATGCTACCAAGTGGCAGTAATGGCACTTAGAAATTTAACAAACCAAGGCAAATGCAGAACTTGATATCCATCCCCAGCAATAACTATAAATTGATGGAGAATATGTCACCAAAGCCATGTGTAATGAAACATACCTAAAATCTCAGGGTTTAGGAAGCTGAAACAAGAACACAGAATCTGTGCTGAGCATGCTGACACATGCCTTCAATCTCAGAATTCAGGATACAGAGGCAGGAAGATCTTTGTGACATCAAGGCCAGCTGGGACTATGTATTGAGTTCTAAATCAACCAGGACTGCATATTGAGACCCTTCTAGGGGAGGAAATAGCAATTTTCTTTGAAGATATGGCTCCTGGGATGTTAATTAGACCCTACTGGATCCCCCAGAGGTATATGAAGAACCGAATTGGAGTCAGAGGGTTATGGAATTTTTTTCTAGGTGCTATTTTCTATATTTAAAAAATACAAGTATAGATTTTTAGGCCAGCCTGGGCTATGTAGAAAAGGAATATTTCCAAAAGGGAAGGGAAGAATGGAAGGAGAGGAGGAGAAAGAGGAGAAAATGTAGATGAGGATAATGGAAGTCCTAGAACATTCTACAGAGGCACAAAGTGCATTCCATTGACTATGCTCCAGTGTCTCTAAATGCCTTACTTGATCCCTACCACAGCCTATGTCATAGTTTTATATTGTCCTATAAGTCCTTATCAGCATTATCTATTGAGGTCTAATTTTAATTTTATTGAAGTTTATATTACAATTCCTAGCAAACTGGTATCACTGAAGGTGATTACTTCTTTGAAGTAAGCTAGAAATGGTGTTTTTATATTCTTCTGGTACAGTATTAAGAAGCAGACTGCAGCTTCAGAACAGCCTTTAGTTAGAAAACACTATAAAATCTGAATTTGTGTTTCTCCCCATCTCACTACATTTGCCTTATCCAGATGAAAGAGAAAGTGAACTTATGTGTCACCAACTCATTCAAAAATATAAGAACAAACATAATCCAAGAGAAACTTGAAATAAGGGGTGGAGCTGTCTCTGGAGTAATAAAGAAAGTTCTACAAATTTGAAAAAATAAAATGTCTGATGATATCTTCACAGATGAAGATGAAGACCCTTATCCTACTCATTAAAAAAGTTATAAAATCACAGACAGAAAAACTAAAAGATGTGTGAGGTAAGGTTCATCTTCCCACCCCATGAAAGCCAAACTATAAAAGTATCCTTAAAACAATAGAAAGAATAGATGAGGAAGCAAGAAAAACTAGACAAATATGACAAGAAGTTATCCATCCACACCCAAGGTGAACTAATGTCATTACAATTTTCCTCATAATATTCCTCAGAAGGTGCAGGAGACGTACAGCATCTCAATAAACCCAAGGCAGCAGTCTCCACCTCAACTCCCATCTGCACCAGAAAACACCGTTTTAACTTCCATTGTGTCCAGAGTGTACCTGGATTATAGGAATGGGTAATGTGCAAGACACAGTCATCAAAAGCACACTCTTGGATGGCATGTTCTTGAAGACCATAAGGGTAAGTAGGGTTTTCTGATTGTTGTTTCTCCCCCTCTTTCACCCTGACAACAAGGCTGGGATTTCACTGAACTATATGAAAGAGCAAGCCTAGATTAATGACTAAGTAATAAGTGGGATTCTTGAAAGTTCCCCCACTTAACCTGTGCTGTGACATTGCACGTGGGAACAATCATTGACCATGTGTTTGGCCTGAGAAAAAGAACAAAGAGTAGTAATCTTGGAGAGCTTGCTTCTCAATGTTGGAATCTATTTTGTTGACAACAGAATGGCCAATACCAAGCTAGTTTTGATACTGTTGCTCTGTAGAATGACTTAAAATCACATACAGAGATACATACTTCCAGCATTTTTATGAGGGCTGCTTTGGATATATGGACTCTACTTTGAAGCCCTACAAATTGTTAGAATGGTTTTTTTTATTTGTATAAAGAATAGTTCTGGGATTTTGAGTCAATTGAATGCAATAAGGGACCCATACACAGCTAAAGCCACACATTGAAAAAGATACCAAAAATATGCACTAGAGAAAAGAAAAAACTCTTCTACAATAGAGGCAGGAAAATTGGGTACCTATAAGTAGAAGAATTAAATTAGGTCCCTATCTCTCAATCTGTATAAAACACAACTCTAAATACATTAAGGAACTTAACACAGGAGTTTAAACTGAAACTAATGAAAAAGGGAAATGCTAGGGAGATGGTTCAGTGGGTAAACTGATTCTTGTGTAACCACGAGGACCTGAGTCTCAGTCCTTAGAACCTAAGTGAAATCAGCCATGGTCACATGCATCTGTGATCCCAATGCCCTATGGTAACATGGGAAGCTGAGGTAGGACACAGTTGTCTGCGATTCCAGTGTCACTTGTGATTTCAATATCCTACGGTGACATGAAAAGCTGGAATAGAAGAATCCCCGAAGCTCACAGCCAATGTATATCAAAAAACTACTCAACCTCACTAGCCATCAGGAAAATACAAATTAAAACTACACTGAGATTTTGTGTCTTCCTGGTCAAAAAAGAAGTCATTAAGAAAACATTTAACAAATGCTGGTGGAAAAGTGAACAAATGGGGAACCTTAAACACACTACATACAGTAGTTCAGACACTGTAGAAATAAGTATGCAGGGTTCTCAAAAAAAAAAAATCAGATAGGCTTAACATATTACCTAGCTATATCACTCTATTACCCAAAGAATTCTAAGCCAGCATATCACAGAGATATGTGTACGGTGATGTCTGTTGAAACAACAGGTAAGCTGAGGAACTAACTTCAGCATCCAATGACAGGAACTCATAGGGAGAACATACATACATATGTAGCAATAGATGCTTTCAAGTCATAACTGACATGGTTATGACATTTGAAAGAAAATGGAATTATTGAAGATAAGTATGTAACGCCCATAGGCTGATCTCTGAAAGACAGACAGCATATGTTTTCTCTTATATATGGTTATTAGATTTTATAGCAATACATAAAATCATTTATGTATATGTGGGATGAAAATACAAAGGAAACTGTCTAGGGGAACAAATGGAACTGTGGAGAGAGAGGAGAAATAAAGATATTGAATAAAATGTTCCTATGTCAAGTGTGAAATTAATATACACAGTAAAAATACATAAACAGAGAGAATAAAAAATAGCTTTAGTGATAATTTAACAGTGTCAAAGGGCTGACTTCACATTCCCTTTTGTTAGTCAAGTTATAAAGTCATCTTTTATTCTTCATTTACCTCAGCTGTGAAGAAACACAACACAGAAAGTGGAGCCCAGTAGCATGTTTGGAAAGATGAACAGAGTATACTCTACAGCCTAATCATCAGGAGGTGGCAGCTGCCGATTTCTCTGTCCAAACTATGCCCTCGGCCGGTAGTCTAGTCATTAATCTGTTTTTACCATTCTTTTTAAGCGAAGTTTAGAAAATGTTGTTTTAGTTTTCTAAGGCTTTTTAAAACGCTTAATGGATTGGGCATTGTGAAAAAATTTAAAAATCTTATTATGCTTTCAAAATCTTATAATGTCCAAAATTTTAAGTCATTTTCTTCAACAAAAAAAGTCTCAGTATCTCTCAGCTATTTGCTATGAAGCAAATGAAAGAGGGGCAGGGGAAAAAAAACAATTTAATGAAAATTGGCTTTTCTTTTTAAAAAGAGAGCTTTTAATCTTCCTAAATTGGTCCTTTGATGTAGATAGTTTCTAAGAGCAGGTCATTTTGCAGACTAAAAGATCATGCTAAAGTCTTTCCTTAGGGTGATGAAGACTTGATAAGCCATTAGAAGAACAGAATCATTAAAAAAACAGAAAAGAAAAAGGGTTTATTAGATGTACAAGATCAAGGTCTCCAGCACACTGAAGTAAGCAAGGCAAGCCTGCAGACTCAGGCAAGCCGGAGATTCTATTCTCACTGAACATTTCTTTAAAAGCAGATAAAGAGCACTGAATCAATACATCACTGACAAGATTATTATTTTGTACAAGCTGAAGGTTGATGCAGGTCATTCCTACCAAAGCAAACAGAATTTGTTAATTTAATCCAACAGACTTGGCAGTGAGACCAAACAGGAATTTAATCAGCAGGAGAAGGTGGTGAGCATCTGAGAAAATTGAATGATTGCTGTGAAAAGAGTAAATATCATTACGGAAGGGTGAGGAGATGGAAAGACTGCTCTCTTCATGATTTCCATCTAGTTCACCAAACAACAAATAATTCCAAGTAAGCCATTTCTGGGACTGCAGTGATGTCCTAATGTTATTTGTGCCGAAAAAATTTAAATTCATAAAGTTTTCTACTCTTTCGCCTTTCCTGTTTTTTTTTTTTTTCCTCTAAAACTACAAGGTCATAAAATGAAGGATTAAGGGTCCCATAATTCAAGAGAAAATAACAACTGACTTATCAGACTTTCTCATCTGAACAGAATATGCCAGGGCACTGACACCTTCTTGAAAGCTTTTAATACAAACAGAAAGCTCAGATGCATAAGGCCGCAGCTGGTATTTAGTTCAGCAGTGTTGTAATCACCTTCAGAGCTGAGAGCATTCTCAAGGCACGCCTATCATTAAAGAAGGATTAAATTAAGATTGCTTGTCTCCCTGCTGTTCTGAGGGACATCCAGAAAATAATCAGGAAAGTAAAATCAGACTCCCACTTCCCCTCTACTTGGCCTTGCTCCTTTTTTTCCAAGCTCATCCTTTTCTACAGACCTCCTCTAACTGTAGACGCTCCCTTTCCCAATCCAGCCTCTTTGAATCCCCTTTTAAAAAGCATGAGCATTTGAACTTTCTTGCTGATAAGCCATGTAGATTTGTACACCTATATCTTTCTGTAGGTTTGAGGTTTTTTTCCCCAGTTATAAAAATTCAGTGTTACCAAATGAATGTATCATTCTTTGAAACCATATCAATAAGCGAACTTCAGCCAGGGTTTCTCAAGAGTGACAATCTGAAAATGTAATAAGAAGCCAAAATCCAATATTTTACGTCTCACACAGTCATCTTTAATGATACAATATCCTAAAGCAAATGGCAAGGTTTCATGTGGCCCTATGTTGTGTGATTAAAAAAGGAAACTTGCCTTGGAAAACACAACACACATGTCTACACAACCCAGATAGAGTACCCACAGCAGGTCAAAGTATGAATACCGCCAAAGTATAATGAATGTATTGTTACTTACAGGAGTACAGATTAGTTAAAGAGAGCTTCATCACCAGAGCCCACGCCAGCATGGGTGACAGCTCACAAAGCTGAAATCCTGAACCACAATGCACAGCCTGCAGACAGCTCAACAGGCTGAAGAGTGTCCATTCCAGATGCCTCAGTTGTTCTAAACCTCTCCCAGGGAGTTGGTCTGGTCTTCTGTCTTCCCTTCTTCTCAGAGGAACTCTCTTCCCTTCCTCTTAGAGGAAGTTTTTATTGCTTACTCTGGCAGGAAGATGCCTAAAGGATCTGGTCAGTTTCAGGAACTTTCTGAAGCTTCTGTTGTTTACCATCGTGCCCAAAAAGTTTTCTTGTAGGGAAGAAAGCTTGGAGGAAACTGTTACACAGTCCTCCAGAAGAAAGTTTCCTGGCTTCAAGCAAAACTAGTCCTAGAAATGAAGAGATAATAAAGACATAAATTGGAAAAAAGAAAAATAACAGGACTGATATTTTAAGGCATATATTGGGAGAACTAAAATTCTTAGCTTTATGTAAAAGAAAAAAATGCTTTTTCATAAATATTCTATCTCTGAAGATAGCAAAAATACATGCCCAGTTTTTATATGGTCTTGAATCATTTATCTACATATTTCATCTCCCAAATGAATAAAACTTTCTTTTTTATATATGTATACTGTTCATCTGTCTTTTCCGTACAACTATCAAAACAGGATGGAACCTTCTATAGAATTTTTAACTCAGAATCTAAATATCCCTTTAAATATCTATTGTAGGTTGTTTATAAATGGCCACAAAAATCCCTTCTGTCTCTGCCTGTACTTTGTCCCTCTGCAATGTGCCCTTGCAGCTTGGAGCATGGAGTAAAGTATCTTCCTGTAACAATTCAGAGCTGTCCCTATCACTTGCTTAGATTAATGGAATAGAGCGTAAGGGGCAATTTGTGACCTCCAAGTCTAGGCCTCATGAAAAATTCTTGTGGCTGTTCTCTCCTTTCCATGGTGTTATATTGAAACTGCCACTCAGAGAACAGACTCTAATAGCACGAGAAGTGAGTGACCTACCTACCCTAGCTAATGCCCTCCATAACAAACCAACCCAAACCAAGAGGCTCCAAGACGACCCCGTCTATTCAAGCTACCGCTTACACAGTTACATGAGCTGTTCCAGGTTAGATAAGAAGAGCCACTCAATTCTGTCCAACACATATTGTTTACCCACAGAATAATAAGCACATAAATGTTTTTAATTGTGCAGTTACAGGTTACTAACAAGTAACTGGGACTAGAGCAGGCATAGTTCAACAAAACTTATGACATTAGCATTGGTTTGGGAAAAGGGGGAGCATTGACTCTAGGAAAGAAATCAAATAGTAATGTATCACTGAAACAAAATACTACTATTAGTGGGTCCCATGATTACCAGTTAAAAATATAAAAAGTTAGGCCAGTAGTAGTGGCACAGGAGGCAGGGGGATCTCTGTGACTTCAAGGCTTGAACTACAGAGTGGGTTGAAGATAGCCAGGGCTACACAAAGAGAACCCTGTTTCAATACATACATACATACATACATACATACATACATACATACATACACACACACACATACACACACACATACAAATTCAATAAACTTGAAAGGTAAAATATTTGTCCAAATAACCTGTTATTTTGCCTTAGACAATCTCCAGTGAATATCTCCAATCTCAAAACATGACATTTCATAGTATATATAAATGTATAAGTTAGTTGGGAATTTATTTCACATTATGAAATCTGGACACACTCCCTTCCCAGTATTCGCATGTCTACCCCACTGTGACCCTTCCAAAAAAAAAGGAAAAACAAAGAAAAGTCTAATTTATGTTGTCCATCTATTCGCTGGGTTATTTTCAAATAGGTCCTTCCCTACCTGCATCCTCTATAAAAGCCGTCAACTGTGGAGAGTTACATTTCAGCATCTTTATCATATTTTTTAAGGGTTCTATTCTATGGCTTTCTGTGTAGGCTATTACTTCTGCACAGAGACAAAAAGACCAAGGTGGCAGGTCAGAGGTGAATTGGGGTTTTCACAGAAGCCTTCAATGTCCTTCTTGCTCATCTGTAACTCTGTAGTCATCATTGTCACAGCAAAAGTAGCTCCCTTGCCCTTTACAGTCAGGGGGCAAAGATCATATAGACTTCCACACGGTTTCTGGATATACCATGGACTACGGACTTCCACGTGGTTCCCTGTGTACATGACACAGATCTCAGCATGGTCTCTGGTGGTGGTGTCAGTACAGACCACGGACATCAACCCATCCTTCTGATGCTGTACAGACCACCGGACACTATCATGGACCTGAGCAGCAGCATAGGCCAAAGACATCAACATGGCCTCAGGTGGTAATGCAGGCCACTCATATCAGTACAGTTTCAGGCAGCAACACAAACCATGGACATTCACATGGCCTTTGGTAGTAACACTGGCCACAAACATCAACACAGGCTCTGACTTCAATAGGACCATGGACCCAGACCTGGCTTTCAGAGGCAGAATAAACCCAAGACATTACCATGGACTCATGTGGAAGCTTAGACCACTCAGATCGATATGACCCCTAGCAGCAGCATGGCCCATGGATATCAACATTGTTTCAGTCTGTAGCACAGACCATGGATATCCGCATTGCCTTCTGTGGTAACAAGGGTCACAGACATCAACACAGACCCCGGCTACTATAAAACCACAGACGTACTGCAAACAACCATGGATACCAGTGACATCCATGAGTTAGTATGGAGTATAGAGTTCCTTCAAAGAGGTCCAATCCAGAAAATGAACCATTCTTATTTTGTACATCTTGTTGTTCTCAGAGCCAGAGCAATCGCTTAGCATGCCGTGAGTTCAGGGACTGAGTTGTAGTTAAGCTCTAGACTGCTGCACACCACCCTGTCGGCCCTACTGGGCCACAACATGTCCCTCCATCCAGGGCAGGCTTCTCTCACGCATCCCATCACAGTCTCACCTCCAGTTCTGCTTCTCTCCACCACACACTCACCACTCCATTCCTCCTTATCCCACCTCTCCAGGGAAGATCCGTCTGTCAAGAGTGTCATTGGAAACTGTAAAGCCCTCTTCGCTTCTTCTACAAACACCCAGAAAAGATCTTTCTCCTGTTTCACACTGTCCCCTCTGGCAGCTTCAGTTTCACCTAAAAATCCAATCTTTTCCAAAAAAGAGGCTACAACTTTGTTCTTAACTTCTTCAGAATGAAGACACTGTGGAAGTATCTCCTCAGGGTTTGTTCCCTCTGCAAACTGAGTCATTGCATCAAGATGTTGACATGGTTCAAGGTGTCTGGTTTCTGACACACAACGATAATACTGAACCATCTCAGACTTAGACGTCTCTGATATCCTGCTGTTGCCAGAGTCATGGTGGTCCTGCAGCTGTGGTTCTTCAGGACTGGCTCCTTCACGTGTCCCAGAAGCTTGTAGATAAGGTAAACATTGGGTTTGACCAATTATGAGCACTGAATGAGGGCTCAGATAGTAGCTGAATTGGTCAGCTGTCATGCTTGGGAAAATATAAAGTTTATAATTACATGTGACAAAGCAAGGAGGAAAAAATAATGACAAAATTAATTTATTATTTACAAATAGAATATAAAGAAAACTGCTGAATTGGGATTTAGTAGTTTTTGGAGTTGGCAATGTGGCCAAGATTTTTTCATTATCTTAAGACTGGAGAGAAGGCTCAGCAATTGAGAGCTTCTGACCTTCCAGAGAATAGAGTTCAGTCCTCAGCTCCAACATCAGTAGGCTCACAACCACCTGTAACTCTAGTGGTGTCATGACACTGTCTTCAGGACTCTATAGGCTATAGGCAAACACACACACATGCACACACACATGCACACACACATGCACTTTTGAATAAAAATAAAATAAATCTGAAAAATATAAAAAGAGAAAATAATTTTTCTTAATTAAAGGCAGGTCAAAACTAGATTATGGTGGCATATTGCTATAATCCTAGCACTTGGGAGGTGGAGGCAGGAAAATCAAAAGATGAGGTTCGTGTTCAACTACATATGAAGTTCAAGAACAGCCTGAATTAAATGAAGCCATGTCCTGTCACAAAATATTAGACCAAAATAGAGGGTACAAAATCCTTCACTCTGACATCAGAAATATTAAAAGTTTAAACCTCTTAGAAAAATACATAACTTCTAAAGACACATAAAACAATATCCCACAGCAGACTGTCACACAAATACAAATCTGTGTCAAAACGTATAAATGGGTCTTTGACTGCATGCCCTCAATTGTAATAAGAAATACACAGAGTTCTTTTAGGTGTTTTATTTTTATTTTGTTAAGACAGGTTCTCTCTTACAAAGCTTTGGGTATTTTGGAACTCACTACATAGACCAACCTGGCTGTCCTTGAACTCACTGAGATCCACCTGTCTCTGCCTCTTGAATCCTGGAATTCAAGGTGTGCACCACCATGCCAGGCTAAGAAATGTTCAAAGTTTTTTTTAAAGTTGTATAATTTCAGCATGCACTAAAGTGTACTAAGCAGGTCAAGAGAAAAACAGACTCATGAACCTCCAACTTCCCAAGAAAAACAAAATTAACTTGACAAGAAAAACAAAATTAACTCAGCTATAAACACAGGCCATTTCTTAAAGAAAAACAAAAGGTTTTATCAAAAACAAAAGAATAAGATGCCAATTTATTGTGATGAAGTTAGTCTCTAGGCCAAGAACATGTTCAGAAATAGAATGGAGAAACATGCACTTATTTAGATTTTATAATGTCCACAGCAAGTTATTCCCATTATTCCTTTTTAAAATTCCTGTAGGTTTTCTTTTTTGTTAACCTGTTAGTCTTTCACTATAGCGGTGTACAAATGCTTATTCTCTTTATTTGCACAGGTTTGTAGTCCAAAAAGTCATTAAAATGAGCTGGTGTAAAGAGTTTTGTGTATATCTATACTTGATTCAGAAAACAAAATTCTCATCGTCAAGCATGAATATACATGGATACAGGATTTCTATAGAAACCCTGGGAATATAACTCTTAACTTGAATCTTCAAACTACATGCACATGACAGAGGAAGAGGGAAGGTGAGAAGAGAAGAGAAGAGAAGAGAAGAGAAGAGAAGAGAAGAGAAGAGAAGAGAAGGG
>JANHMN010000016.1:11572326-11612631 GCA_030674055.1 Rhabdomys pumilio
GGAAGGAAGGAAGGAAGGAAGGAAGGAAGGGAAGGGAAGGGAAGGGAAGGGAAGGGAAGGGAAGGGAAGGGAAGGGAAGGGAAGGGAAGGGAAGGGAAGAAGGGAAGGGAAGGAAAGGGAAGGGAAGATAGGAGGGAAGGAGGGAGGGAGGGAGGGAGGGAGGGAGGGAGGGGAGGGGAGGGGAGGGGAGGGGAGGGGAGGGGAGGGGAATCAACTTCTACGCATGTCCTGTTGGCCATCTTCCACTATGCAACCTATTAGAGCTGAAAGGCCTGCCTGTGTGAATGAACTCAAGGTCAGCACAACTGCCCAGCTGAGTTCAGCACAAATCTTTTAACCCTGGTGTGAGGGAACTGTTGTTGAATGTGGTTCCTTATTTGTTAATAAATAGCAGACATATTAAGTGCATACATCCTAATTTTCCAACATAATCTTTTGCACAGTCTGTCTGATTAGCTTTAGTGAACTCAATAAATGCAATTTTAATTGGAAATACAATTCCACCAGGAAACAGACACTAAAATGTAGTGATGGCTGACCTGAAGGAACACCACCTACCTTGTAGAATATCTACTGTTAAAATCTTTTTATACCTGGGCACATCTAGATTTCTGTCTATAAGTACAAATCAAGATTGTGGGACGATAATAATCAAACTCAACTGCAGAGATATTACAGACACTACTCAGAAACATTTAAGTCCAATAAATTTCTTGAACCTCCTTCCTCAGTGGTCATTGCCTCCTGGCCATTCTTTCTGCCGCAGTATCCCAAGGAAAAACGCAGATATATAAAAGATAAAATGAGAAGATGAGTGAGAAGCTTCAGATGAAGGGGCAAAGATGAATAACTGTTAAAATGACACCCTGAACAATCACATTTCTATAATATATTTTTGCTTGAATTGCTTCCCAGCTAGACCTCTCCTTTGGGAAACGCTGTGTAATTTCTCTGGTTATGTGACAGAGCCAAGATGAAAGATAACTCACAAGCTCCCGTGGCTTAAAATATAATGGTTGAAAATTGGTGGGTTATTTTTAAAGGTTTTTTTTTTCCTTTTGACAAGAAAAAGCAAGCTATGCTTAACACCCCCAACCCCGTCCTTTAGAAAGAAATAAAGGTCAAATTGATTCTTCTCTGTTTTTAAAGACATGGCTTTAGAAAGGAAGCAAATGTCTGATGAGTGTCACTATAGTACCTTAAATAACACTTTCACCACTTCTCAACAATGACAGTCAACAGATCAAAACTTCTTAATACAGAGGATAGTCAGACAGAGAGGCAAAATGCATTAAAAACCACATATAGTTGAATATCTATAATTGTTAAGGTTGTCACTGTAAAATTATATACTGTACAGAACAGTCAGACAGATGTAGTGATCACTTATTCTAACTCCCAGTATCCTTGGAACATATAAAATTTACAAATTCATACTGTCTAGAAGCTCATCTCCATGGTTAGCTAATCAGAATTGGAAGTTATTTAAATATTGATTATAAATTAAAATTGAGTTATTCCAAACCTCCTGGACTGATTTGGTACCAGTAGCACCTCTAGTCAAATATACTAAACTTAAAGTTATTTATACTTGATAAATATGTACTGCCCTCATAGACTCTCTGACCCATGATCTCTCTATTTTGCTTCCACTGAAATCTGTGCTCACTGTGGATGGGAGGTTCCAATGCCCTACCCTGAGTCCAAGAGTTACCATAATTGAACACAGGGTTTCTGCAATCTTTCAATCATAATTCTATCTGTGACTTATTTATTTGGATTTATTAGAGATGTGGAGTGTTAACTATGTATAAAAGTAGAAGATGATTATAATGTGCAGCTTGAGATAAAAGTAGATTATAATGTGCAGCTTGAGATAAGAGCCACTGAAACGTTTTGATCCTTACCTCTTTAAAAGATAAAGGCAATCACTGACTTACACGCTCTACATGTAACAGATTGTGACTCATGTCGGTCCTAGATAGGCACCTAATCCTAAAATCTTGCACTTCTTGAAAGGGAAAATACACAAAAGGCTAACTGGAGAATAATTAAAATTCATCATTTTAAGGACATATCATTTTAATTGTACAGACATGAGAACTACAAGAGAAAAGTGTAAACAGAAGAGTTGACTCATCTGTTTCACAGTGTACATCTGTGCATACTCTTAAATAAGCCTGTTATTATACATATAAGATTGTAAATGGGTTTCACTTCACTAAACCATCACTAAAACCACTAGCAAAATACCACGGCGATCTATGGTTATCTGTTCACAGGTTTTTAAATTATAGACAATATGGCTAACAAATATACTTAGACATTGTCCTAGCTTTCTTTCATTACTGTGACAAAAACACTGACCTAGAACAATTTGGCTTGCATTATAATCTGTAATGACAGAGGCCAAGTCAGGAACTGAAACAGAAGCCACTGGACAGTGCTGCTTATTGGTTTGCTCAGCTTGCCTTTATTTAAACCAGGATAGCCTGTCGAGATAGATCACCTCCCCTAGTGAGCTGGGCCCTCACATATCAGTCATTATTCAAGAAGATGCCTGTTAGGCTTGCCTATTAGCCAAGCTAATGGAGGAGGCCTCTTCACAGTTGAGATTCCCTCTTCCCAACTGACTCTTAACCATATCAGGTTGACAACTATCAAACACAGACATTATGATATTGGTGGGGAGCATACGTAAAATGTTTCACACACCAAGTCCAAATCAAGTCAAAAGACAACGTAGCCACATCACAACTACAAGTGTTTGCAATCTCAAAGGCAAGCTAAAATGTACCAGCTGACCCTCAATTCTCACTCTCTTTTAAAGAGTCATAAAGTGAGGTCTAGGTATCCTCACACCTCAGAGATAAGTTAGACGAAAATAACATTTTCCTGTTGAAGTAAGGTAATAAGCAAAGATGGCTTCCTCGCCTCCTGTAACCTTTTCAACTTTAGCACCAATTTGAAAAACATACTGAACTGAGCCAGAAAGCCACTAAAAAAGTGCCACAGATAAAGCAGCATGTGGCATCAGTAGGACAAAGGTGTTTATGCTACTCTCTTGTAAGACAGAAATCTCTTCAGTCAAATATTAATTTAGATCATATTTAGCACCAAATGTTAAATATTTTGGCCTAAATAACACTGAGCTACCTCCTGAATAAAGAAAATGTCTCCAAAATTGCCAAGTTCAGTTTCATGTGAGAGAAAAAAAGGGATTAGACAGGCCTCCGATCTGGGAAAAAAAAAAAACAAAAACAAGCATATCTGGTTTTATTCTGATGTTCTAGCTTGAGGCATCTTTTATAGACCTGATTGTTTTGTTTTTCTGCCTCTGCCATCAAATCTTCTCTACTACATTAAACCCCACACATGGCAAACACGAGTTAATTAAGCATTATATCACATCGTATTAATATAAATGTTTCAGATGCTCCTCCTTAAACCACGATGGCATAATTACTATTTCCCTGAAGAAGAAATTAATTTACATTGTTAACGGAAATACTTAGAAACAAACACATTTAAATGTTTAGCCATCAGTTTGAAGGGAACAGATTAATAGAAGTGAGATTTTAATCAAAACATTAACATTTAGATGGTCCAGCAAGGTAATGTGGAGAAGAGAACATGTGCTTTTGCCATTTTAATCATTTTGAAAGAGGCTTTCAAATAACCTCCTTCACTTTCCCTCTGAGAAGAGAACATGAATGCTGTCAATATCTCACTTCACCTCCTTGTAGTCTAATCATGAATATCATCAAGAAAGCATTTCTTCCAGCTCATCAATCTCCCTTCCTTCAATAAATTAAAACTTTGCAAGCATCAACAAGCAGCTCCAATGTGAAACAGAATCAAAAATAAAGCTGCAAGGAGCTTCCAGCAAGAACATAATGCCTCTGTACATTCGATAGGATCCTGTGAGCCAGTGGTTCTCAGCCTTCACTGCATACTGAGAGGTTTTAAAGTTCTAGTGTCCCAGAAATTCTAAATTTGCAGAAATTCTAATTTTGTTGGGTTTAGAGCTACAGGCAGAGTGTCAAAATTTTGTTATAATTTCTTTGGATGATTCCAATTGGTAACTTAATGCTAAAACCCATCAGTGACTACTACAAAAAGGCTTTCAGTTATGCAAAGCTAAGCTTATTTGATGAAGCATGAGAGACACTTGGAGAAGTTGGGGTTTCTCGGTAAGAAAGAAGATATTAGATGGTTTTAAGGATACAATACTATTTGGGAAACAATACTATTGGGAACAATACTATTTGGAAAACAATACTATTAGGGAAACAATACTATTTGGAATTAAAGGGCATCAAGAAATGGTACAAAATTAGTGATGAGGTACCCTAGTATTCTTTCTCAGAAGACAAAGACAAGAGAGATGCTGACATTGGTAAAGATGCAGCAGTCATTCAGAGGGTAAGGCTGTTGGCAGCAAGCATGATTCAAAAGTCACTGTGTGGTTTAGATCCAACCTGTTCATTGCTCTAAGTACAGTATATTAACACTCTCAGGTAAACCTCATGCTGTTATTCCCAGAAGCCCAGTTTTCAATTTCTGAACTGACTTAATGCAGTTATTTCTAACATTCTCACAGTGTTGGGAACCACTGAGTTAACAAAAGCAAAGTAGGAAAATTCTACCTTGTAGAGGAATTTTAACCCGGCAGTAACATGGCATTTCTGGGAAGAGATCACATTCAAAGACCTAGAGGTATGTGTGATTCAGCTGGAATGAAGACATGCCACACACCTTTAATGCCTCTGGCTGGAATATAGACACACTCTTAAAATACAACTTTAATTTCAAAAGTTAGTTTGTAGAAGGAAGCAACAATGTTTGAAAAGACATCTAATTGAGGGTCAGACAAACTGATAAATCAGAGAAGGATTTCACAGAATGGGTCAGAGACAGGATCTGCCAAACATTTAAGAGAAATGACAGGAAAGAGAGGCTACTTAAAAGAGCAATGCAGGGAGAGTCAATGGAGTTTCATTTAGTTCAGATGAGTGCAGAGGAGTTTGGTTGAGCAGAGTTCAGTTTAGTTCTGTGCAGTTAGTACAGTTCAGTTTGTGGAATTCACAGGCAGTTTTGCCAAACAGAGCAATTGAGTGAGAAGCCAAGAGAAGTCAGTTGAAATCAGTCAGCTTAGAAGATTAGCTTGTACGGAGGCTAGAAGCTTCTAGGCCTAGGCCTAGAGATAGAACAGGAAAAGCTCTGGGCTCAGACCAAGCTATGTATTTGAAGAGCTTAGGTATGGCTCTCATCTCTTCCCTTCATCTGAGAATATAGAAAGAGCATTTACACTACCTGGATATAAGTGCTATCATTCAGCATTGAGGGAAGCCAGGGCAGGAGCCCAAGAAAAGAACCTGGAACGAAAATCTGCAGCAGAAGCTGTGGAGGATTGTTGATTACTGGTTTGCTCCATGTAGCTTGTTCAACTATCTTTCTATACATCCCAGGCCCACTTGCTCAAATATGTCATTGACACAGTGGTCTGTGTCCTGCTATATTAATTAGCAATCAAGAAAATGCCTCATAGACATGTCCTAGGCAAGTCTGACTGAAAAAAACTGCTCAGCTCAGATTCCCTCTTCCTAGGCATGTCTGTGTTTGTCAAACGGATAAAAACTATGGCATAGATTTATCAAAATGTGACTAGATAATTAAAATTTTAGTAAATAATACATAATACAAATACTGGCCACATCAAGAATTTTTTGAAGAAAATTGATTTAATACAGCTCCTTTTGTAACCATTAATTCTAAAACATTTATCACAGTGGCTTAAAATTCATATTCTACTGATTCTTTTCATTTACTGAGCTCTCATTTTACTCCTCGTTTTGCCTGTTATATAACTATATTTTTCATCGATTCCTGGGGAAGAAAATGATCATGATGCAGTGACCCTAGGAAAGAATTGTATTGGACTCACATGTTTCTAAGTAGCATCTGCAATAGATTGATGGAAACCATTGCTAGTTTTCACAATTACTAGCTCATGTTGTCATAGCATAACATTGCACATGAGAAGTATGTGACTTCTCATTAGAGAAATGTTTTTGACAATAAGTTGAAGACTTGCCTAATACTTTAGTGTGAGAAATAGGAAAGGACAGCAACTATTCATTCTTACATCAAGGATTATACTTGTTTCCAATGTTAACTTTTCTCTGGCAATCGAGAATATCTACTTGTTTTCTTAAGAAGCCTACATGGTCATTAGCAGCTATTTACTCCATGAGAGCTCTGTGGGGAGTGAGCGGGAATTCTTGTTGGTTGATATTGTTGTTCTTCCTATGGGGTTGCAAACCCCTTCAGCTCCTTCTGTTCTTCCTCTAACTCCTCCATTGGAGTCCCTGTGGTCAGTCTGCTGGTTGACTGCTAGCATCCACATCTGTATTGGTCAGGACCTGGCAGAGCCTCTCAGAAGACATATGTATCAGGCTCCTGTCAGCTAGCACTTCTTGGCAATAGTGTCTGGGTTTGGTGTCTGCATGTGGGATGGATCCCCAGGTGGGGCAGTCTCTGCATGGCCTTTCCTTTAGACTCTGTTCCACTCTTTGTCCCAGTATTTCCTTTAGACAGGAGCAATTCTGGGTTACAATTTTGGAGATGGGTAGGTGGCCCAATCCCTCAACTGAGGGGTCATGCCTAACATCTGGATATGGTCTCTACATGATCTATCACCCCTTTGTTCAGTATTTCTGCTAATGTCATCCCCTTAGCATCCTGGGAGGCTCTTGCTTTCTTGGTATCTGGAACTTTTGTGTTGCTACCCCCAGTTCCCCATCCTCCATTGCTAAACACTTCTGTTCAATTTCCTGACCCTCTATACATCTCCTGAATCTCCCCCTATACCTGATTCTTCCCCTCTTTTTCTCTGCCCCTTCTTCTTTTCCTCGAAAGTCCCACTCACTCTCTACTTCCCTTGCTTATTTTGTGTGCTCTTCTAAATAGGACTGAAGCATCCACACATTGGTCTTCCATCCTCTTTAGCATCATGTGGCCCACGAGTTGTATCCATTCCATCCTCTTTGCCTAATATACACTTTTCACTGAGGAATTACCCTGTATGTTCTTTTGTGACTGAGTTATCTCACTCAGGATGATATTTTCTAGATCCATCCATTTGCCTGTGAATATCATGAAGTCATTGTTTTTAATAGCTGAGTAGTATTCCATCGTGTAAATGTACCACATTTTCTGTATCCATTCCTCTGTTAAGGGATATCTGGATTGTTTCCAGTTTCTGGCTATTATAAATATGGCTTCTATGAACATAGTGAAGCATGTGTCCTTATTACATGTTGGAGATCTTCTGAGTGTATGCCCAGAAATGGTAAAGCCGGGTCCTCAGGTAATACTCTGTCCAATTATCTGAGGAACTGCCAAACTAATTTCCAGAGTGGTTGTACCAACTTTCAATCCTACAACAATGAAGAAGTGTTTCTCTTTCACCACATCCTAACCAACATCTACTATCACCTACATTTTTGATCTTAGCCATTCTGACCGATGTAAGGTGGAATCTCAGGGTTGTTTTGATTTGCATTTCCCTAATGACTAAGGATGTTGAACATTTCCTTAGGTACTTCTCGGCCATTTGAGTTTCCTCAGTTGGGATTTCTTTGTTCACCTCTGTACCCCATTTTAATAGGGTTATTTGATTTTCTAGAGTCTAATTTTTTTTCTTTTTTTTTTAATCAAATCATAATTTTTACTTTCTTATAAACACAAAAAGGCAGGATGTGGAAAAGGGGATGACACAGGAGCATAGGTGTTCAGGGGGAGTACAGATATCTTTCAGAACAAGCTACCAACTGGGTGAAGGTTCAGGAAACATGTCATTAAGACTCTGCCTATGATTCACTTGTCCTTATCTAAGTTGGTACTATATGCCAAGGCTGCCTATTTACAAGATCTATGACTACTCAGGCTGGTAAATTTACACAGAAGCTGCCTGTTTACAATAGCTTATAGCCATCTGTTTCAGTGTTTTTCCACAGGGACCCAAGACTTTGTGCTAGCAGGCATGTATGTCAGACCTATTGCTGATTTTAGGCCTATTGCTGATTTTAGGCCTATGGCTGATTTTAGGCCTTCAGTGTATAAGCAGGGCTGCCACTGACATCTCCTCTTTTCTCCAAGTATAGAAGGGCCATAGCAATTCTAATCTTGCCAAGGCAGGGATTGAGGCCTGACCTCCAGTAATTAAAGGGGACCTTGTAATGGCTCCGGTCCTCCTGTCGTTGTCCAGTGTGGCATGAGGGCCATACCCATCCCTATGTCTTTTTCCTGGAGAGGGGATACTTTTGACATCAACCCCTATGCAGTCAGACTTGTTCCTCAGGGAACCCAGAAACATATTTTTAACTTTTATTTATATTCCCTTGCAGAGCTTAGCCTCACAGCCTAAGCAAGAATTCAGATCGCCAGTCAGAGGAGGTTCTGGGTTGTCCCTCTCTGCTTGGTCTAGGGGCAGAAGTCCCCTCTTTTAGGTTGGGTGGAGATGGGTTTTGAGAACACCCTGAATAGAGTAACAACCTCATCTTGAGTCTTGTGGTCCTCCATAGCTAACTTATGATAATGTATCCGAATAGGTTTTGTTACCAAATTATCTATCTGTTGTTTCACAAATTTAGTTAGCCTATTTACAGCCCAGGGACCAAAGGAAATAAGCAAAAATAACCCAATTAATGGTCCCAAGATGGAAGGAAGTAGGGATGGCAACTATGGAGAAGTTGAAAACCAATTCTTGTGCCAGTTCTCATCTTTATCTTTCTCTCTCTGTCTTTCCTCAAGGCCTTCTCTGACCTTTTTCATGCTTTCTTTAACCATCCCTGTCTTGTCTATATAGAGGCAACATTCTTCTTTAAGGGCTGTACACAGTCTTTTCTATTGTAAAAGAGTAAATCAAGTCCAATAAAGTCCTGTGCAATTTTTGGAGATCACTTCAGACAGCGAAACGAGGAATTTCTTCAGATTAGTGATGTCAGTTTCTAGCTGTTTGATGTCCTTATCAATGGCCCATCAAAGGTCTGAGTAAGTCTGGAGGCCAGCATCAGGATTAGAACTTCTAACTACAGACATCATGAGTGATTCATTTTTACCTAAAAAGGAAAAAGAAGGTAATTCTCAGGGATATTTCTCTTCCCTGGATGTCAATTGTTATTCATCTTATTTATAATTGGGCCTAGTTTTGTGAGGGTATCTATTTATTTCATTAATCTTTTTGGTGGCCATTTAGCTGTGCCTTCTGTGGTATCAAACAGGCATATTAATCCTCTGCCCCATATGAGAACTGAGTCCGGGCCATTCCATTTAAGGGTAAGAGGGTCCTTCCACATAGCTGTGGAATAAATTTATTGGTCTCAGTATGCCAGAGGTAGTCAGAAGCAGATTTTCCATGAGCTTTCAGTTTTAGAAAATTAAAAGTGAACAAGGCATGATGGAGAGTATTTCTGGGAGACTCCTTCTGGGGGTACAGTTCCCCCTCTTGTGTTTTTAAACTCAATTTTTCAGAGCTCTTGTAAAATCAGGGCAGATGCACCAGCAGCTGCTCTTTCCACACTCAGAGAGTCATGAAGACACCATTTAAAGAAATATAAATTTGTATTAATATTTCACTTGCTTGGTTAGAGTCATCTCAAGGTATTTTATAGTCTTTGTGACTATTGTGAAGGGTGTCATTTCCCTAATTTTTTCTCAGCCTGTTTTGTTTATCTTTTGAGTAGAGGAAGGCTACTGATTTGTTTTAGTTAATTTTATATTCAGCCACTTTGCTGAAGGTGGTTATCACACTTAGGAGTTCTCTGGTAGAAGTTTGGGGGTTACATAAGTATTCTATTGTATCATCTGGAAATAGTAAAGTTTTGACTTCTTCCTTTACAATTTGTATACCTTTGACCTCATTTTGTTGCCTAATTGCTCCAGCTAGTACTTCAAGTACTATGTTGAATAGGTAAGGAGAAAATAGGCAGCCTTGTCTAGTCTCTAATTTTAGTGGGATTGCTTCAAGTTTCCCTCCATTTAGTTTGACCTTGGCTACTAGTTTACTTTATATTGCTTTTATTATGTTTAGGTATGTGCCTTTAATTCCTGATCTTTCCAAGACGTTTACCATAAAGGGGTGTTGAATTTTGTCAACTGCTTTTTCATCATCTAATGAGATGATCATGTGCTTTTTTTTCTTCGAGTTTGTTTATGTAGTGGATTACATTGATAAATTTGCATATATTGAACCATCCCTGCATTCCTGGAATAAAGCCTACTTGATTGTGGTGAATGACAGTTTTAATGTGTTCTTGGTTTTGATTTGTGAGAATTTTATTGAGTATTTTTGCATCAATATTCATAAAGGAAATTGGTCTGAAGTTCTCTTATTTTGATAGATTTTTGTGTGCTTTAGGTATAAGGGCAACTGTGGCTTCATAGAACAAATTGGTTAGTGGTCTTTCTGTTTCTTTTTTTTTTTTTTGCAGAATAGTTTGAAGACTATTGGTATTAGGTCTTCTTTGAAGGTTTGATAAAATTCTGCACTAAAACCATCTGTTCCTATTTATTTATTTATTTAGTTATTTATTTATTTATTTATTTGGTGGGGAAACTTTTAATGACTGCGGCTATTTCTTTAGGGGTTATGGGACTGTTTAGATGGTTTATCTAACCCTGATTTAACTTTGGCACCTGGTATCTGTCTAGAAAATTGTCCATTTCATCCAGATTTTCCAATTTGGTTGAGTAAAAGCTTTTGTAGTAGGATCTGATGAGTTTTTTTTGAATTTCTTTAGTTTCCATGGTTATGTCTTTTTTTTTTCATTTCTGATTTTATTAATTTAGATACTGTCTCTGTGCCCTCTGGTTCATCTGTCTAAGGGTTTATCTATCTTGTTTATTTTATTCTTTTTGTTTCTACTTGGTTGATTTCAGCCCTGAGTTTGATTATTTCTTGCTGTCTACTCCTCTTGTGTGTATTAGCTTCTTTTTGTTCTAGAGCTTTCAGGTGTCCTGTTAAGCTGCTAGTGTATGCTCTCTCCAATTTCTTTTTGGAGGCACTCGAAGCTATGAATTATTCTCTTAGCACTGCTTTAATTGTGTCCCATAAGTTTGAGTATGTTATGCCTGCATTTTCATTAAGTTCTAAAAAGTCTTTAATTTTTTTCTTTATTCTTTCCTTGACCAAGTTATCATTGAGCAGAACGTTGTTCAGCTTCCATGTATATGTGGGCTTTCAAATGTTTATGTTGTTGTTGAAGACCAGCCTTAGTCTGTGGTGACTTGATAGGATGCATAGGATTATTGCATTCTTCTTGTATCTGTTAAGGCCTGTTTCCTGACTGATTATATGGTCAGTTTTGGAGAAGGTACCATGGGGTGCTAGGAAGAAGGTATATTCTTTTGTTTTAGGATAAAATGTTCTATAGATTTCTATTACATCCATTTGGTTCATAACTTCTGTTAGTTTCACTGTGTCTTTGTTTAGTTTATGTTTCCATAATCTGTCTACTGCTGAGAGTGGGTGTTGAAGTCTCCCACTATTATTGTGTGAAGTGCAATGTGTGCTTTGAGCTTTAGTAAAGTTTCTTTTACAGTCGTGGTTGCCCTTGCATTTGGAACATATATATTCAGAACTGAAATTTCTTCTTGGTAGATTTTTCTTTGGTGAGTATGAAGTGTCCTTCTTTATCTTTTTTGATAACTTTTGGTTGAAAGTGAATTTTGTTCGATATTAGCATGGCTACTTCAGCTTGTTTCTTGAGACCATTTACTTGGAAAATTGTTTTCCAACCTTTTACTCTAAGGTAGTGTCTGTCTTTGTCACTGAGGTGCATTTCCTGTATTCAACAAAATGCTGGGTCCTGTAAATATATCTAGTTTGTTAGTCTATGTCTTTTTATTGGGAAATTGAATCCATTGATGTTAAGAAATATTAATGAATAGAGATTGTTGCTTCCTGTTATCTTTGATGTTATTTTCATGTTTCTGTGGCTATCTTCTTTAGGGTTTGTTGAAAGAAGATTACCTTTTTGTTTTTTCTAGGGTGTAGTTTCCCTCTTTTGTTTGAGTTTTTCATCTATTATCCTTTGTAGGGCTGGATTTGTGGAAAGATATTGCATAAATTTGGTTTTGTCATGTAATGTCTTGGTTTCTCCATCTATAGTAATTGAGAGTTTTGCTGGGTATAATAGCCTGGGTTGGCATTTGTGTTCTCTTAGGGTCTGTATGACATCTTTCCAGGATCTTCTAGTTTTCTAGTCTCTGGTAAGAAGTCTGGTGTAATTCTGATAAGTTTGTCTTTATATGTTACTTGGCATTTTTCCCTTTTTGATTCTAATATTCTTTCTTTGTTTTGTGATTTGGTGTTTTGACTATTATGTGATGGGAAGAATTTCCTCCAATCTATTTGGAGTTCTGTAGGCTTTTTATGTGTTGATGGGATCTCTTTCTTTAGGTTAGGAAAGTTTTCTTCTATAATTTTGTTGAAGATATTTGCTGGTCCTTTAATTTGAGAATCTTCACACTCTTCTATACCTATTATCCTTAGGTTTGGTCTTCTCATTGTGTCCTGGATTTCCTGGATGTATTTATTGGGTTAGGAGTTTTTTGCATTTTGCATTTTCTTTGACTGTTGTGTCAATGTTTTCTGGTATCTTGTGCACCTGAGATTCTCTCTTCTATCTCTTGTATTATGATGGTGATGCTTGCATCTATGACTCCTGATCTCTTTCCTAGGTTTTCTACCTCCAGTGTTGTCTCCCTTTGTGATTTCTTTGTTGTTTCTTTTTCCATTTTTAAATCCTGAATGGTTTTGTTCAATTCATTTACCTATTTTGTTGTGTTTTCCTATAATTCTTTAGTATAGTTTTCTGTTTCCTCTTTAAGGGCTTCTACCTGTTTACCTGTATTCTCTTGTATTTCTTAATGGAGTTATTTATGTCCTTCTTAAAGTCCTCTATCATTATCACAACATATGATTTTAAATCAGTCTTGCTTTTCTCCTGTGTTGGGGTGTCCAGGGCTTGCTGTGGTGTGAGAACTAGATTCTGATGATGCTAAGTAACCTTGGTTTCTGTTGCTTATGTTCTTGCCCTTGCCTCTTGCCATCTGGTTATCTCTGGTGTTAGCTGGTTTTACTGACTCTGACTATGGATTGTCCCTTCTGTAAGCCTGTGTGTCAGCACTCCTGGAAAACCAGTTCTCTCTGGGAGGAACTTGGGTATGGAGAGCTGTGGTACAGGGTCTGTTCTGGTGTGCAGATGGAAACCAGAAGGATCCTGTCCGTAGCCGTGTCTTAGTTCCTATGTCCTGATGGCTCTGGGCAGGTCCCTCTTGGGCCAGAAATTTGAGCTGAAGTGGTGGGCTCATCTGTGCTCTCAAGTGTGTCAGCACTCTTGGGAGACCAGCTCTCCCCTGGCAGGACCTGGGTATGAAGAGCTGTGCTCTTGGGTATGTCCCAAAGAGGACTGGGACTCCACAGGAAGACCAACAGGGTCAACTAACCTGGACCCTTGGGGGCTTCCAGAAACTGAACTACCAACCAAAGAGCATACATGGGATATACCTAGGTTCCTTGCACATATGGTCTTCATGTGAATTCTCCAACAACTAGAGTGGAGGCTGTCTTTGAATCTATTGCCTGCCTTTGGATTCTGTTCTTCTCACTGGGCTGCCTTGTCTGTCCTCAGTAGGAGAGGGTGCACTTAGTCCTGCAGTGACATGATTTGCCAGGGCAGGGTGATATGGGGGCGGGAGGGCTTACCCTTCTCAGAAGAGAATGGGAGGATCTATGTGACTGATTACTGGGAGAAGAGATGGGGCTGACATTGAGATGTAATGTGAATGAATAAATAAAGACATTAATAAAAAAAGAAAATAGTTCATTTACTAGAGAGATGGTTGCTTTGCTAGATGCTAAGAAGTTGGAAGTTCAAGTGTATTCTTAACATTGCTACACAGAAAAGAACAGATTTATTTATGAAGTCACAAGTAAAAACTTGTTTGAATCTCTTTGCTGTGCTCTTTTATAATATATAAAAGTCACAAAAAAGATTTTTGTAACTGTAACAAAGTGACCTATGCTCTAAGTGGCAGTTCAGCAACCACACTATTCATCCTCATCCTTCTCGCAGGCATCCATGTGCCTCTTGACCCTAGTAGTCCTCTCCCACTAAAGGAAAGCTGCTGAGGCAGCTGCTCAAGATGGGAGGTTCTTTGAAACCCAGAGAGCAGGACGAAGATGTAGCCATGGAGACGTCCACTTCTCAGTGAAGTGTTAAGAGAACTCTGACAGTGTCCAGAAGGTACAAAGCACAGCTCAAAAGAAGAGCATCGAATATGTCAAGAGAGTGTCTTGTCAGTCTTATTCTCAGCCAGCCAAACATACCTTCTTGTAACTAGTCAGCCAGCCCTTCTCATATGATAGATAGCAAAGTGATAAAAGAGGTTTTCATTTTCAGATTTGATCCATGGAAATGTAGTCACAACTAGAAGAGGATTACAAGCTGTTAACTTCTACATGTGCAGCAAAGACTAGACAGTCTTTCAGAAATCATTCTAGACTTATGAGCTAAAGTCTGCCATAGAGATTTTTCTGAAACAAGCTTTCCACAATCTCTTCCTAGAATAGGTGGGATACAATTAAGGAAAAGGCAGATCTGACTTGGATCTGCCTTTGTCTTCCTCAACCTGATGCTTTAACAATGTTCAACTGAGTGTCCACTTACAGCCAGCTACCACACAAAACTCACAGTACCTGCTAAAACTGCAGAAGGCAAGAAGTGGCCCAAGAGTCTAAATATTCAACAAATTCCCCTAGATGATTTATACACATTGTCTTGTGAGAAATGCTATGAAAACTGGACTGGAACCTGTCAGACAGAAAATCCAAAATTCAGGCTCAAAGCAAATGTCCTCCCACAAAAAAAAAAAAAAAATCCTCATTCAGGCAAAAAATTCCATGTTGATCGCCTATCATATCCAGTTCTAAACAATGGAATAAAAACAAAAACTCAAAAAACATTGTAAAGATTCAATCTGCAGTCACCTCGTTTTAGGCTGAGCACAGCACTATGAACTAAAATTGGGATTCAGAGCAAAAATAAAAATTCTTCTGAAAACTAAGTAATAAAAGCATTTAAAATATGCTACATGTGGGAGTGGGTGTATCTCTGACTCTTTTGCCTGCTTTCAGAGTCTAGTTTCCTCATACTGGGCGTCTTTGTCCAGTCTTTATATAAGGGCTTTCTATCGTCTTATTGTATCTTGTTTTGTCCTATTTGGCTGTCATCCCTTGGAGGTCTACTCTTTCTAAAGAGGAACAAGACTGGGAAGGGATCAGGGGAAGACTGGAGTGAGGTGAGGGGGAGCTAGGAGGAGTGGAGGGGAGGGAAAACTGCAGTTGGGATGTATTAAATGAGAGAAGAAATTTATTTTTAATTTTCAATACTACAAAAGAACATGTAGTTGTCTCTGAGGCAATTCATGGTGGAGAGGGTAGACAGACAGACATGGGACTATTTTAAAATAAGGTCTCCTGAAATAAGAGATCAAAGTCAGGTATGACTCCCATCCCACTGAGTCTGTTCTTTCTACTAGAATCAGAGAGCTGGTGAACTTTTGATCTGTCCTCTCTTTCTCTGGAAGCAAAGATCTAAGGCTGTTATCAAACATGCTCATGGAGAGAGGATGAAAGAATGACACAGAAGTCACTGCTGATTCTTCCACGAACTCTACAGAATGACATGGCAGACATAGTCCCCACTACACACACACACACACACATACACACACTGTCAAACCCCACTAGAAACATCCCCCAGGCTTGCTATAATAAACTAAACTTACTTCAAGAATAAATATCTGATTTGGTTTCAACAAATATTAACACAAATAGGTCTATGTTATAAGATATAACAAATATATAATTCCATTTTACTTCATGGATTTAGTTTACTTTTTAAAAAAGATTTTATGGTGAGAAGACAGCTCAGAAAGTGAATGATCTTCCCACACAAGCTTGACAACCTGAGTTTGATCCCTAGATCCCCCAGTGGAAGGGGACATCTCATTGCCAAAAGTCACCCTGTGACCTCCACATGCACTCCATGGTACTCATATGTACACACACAGATGTACACAGAATACAAAGAATCTTAAACAAGTGATTCGTAACATTTTTAAATATTGTATGAACTACTTGGATTTATAATTTTATGCTTTATAATAATTTTTAAAACCTAGTTAGATTTATATGGGGGTGTGGTTTGAATGTGAAGTGTCCCCCATAGGCTCTTGTAAAGGTGTACTTGGACCCCAAGGAGTTGTACTTCTTGAAAAGGTGTGGAAACTTCAGGAGTTAGAGCCTCTCTGGAGGAAGAGGGTCAGTAGGTCAGAAATTGAAGTTTTCTGACCTAGCCTCACTTCTTGCTCACTCTTCACTCCCTTTTGCAGGTACTGGCCTCTGTTTCCATGCATTCTCTGCAATGATGGAAAGTGACCCTTCAAGCATATAAGCCAAAGAAATCTTCCCTCCCTCCCTCCCTTTCTTCCCCCTTTCTCCCTTCCCCTTTACTTCTTTCCTACCTTAAATCGCTTATCATTAGGAATTTTGTCACAATAAGCAACTAATACACATGATTCTCTGTTGATATTTAGTCTAGGCTCTGCCCCACAGTTACCTGGCAACAGACAGGTGTGCCTAACACACTATAAAAGGGACTGCTTGCCCCCTCCCCTCTTTCTTTTACTCTCTCCTCTTGCTCCTGCTGTTTACCTTCTCTCTCCCCATCCCTCTCCTCCTTTCTCTCCATGTGATCATAGCTGGCCTCTACTCCTCTACTACTCTTCCCCCTCCCCCTTCCTCTCCCCCTCAGCCTCTTCCTTCTTCTTCTTCTTCTTCTTCTTCTTCTTCTTCTTCTTCTTCTTCTTCTTCTTCTTCTTCTCTTCTTCTTCTTCTTCTTCTTTCTCTCTCTCTCTCTCTCTGTCTCTCTCTGTCTCTCTCTCTCTCTGTCTCTCTCTCTCTTTCTTTCTCAAGTCCCCTCCCCATCCCCTGAATAAACTCTATTCCATACTATACCATCCTGTGGCTGGGACCTCAGGGGGGAAGGGATGCCTCAGCATGGGCCCACAGAGGCACCCCCTTTCCCCACACTATACCACCCCTTCCACCAAACATATTCCTTCTCTCTTATCTTTTTATAAAACACAACACTATCAACATCTTAGCCAGACCAAAATAACAAAATCCAAAGTAACAAAATCACACTGAAAAAAATAGTTTAAGTACTGAAACAGTCAAACATAGTTAACTGACCTACATCCATTAACAGATACTAATGACATACAGTACTTTATAACAAACATTATAATTTAATTTCTTTTATAAAAAATAGATTTTGCATCTCTGTGTGTATTTACACACGAGTGCAAATGTGCACTAAAGCAAGAAGAGAGAGTTGTGAAACTGTGGAGCTGGAGTTTCGGGTGGTTGTGAACCACCCAATATGGGTGCCAGGAACTGAATGCGGATCCTGTGGAGTGCAGGTGCCCACGTGACTGCTGAGCCGTCTCTACAGGTCCTAAGGATAGTTTCTTCACAGGATGTTTTCATCTTGTTTTGTTTGTTTTCTGTTTTGTTTCTTATGACGAAAGATAAATTTTAGATCCAAACACATTCTAAAGTGACAGTCGTTGGTAGGCGTTGTCTCTTTGGTGCTTTATTCTTCTTTCTCACCATATGCTTTATTTTTGGGCTGGACCAGCTTTACATTCTTTTAAACATATATAGCTTTCAAAGATTGTCGCTATAAAAATAAAGTAAAGAAAAGTTCTAGCTTTTCTTTTCCTCTTTTATTTTTCACTGTAACCCCATAAATTCTAACCACAGCTGTTGGCTGCAGCCCCACTATCCTTCATTGCCCTGACTAACTGACTTTGAAAGCATATTGCTTTACCACATTAACTTCCACTAGGGCACCTTTTTTTTGTCCTCCACACCTGAAATTTTATATCCATTCTAACGAACAGTTTTCTAGGGAATAAATTATATATGAAATCTGCCTTGTCCTCATTTTTAAATGCTTGTAGCCTCTTAAAAGCCTTGCTAATGCCCTCACTGTGGAAACCAGGCCACCTCCAAAGCATCCTTCATGTGGTGCTTGCCCTGATACTTTTTTTGGTCTTTATCTCTGTTCTCCACTCTCAGTCTTCTGCCATCTCTCTTTCCAGTAAAAATTTTAAGCCCCTTTTTATTTTTTGAATCATTTTTCATGCCCCATATCACCAGTGCCGAGTTAGTGAAATGTGAACATTTCATTCCCCACCACAGTGGTGACCTTTCTATCTATTTAATATTTAAATATGATTGTGCTAACTGATGACATAATCTGCCAGGTATCACCCCAGTTCCTCCCATCAGTAAAAGATCACTTATCCTCGGTACCTTAGAATACTGTCATAGACGGGGACACTTGCAACATCATGGAGCCATGTCCTAGTTCTTCAGTTCACTTTTGTGCTAACTTAGAAAGTCATGTCAAAGATGGTGGTGTTCCTTCATATATTGTATCATCAAAGTTTGCTCCTAACAACTAAAAAGGGACACATGTTACTAGATATCTCTTAGATAAAGAGTCTTCTTCTCCATATAATAAGAATTCAGCAGAAGATACAGAGATCCTGCTCTTTATTAAGCCAGATATTACAAACATTTGCTAATATACATAATGTAATCATTGGTTGATGTCATCAACCTGACCTGGTCAAGAACTACCTAAGAGACAAGCCTCTGGTCACACTGGTACCCTGGGCATGCTTGTGACGATTGTCATGATTGGTCTCACTGAAAGAAGATCTACCTCAGTTGTGGACTGCACCGTCCTGTCCTTGGCTGAGGGGATTAATTGAATACACAGCTGAGCTCAAGCTCCTCTTGCTGCAGCTTCCAGCAGAACTCACTGGAACTTTGAAGCTAAAGGAAAACATTTGCTTTATAACTTGCTTTTGCCAGGGCACTTAGTAGGAAAATTAACTAAAACACAGAACAATGTCATATTTCTTATTAAATAATTGTAGAGGGCCGGGCAGTAGTGGCACACGCCTTTAATCCCAGCACTTGAGAGGCAGAGACAGGCGGATTTCTGAGTTCGAGGTCAGCCTGATCTACAGAGTGAGTTCCAGGACAGCCAGGGCTACACAGAGAAATCCTGTCTCAAAAACACAAAAATAAATAAATAAATAAATAAATAAATGTGGAAAGCACAAATGCTAGTGTTTTTTAATATAATCACTAAGCATTATTTTACATATGTTACTATAAACAATTTTACTATAGTTAGTTAAATTCACAATTCTTAAAAATAATAATAATAATAAAAAAAAGACAGACCCTGCTTCTTGGTGTTTTGCTTGGGTTTTGGTTTTGGTTTGGTTTGCTTGTTTGTTTGTTTGTTTGTTTCTAATTAGGTACAATGGATATGAAATTACTCAGCCAAGATACTATGAAATTTTATGTACACTCTCAATTTTTGTACTTATAATTCCATGGACTAATGTGTCTTTCATACACAAATTAGCCTCTCACTGGTGCTGTACTACAACACTAGACAGCCTGGGATCTGCCAGGTCTTACACACACACCAGCCAGAAATTCAGTCACTCCATGGGTTATCATGTAGTCAAGAAGTGCTGGGAACTTACAGACAAGAATGAGACAGAAACACATCCTGCCATTTTCTGATGGTCTCATGGAGTGGACAGCAGTCACCCACAGACATGGCTACTTCCACAAAGCATCCTCCTCCTTGAGTTACTGTCTTTCTACCTCTATCCCCCACCTTCCTAGGATTGTGCTTCTCCCATAAACCACCCAAACTTACCACTTGCCCCTAGCTCTGACTTTTAGGGAACTCTGGAAGCAGTATAGACCTTGTTTTTTGCACCTGACTAAGAGAAGGGACAAGCATAGTTTCCTGCAAATAAACGTCCATTGTTCTTCCACTAACGTTGTTCACTGTGCTTCTGGTTTTCCTCTTTCTTCCTCTTCAACTAGCTTTGCAATTTCTGTTTAAAACAAGAAAAAAACAAAAACAATGGTAGTACAATCCCTCCTCTTCTTTCTCCCAGCCAGACACTATACTTTCTGTGTCCTAACATTGAACAAGTTAGTAATGACCAAGGCTCATTCAGTCCTTACCATTGAGCCTTAATTTTCAATGAGAAAGAGAGAAATAGTTTATGTGATCTTTCCAAACTTAACTCCACTGTTTTGCTTCCTTTATACTCTGATAGTAACAGAAGCATGTGTGCAGCCAAGATTACAAACTAGCAAAAGGCTGCAGTTCCCTTGTCTAGGTTGTTAACATATTCACTGTAGTAAATGACATATATCAGTAAAACATCAATTACTTGCAAAAGGAGGGGTCAATAATTCTCCCTTAGGAAATACATTGTTCTGAATACAAGCATACTACCCATGCAATCAATGACTAAATAACAGTTAATATCTAAGTTTGGAATGTCTATAATATACTGGAATTTGACATTAGCCTACTGTAATGAAACCACTAAGATATTTCACCTACACAAACACATAGAAACATCTTGGAAAACTCATGCATGCACTCACGCACATGCACACGCACACACACACACACAAGTTTAATTCAAAGACATTGCTAAGTTTAAAACAGAAACAAAGAGAGGGAAGGGTGGGAGGGAAAAGGACAGAGAGAGAATTCCCTCACTCAGCATGACAGGTATACAAAACTCATGTCACAGAATAAAGTATAAATCTACTAAGTAAATTCCACGCTAAATCTCCATCACACATGTGTGCTCATTATCTGTAAATGCATCAAGAATCCTGAAGGCTTAGGAAATGCCACCTATAAAAAAAAAATCCAACGCTGCCCTTTTAAATTCTTATAGCGAATTCTGGACTCGCTCTTGACAGTAAAACATATAAGCAAACAATGAAAGCTTGTATACACCCAGATGAGAAGCCTAACTAGTCATCTAGTCAGAGGATGAAAATGTCATCCCCTAGAATAAGCACAGTTTCATGGGCAATTGATAATACATGCCAATTCTGTAACTGCATTCCCAGACAGCAGCTTAAAGGGCCCTGAAACTATGAAAGCATCAAGCATAATTCTGCTGCAAGCAGAATGCGATCATTGTGACTCAAAATTGCTTGAAAGGAAAAGTGATATTACATACCAAATATGTATTTTTAAAGTGCTCTAGAAGTTTAAAAGTTACAAAGGGAAATGGAGTAATGTCTCAGCAATGTGTGGGGGTGCACGCTGCACACGCATTCAAACAGGCATGAGCACACACATGAAAATAATAAATAAGCAGACTTTCTTTTATGTTGCTAAATAAAGTAATGGTGTTCCTTCATAATAGCAGCCCGTTCCCTAAACCTGTGCTTTCCTAGACTGTGACCAACACACACTTTGGGATTTGGGAATATAATTGGCATAACTAACAAATTGGCTGTTTAGCTTCAATTAAATGTAATGAATTCTAAATAACATTTTATTCTAATTAATTTCAATTGTACTTAGCTAAATATTTAATTTGTTTAAAAACTGATTCTTGATACATTCATTATAAAATGTTTAAGTGTTTAAAATTAATGAATCCACCCTTTAATTTTAAATTTTATAGAGTTCTAAAACATAAATGTACTTTTTTACTTTGCAATTTATTATTTTTTTTACTTATTCACTATACATCCCACTCACTGCCCCACCACCACCTCTCTCACAATCCTTCCCATCCCCCCTCCCCTTGACATCATCTTACTGTAATACCCTCTGAACATGTTGGGGGGGTCCCCTGAGTATCCCCCCTCACTCTTGCATATAAATATTTTCAGGGAAAAATTTGATGTGCTGACCCACTCAATTGTCAGCTACTTGCAGAAAAGTCAAACAAAACCATTGTCTGTTTTTCAAGTACAGTATAAACTACTAATTACTTAGAAAAGAAATACAAATAATTAAAACTATGACAATTAAAATTATAAAAACCTGCATTTAAAAATCTCCTCTGGGTAATAACAGAATAGTGCAGATAAATGGTAAAATACCTTGAAATAAACTAGCTGTAAGTTTTATAGCCTTTTGTCCTTATCTCTATGGGAATCCAAATGAAACACAAATACCTAAAGATTCAAAGCTAACATCCACTAATAAAAGACAAGTAACCCTTGTCTGTCTGGGTATGCATTACCTCACTCAAAACGATTGTTTTCAGCTCCACCCATCTGCTTGCAGATTTCATTTTCTTTCACAGCTCAATAGTACTCCATTCTGTAAGTACTGACACTTCTGTTATCTCTTCATCAGTTGATAGACATCTATCACTTCCGTTCCGTGGTTACTGCACAAAAAGTAGCAATAAATATGAATAAGCAGGTATCTCTGTAGTAGAATAAAGAGAATCCTTTGAGTATAAGCCCACAAGTGGTATGACTAGATTATGTAGTGACTCTCGAGAAATCTTGTCCCTGATTTTCACAGTGATTGCAGCAGCTTATAGTCCCACCAGCATAGAATAAGTGTTCCCTGTCCCCTTGACCATTCTAACTGGGGTAAGACAATATCTCAAAGTAGTTTTATTTTGCATTTCCCTGGTAGGTAGATACTTGGGATGCTTTTACAGTGTTTTCAGCTCCTTGTGTTTCTCTCTGCCTAGTTCCATGTATCACTTTTATTAGGTTACTTGCTTTCTTGATGCTTGTATTTTTTTCTTGTTCTTCATATATTGTAGATATTAACTTTCTGTGAGATCTATAGCTGATAAAGGCCTTTTCCCATTCTTTAGATGGTTTCTTATTGCAAGAAGCTTATTTAAATATCAAGTGGTCTCATATGTCAATGGTTGATCTTAATGTCCATGATTCTAGGATCCTGATTAGAAAGTTCTTTCTTGTGCCAATTAGCTCAAATATATTCTCTACCTTCTTCTCTTTCAGTTTCAGGGTATCAGGTCTTATATTGAGGTCTTCCATGCATTTGGAGTTCAGTAGATTTTAGCTCTGAATCTTTAGATAACTGTGTTTAATTTTAAACCCATAGCAGTCATGAAATAAGTAAGGAGTCATTGATGTGTGAGTCATTCAAGGAAGGAGGGATCCAACACTGTAGCATAAGAAGTAAGGGGAGACATGGGTCCTTCCTTATGTGCTCCCAGGCTGGTGGGTTAGACCATGGGAAGCTCTGGTTGGTTGGTATTGTTGCTCTCCTCATGGGGCCACCAACCCTTTCAGCTCCTTCAGTCTTCTCTCTAACTTCTCCATTGGAAACCCTTGATCAGATCAATGGTTAGCTGTGAGTATCTGCCTCTGGGTATGTCAGACTCTGGGGGACCTCTAAGGAGAGAGCCATATCATGCTGCTGTCAGCATGCACTTCCTGACATCCACATCAGCGTCTATTTTTGGTGACTGCACATGGGATGAATACCCAGGTGGAATGGTCTCCAGACAACCTCTCCTTCAGTTTCTGTCCCACACTTTGTCTCCATATTTGCTCCCTTCGGTATTTTGTTACTCCTTCTAAGTAAGACCTGGGCATCCACACTTGTTCTTTCTTCTTCATGTGCTTCATATGGTCTGTTAGTTGAATCTTTGTTGTTTCAAACTTTTGGGCTAATATCCGCTTATCAGTGAGTAAATACCATGTGTGTTCTTCTGTGATTGGGTTACCTCACTCAGGATGATATTACCTAGTTCCATTCATTTACCTAAGAATTTCTCGAATTTATTATTTTTAATAGCTGAGTAATACTCCACTGTGTAAATGTACCACATTTTTTGTATCTATTCCTATGTTGAAGGATATCTGGGTTCTTTCCAGCTTCTGGATATTATAAATAAGGCTGCTATGAACATAGTGGAGCATATGTCTTTGTTATATGTTGGAGCATTTTCTGGGTATATACCCAGGAGTGGTAGAGGATGGTCTTGTTGGGCATAGGTGGGAGAGGAGATCTTCAGTCCCATGAAGGCTGAACACTGAGTGAGGGGGTGGAGTCTGAGGGTGGGGAGGTGGGAGTGGGGAATAGGTGGGGGCACACCCTCATAGAAGCAAGAGGAAGGAGGATGGGATAAGGGGTTCCTGGGTGGTGGGGGGAATGGGGTAAGGGGATAAATTTTGAAATGTAAATATTATATTCAGTTTAAAAAGGAAAAAAAGAAAAGTTGCTAGAACCAACATCTTTAATAAAATGTCAGCCCTCTAAAAAAATTATCTTGATACTAAAATTTGTTCTGAGAATTGTATATTGCAGAATACACAGCCTTGGTGTATCTACTCATCAAGCAAGCTGAGCAGACCTGCTCAAAGCTCTAATGTCCTGGAATTCCATCTGGATGCAGTGAAGACACAGCATCAGAGACTTATCAATTTACTCTTCCCCCCACTCCTCTTCTAATATCTCAACGCCTGTAATCAGCTTGAAGAAGTTAATGAAAGAGTCAGCACCCCTATTCCCTGGAATTGGGGACTAAGGTGGTTAATATTGTGCTGTCTTTCTAGGGAAAAGTAGTGGTTTTGTTGGAACAGGGAGGATTAGCTAGGATTTATTGCATAGCCATAACCTATTGGTAGAAATCTGTATAATTATTATCAAGATGAAGTTATAATTTCTTAAATGGTACAAAATTAAAAAAAAAAGTAAGGGTAGAAATGGGACTTAAATAGGATGAGAAGTGGGAAGGTACCATAGAGAATGCAACATAAAGGGTTAACTAACACTAAAGACTCTTTGAAAAAAAAACCTGTAGAAACTACTATTGTAGAAACTTCCTAAAAGATATACAGATACATGCATCAAATGGATTTAAATAGACTTAACTTTTAATGGAGCAAAAAATGTCCCTACTACACACCACAGGTGAACAGATAATAATAATAATAAAAACAGTCGCAAAAATGGATTACTTCTTCAGTAGTTGTTGGCCAACGAGGTTCCTTTGACACAATCCCCCAAACACTATACTCTATTACTGATGGTCTTGGTTCTTCCAGAACTTAATACTAAGACTCTATTTCTTAAAACAATAAACATTTAGGTCACAGAATATGGAGAAACCAACCTAGTACTGACCTGGAACTTCATCACCACTGGCTGGGTGTGATAGTGCTGAAAAATACATGCATAGACTAGAAGTAAAAGCAACCATCAGTCTTTCCAGCTGTGAATTCTGTAAGCTGCAGTCATGAAACTAATTATAATAATAATTTTTAAAATGAAAGAGGTAAAGGATTAAACTGGGTTTTTAATGTACATGTCTCAATGTTATATTGACATGAGGTTAAAATGCAAGAACTCCAGTTTCAATACTGTAGCACTGAATCTTCTATTAGATAAAGTTTTAAAACACATTCTCAAATATTATAATTAGTTTTAACTGCCAATGTGACACAGTGTAGAATTACCTAGGAAAAGAATCTTAGTAAAGAAGTATCGAGATCAAGCTTGCTCATTGACAACATAGTATGTCCAGAACTAGAGGTACTGTGCTGTTAATTGACATAGAAAGACCTAGCTAATTGTGGGCAGCACCATTCAATTCAGTAGGCAGGGGAGTCCTGAACTCTAAAAGAATGAAGAAAGGAATCAAGGAAGAATTCAGTATTCACACTCCCTTTGTTCTTGACTATGGATGTGATACCTTAAGTTCCTGTCTAGGCTTTCCTACAATAATGGATTGTAAGCTGGAATTGTGAACTAAAATATACCCACCCTCCTCAAGTTGCTTGTCAAGGTATTTTATTACAGCAACAGAGATGAAACTAGAATACCAGGATTAGTTAGAAAGAAAGAAAGAAAGAAAGAAAGAAAGAAAGAAAGAAAGAAAGAAAGAAAGAAAGAGAGAAAGAAAACTAGGGATGGGTGAAGAAATATCTTCTTGGTATAATGGACCCAAGGGTATGCGTTCCAGCTAAAGTGAAATGAAACCAAAAGCAGAAAAGTTGAACAGATTTTATTTTCCTGCCCATGCTCAGCAGATCCCCTACATTGATCCTCTACGTAAATGGATTAACATTGTCTTTGCTTAAAGTATATCACTGGGTATCTACTGCACTGAGAGCAGGTCCAGTGTACTAACACTGTCCATGGGATCCTTATATGTAACACTGTGGTGTGGTCATTTTGTTGTTGTTCTATTATGTGCCAACTGCTAGAAGTGAAACACTTGGAATGAAGTAATGAAACTTACACACCACCAATAAGACAGACGAATAAAAGAGGCTTTTATAAAGATATGATTTATTTCCTGTCTCAAAGCTTTTCCAGGCACTCTTACCAGAGCTCATCTGGGCCATGGGCAGACAGTGCTAGATGCATACAACTTTTCTATACTTTGATCTTTAGTTGTTCATATAACAATTTATATGAGAATTCAATGCCTAAAACTATTCCATCTTTTCCTTATTGGGCTGACATTGACTGAAAATGAGAATTAGCAGATGATGAATAGATCATTTAAGATATAGTATTGAGATATTTAATATCTAAAACTTATGCTGTGAGTTTGAATCCTCCTGTTCTGTCTGTTTCTTGTCAGCAGGTTCCTGGCTTTTATTAATGACCCAAGTTGTCATAAACAAAGTGGAGCTGACACAGCAGCACACATCTCTCTGGGATCTTATGGACAGCAGATGAGCAAATCTGTGTGCAGGCTTACTATACACTGTGGATTAAATACCAGTTGTCATAACCACTTCAGTGTGAGTTGTCCCCTTGCCTAAGCACAATTCAGAACTCTCCTTTCTGCTTGGAATGAAAACGTATCAATGGAGAAGCTTAATCACCATGTGATGGAATAAATTAATAAAATAAGGATGGTTATACTGGCACAGTTATGGTACCTGGTGTCAGTATGATTTCAATAACAATCATTTATAGATGATTTTATTTATAGATGATGATGATGACGACGACATAGATAGATAGATAGATAGATAGATAGATAGATAGATAGATGTGGTTGTATGAAAATGTATGTGTATTTCAGAAATGTATGTTTCCTGGCACTAAGTAATATTACCAAATGAAAGGTTCTGTGAAATTTGTTTACTTCTGAGTTTCTAGTTATTCATAATTTGACTCTAAATTATGTTATATTTTCTGGGGGTTAGCTTTTATTGCATCACCTCCACAGCAAGTTTTCTGGCCTCATAATATTTACATATATTTAAATATATTTAATAAGAGATAAAGATCAGGTCATCACCTGCACTGCCTGCTCATATCTCAGACAACAGCACTTATTAAGAAAGGCAGAGTTGGTTTTCTGGCTGTGGCTTTGATTCTAGCTGAAATTTTGTCCAGATCTCATCTTTTTCTCTTTCTTTTGATTACAGAATAATGATCATTAGAATTAGAGGCTGTGGTAGCTTAGTCCAGAATCATGTAAACTATAAAGAATTATTCATATTTACACAGTCTATCCTGTGATAAAAGACATGGTACAAACATGAAAACATTCTGAGATCTACTATTCTGCCTCTATCACATAAAGCACCTTACGTGCCTGGAGAATTTATTCTATTTTAACCATAAATTTTAACCTTCTTATGTGACTTTTGTATAAATACATCTGCTTTTACACATCGAGAAAAAGTAAGGAAATTCAATATTCCAGAAAATAGAACACAGTATGATCAAGCCACAATGTACATAAGCACTCCAATTAAAACAGGAAGTCAGAAGTACGAGTAGGCTGCCCACCTGTCAAACTCCCCAACTCTATCTCAGAGTCCTCATAACCTATCCCCAATCATGCACCATCTTATTTGCCTTGCCTCAACCTCCAAGTGGGGATGCGGGGGAAAATTCACTGTTCAACAAGAGAAGACACAGACCTGAAGAAGTCAAGGTTACACAAACCAGAAGATCAGAGAGGAAATAGAAACCATGAAGCAAAACACCCATCCAACAAAAACAAACATCCAAGAAGCCTGGAACACAACAAAAAAGATCAAACATAAAAATAATAGGAATAGAAGAAGGAGAAAGTACCCAGCTCAAAAGCCCTAAAAAATATTTTCAAGAAAATCATAGAAGGACATGCCTAAAGAAGGACATACCTATTAAGGTATAAGAAGTTTACAGAACATCAAATCGATTGGACCAAGAAAGAAAGTTTTGTGGCCACACAATAATCAAAACACTAAATAGTCAGAATAAAGAAAGAATGCTAAAAAGTTACAAGGTAAAAAGAACAAGTAACATGTTAGAAATACCCTAGACTCTAGAACAAGTTAACCTATTAAAAATATCCTGGACTCAGTGGAGACAATAAAAGCCAGAAGAACATATGCTACAGACTCTGAGCAACCACAGATTCCAGCAAAGACTATTATACCCAGCTAAAGGTCCAATAACTATAGATAGAGAAAACAAGATATTCTATGATAAAGCCGAATTTTAAAAATATCTATCCACAAATCCAGCACTACAGAAGGTACTAGAAGGAAAATTCCATCCCAAGCAAGTTAATTACACTTACAGAAATACAGGCAATAAATAATCACGATAAAAGTCTTAGAGAGATCAGAGATACAAGAGACATACCTAACCATAATAAAGGTGATGTCCAGCAAGCCTATAGACAATATCTTATTAAACAGAGAGAAACTCAAAGCAAATTCACTAAAATCAGGAATAAGACAAGGCTGTTCACTATCTCCATATCTATTCAATATAGTAATGAAAGTTCTAGATGGAGCCATAAAACAACCCAAGGAGATAAAGGGGATACAAATTGGAAAGAAGGAAGTCTAAGTATCATTATTTGAAGATGATATAATATACATAAGCAACCCAAAACATTCTTCTAGAAAACTCCTACAGCTGATAAACACCTCCAGTGAAAATGGCTGGATACAAGATTAACTGGAAAACATCAGTAGCCCTCCTTTACACAAGTGACAAATGAGTTGAAAAATAAATCAGGGAAACAACACCCTTCAGCACAGCCACAAACATTATAAAGTATCTTGGGAACTCTAATCAAGCAAGTAAAAGACTTGTACAACAAAATCTTCAAGTCTTTGGAGAAAGAAATTGAAGAAGATATCAGAAGACGGAAAGATCTCCCATGCTCATGGATTGGTAATATTCACATAAAAAAATGGTCATCTTACGAAAAGCAGTCTACAGATTCAATGCAATCCCCATCAAATTTTCAACACAATTCTTTACAGACATTGAAATGACAATACTCAATTTCCTATGGAAAAAGAAACAACCAAAAAACCCGAATAACCTAAACAATCCTGTAAAATAAAAGAATGCCCAAGGGTATCACAGCTGCCTGTTTCAAGTGCTACTACAAAGCTATAGAAATGAAAACTGCATGTTACTGGCATAAAAATAGTAAGGTTCATCAATGGAATCAAATCAAAGTTCCTGAACTAAATCCACACGCTTATAGACACCTGACTTTTGATAAAGAAGCCAAAAATACACAATAGAAAAAAAGAAAACACCTTCAACAAATGGTGTCGATGTAGCTGAATTTCATCATGTAGAAGAATGCAAATACATCCATATCTATTGCCTTACACAAAACTCAAGTTTAAGTGCATCAGAGACCTCAACATAAACCCGGAAACATTGAACCTGATAGAATAGAAAGTAGGGAATAGCCTTGAATAAATTGGTACAGGAGACAATTTACCAATAACAGTCACTACTAAAATTAATAAATGAAACATAGAGAAAATGAAAAGCTTTTTTAAGGCAAAGGAAACTGTCAAAAGGCCAAAATGGCACCCTACAAATTTGAAAAAGATTTTTACCAACTCCACATCTGACAGAGGGCTAATTTCCAAAATATATAAATAGACATAAACAAAACAAATTATCCAATTGAAAACTGTGGTCCAGAACTAAACAAAGAATTCTCAACAGAAGAATCTCAAATGGCTGAGAAGCACTAACTCAGATTCCATCTTACACCTGTCAGAATTGCCAAGATAAAAAACGCAGCTCATTATGGCAAAGATGTGAGCAAGGGAAACACTCCTCTATTGGTGGAGTGCAAACTTGTACAGCTATTGTGGACATCAACATGGCACTTCCTCAAAAACTTGGTAACCAAACTACCTCAAGATGCAGCTATATCACTCTTAGGTATGTACCCAAAGGACACTGAATCCTACCGTAAGAACCCCAGATCAACTATGTTCATAGCTTCTTTATTCATAATAGTCAGAAACTAAAAATAACCTAGATGTCTCTCAACTGAAGAAGAATGGATAAAGACAATATGTACATTTACACAATGGAGTATAGTGATGTCATGAAACAATAAGATCGTGAAATTTTCAGGCAAATAAATAGACATAGAAAAGCATCATCCAGAGTGAGATAACATAGATCCAGAAAGACAAACATGGTATGTACTCACTTATAAGTGGCCATTAACTGTTAAGTAAAGAACAATCATGACATAATCCACAGACACAGAAAGGCTAGGTAACAACGAAGCCTCAGTAGGTGGATACACAGATCTCCCTGGCAAGAAGAAATAGAATAGATTTTGCAAGAGGACTGTGGGTAGGGATGGGCACAGGAGGGATCAGGCTAGGAGGCGGTGGAAGGAGAGAGTACTGGGATAGATGACTGGATTTGAGAAGCATCTGGGGCAGGAGTGAAGTAGGAACCTAGCAGAGTGGAAACTCCCTGGAATCTATGAGAGTGACCCTAATAAAGTCTCCTAATAATGGAGGAATAAGGAACCCCAAGCAACAGGCTTCTATAATCAGATAAGGCTCCCAGATAACTGGGACTAAGACATCAACCTAGCCACAAAACCTTTGGCCTACATGCAATATGTCCTGCCTGCAAAATATACTGGGTTAAGGGCAGTGCAGAAGATGCAGGAGTGGCCAACCAGTGACTAGTCCAACCTGAGGCCCACACCATGAGAGGGGGCTCACACCTAACACTGTCTGGATAGCCAGAAAGAAGAAGCAAGATAGCCCGGAGACTCAGGAGAAAATCAAACAGGACTGGCAAAAAAATTATAAAGTAAAAAAAAAAAAAAGAAAAGAAAAGAAATTAAAAGCATAGGTGCCTAGCCTAGTCATCAGAGAGTCATTGTCCTGCAAGTGATAAAAGCAGATGCAGAGAACCACAGCCAACAACTAGGTGAAGCCAGGTGAAGCCTGAAGAAGAGGTGGATGAAGACTAGGAGCCAGAGGGGTCAAGAAAACCATAGAAACACAGCTCACAGAATCAACTAAGCAGGCCTCGTAGAGGCTCACAAAGTTTGAAGTAACAATTGTAAACCCTCTAGGCTAGGGCCTCTGCATATACACTAAGGTTCCATAGTTGGTGTTCTTGAGGGACCCCTAACAGTAGGAGTGGGGATGGGACATTTCTGACTGTATTGCCTACAGGACATCTTTCCTCCTACTGTGTTACCTTGTCCAGCCTTGATATGAGGACTTATGCCTATTCTTATTGTAGTTTGTTATGTCATGTTCCGTTACTATCCCGAGGAGGCCTGTACTCATTTTTTTTCAAGAGGAGCAGATCTAGAAGGAAGGATGATAGGTGTGACTGGGAGGAGAGGAGGTAGAGGAAACTTCAGTAGGGATGTAATGTGTGTAAAATATAAAGAGTAAAATTCAAAAAATAGAAAGTCAGTGACTTGAAGGAAAATAATCTTTAAAAAGAATAGACAAAACGGGAAACTGGAAGATCTCAGCTATCATGAAAATGTGTGTCTTTCATCCACCAGCTCAAAAAAAAGGACTGAATACCGAGGATGGTAATTTTAAAAAAGCAACGTAATTCGAGTGTGCGACTAATTCAAACGTGACAGGGTTTTCATCAGTCAGTAGAAGGTCTCACAGCAGAGAGTAAACGTATCAATCCTGGTTATGTGAGACTAAAATGACGTCTAGAAGCAAGGCATGGCGCATTAGTTACTTTTCTTTTGAAAAAACACCATGATCAACTGCAACTTAAGGAAGAGACAACTTGTTTTCTACAGGTCCAGAAGCAAAAGAATCCATGGGGGTAGAGCGGACGCTCGGCAGCAAGCAACAGGGTGATAAGGTAGAGATCAACTCTGTAACTGCAAACATGAGGCAGAAGACAGAACTGGAAGTAGGGAGAACCTACAAACTCTTGAAGCCCCCCCCCCGCCCCCCACCCCAGTGACATCCCTCCTTTAGCAGCAGCACACCTCCCCAGAAAGGGGCACCAAGTGGTAACCAGTGTCCAAACATAGGAGATGTATCTCATTTAAACCACCACACATGGGTACAGAGGAAGACTGCACACACTTGCATCTTCATCTACCAGCACGTTGAACTAGGAGACACTTTATAGCTGACAGAAGCATGCGTAAACAACGTATTTAGATTTACATATGCAACAGTGTTTAAAAGCGTAAACTGGACTGTGAAGAGACAGGAAGATAGAAATTTGGGGTAAACCTTGGAAAATACTGCCTGCATGTAGCATAGCAACAAATAATAAGGAATTGGAAAACTGAGTATAATATTATTAGGAAAAAGATTGACCCAGTACCCCCAAAAGCAAGTTCTCAGCACAAAGGAGATATATTTGCCCGAAAGGGTCAGAGGGCTCAGAATAAAAGACAAACACAGGAGATAAAGGAAGAGGAAAAGAGAAAAGGAAAATGAGACAGGGATATTTGTCCCAGAAGGACATAAGACTGCCTCTGGATAGAGAGGAGACAGACATGACACATAAGAAAATGTCAGATTATAAAGGACAAGGGGAAACCCGTGTTAGGATGATTTTAATTGGGTGTGTTAACTAGGGTTTGTTTTGACTGTAGGACTTCAATAGCTTGATAGTAATCTTGTTCATCAGCCTCAAAAGGAGGAGGTGGCCAAATAAGGAAATAGACCATGGTGGGCAGCTTTAGGAATGCAATGCAAAAATTTTTAGCAAGACAGACAAAATGGGGAAGAAAAGCAAGGGCTGCTAGTGTCATGCTCACCACACTCAAACTATCCAGAATCTCTTCAAATATGGCAGAATATTTAACAATACAGACCCTGGCAATAACCATGTTATAACTAACCATTAACAAGAAATTAATTGTAATTAAACACTTACCTTTAAAGAGGTAGATTGAGATTGAATAGATCAATAGGATATTGTTTTATCTTATAATCTTTTTGTGTTATTTAACTTAAAAATATTACCACCAACATTGTATCTAGGCTGCTTCTATCATTCATATAGGGCTGTCACAGGTTCTCACATTCAAAATCTCCACTTGAAACCTGGGATTATAGTTCAGTGGTAATGTGTTTGCCTGCCATTCACCAAGTCCTGGATTCAACACCAATAAAATAACATAAAATGAAATGAAATCTCCATGTCAATGAGAACAAAATATGGGAATCCTTGAGGAGACTGGAGGGGGATGCAGCAAGGAAGGGACTAGGAAAAATGATGTATTATATAAGATGCCATAAAGAAAACTACTGTTTTCTATATTGACTTAAAAATTAAAATTTCATCATTGCCCCCACCAAGCATTACACTTCAATAACATATTAATTTATGCATTTATCCAAAGCTTAGATATCCATTTAAAACTATGGTTTCATAAGCATATAATGATGAACAATATAGAATGTCTCACTTGTTCATGAGGTCTATGCTCTACAAAGAAATTTATACATACATGTAAACACACACACACATATAGAGAAAGAAAGAGAATTATTTCAATTTATCATAGATGTTATAAAGGAAATACAGTAAGGGATAAAAAATAGGAAAACAGAAAATGATTATCGTTAACTGGGGGAGTGAAAGATAGATAGCAGAGGGATTATTTAGGTCAAGATCTCAATACAAAGAAAGAGTTGGTCATTTTAATGGTCATTCATCCTATTCATATTTACTGAGTATCTTTTGGATATATTTCTTATGTCTGGAAATTTTACTACATCAAAAAGAAAAATGTAAACATTAAGCCCTACTGGAGAACAAATGTAACATTGTATAAAAAGACAGATTTATGGCAATTAAGCAAAAGAGCCATCAGAAGAGAACGTATACTGTATTATCCTGTTTATATGAAAAATTCCCAGTGGGTAAATCTATAAAGAAAAAAAGGTACATTTCTGATTGTCAAGGGCACTGGGATGATATGAAAAATGGGAAGAGAAAATTAAGGGTGATTACTAATTAAGTTAAGGATTCTCTTGAGAATAACAGAAATATTCTAAATTTAGATTAAAGTGGGGTTTGAACAAGTCTTTGAATATATTAAATCTCAACACTGGTGCAGGAATAAATCTCAAGCCTACATGGATTTTTTTAAATTATCATTGGTTTAAACAAGTGTTATGTGATAAAACTTTTCCTGAGAAGATGCAACTTCCCAAATACACATGTCCCAGATAGGGAGCCCATGACAAACTAAAGTATGAATACTGTCAAAGTCCAACTTGGTGAACCACTGAGTTTTATTTGGGTTACATACAGAAATACAGGTGAGGGGTTTCTTACAGTAGCAAAAATTATTCAATGACAGCTCCACCATCAAGTTCTACCCAGAACAGGTAACAGCTCACAATGGTGGGAACCTGGAGCAAATTGCATAGCCTATAGGCATCTCAACAGGTGGAAATTCTACTTTTCAGGTACCTGAGTTGGCCTCTTCCAGGAAGCTTTGCTTCTCATCTCCGAGTCTCCCTTACAGTTTGGCCTGAAAGAAACTCTCAGAAGCTTGGCTTGTTTGTTCTGGAAGGGAGGAAGCCTAGAGAATCTGATCAGTTTCAGGGACTTCCTAAGCTCCTTCCCTTCTGAATGGAGTTTTTGGATCTCAGAAGAAATCATTGCATAACAATAAGAGGGCCAAAGAAAGAGTTGTAGACACATAGTCCTCTGAAAACAGAACGATGCTGATCTTGTAGTTCAATGCTTAGGTCAAGGATCCCATTGAGTCAGTACTGAACATAAAAGTAAATCAGCCAAGACATCTATGTGCACTTAATAGTTTGTGAAACATGGGGCCTTCTAAAGCACAAAGCCCTGACAAAAAGCTCCATTCATTTCAACTGTGAGTTGCAGTGAGAATCCAGACAAAGTGAACCAAAATCTTTAGAGGATTTGCTAGGATTCAGTAAGAAGCCAAAGATGGGAAAGTGGGACAAACTAAGTAAATGTCTTCCCCAAAATGAATTCCTTCCACTATACAGAATAAGAGGGGATATAGAAAAAAGTCAAGAATGAGCGCTCAAGAAGACGCTAACGTTTTGAGCAGCCATGTACATAACACTGTTGTCATGACGCAGGGTCCCCCAAAAGGCTATGAATTAAAAGTCAGTCCCAGATGTTGATGTTATTTTGAGAGATTCTAGAGACTTGAGACATGGGACCTGCTTGAAGAAATGGGTCCTTAAGTCAGTTCTTTGGGATATAGTTTCCGACCTTTTCTTACCACGGACATTGCTTTCTGTTTGCGATGATGGGAATTGTCCTCAGCCACATGTCCCTGTTACCACAGTGCTTTCCAACATATGTAGGACCAATGACTGCAAACTGAACCTCTCAACCCATGATCCAAAATAAATCTTCTTTATAAAATGCGTATGTCAAGGAATCTGTCCATGTCAGAAAGCTAACAAATGCAGCCAGCAGTCTCCAATACCAGCAGCTGAGTGGTGACTTAGCTCAGTCATTCATCAAATTCTCCTTACCAGACTGAGCTAGACATAGGCATACGATATAACCGCGACAAAACAAAACACAAAAACCTGTATAGCCCACTCTTAACACCAACAGAAAATTGTTTTCAAGACCTCCATGAATAGCAAATTCTATGAGTACTTAAATCTCTTATATGGGATAACATGGATTTTTCATATAAGCTTTGTGCACTTTCCCATGTTTTAAACCATTATCTGCCATGCTCTGCACAATGTGTGTGCTATATTAGTTAAGGTACTATTTTATTTAAGAAATTATAAGAGAAATTCTTTACATATTTGATATAGTTACATTTTTCTGAATATTTTCTACCCATGATGGGTTTGAGACCATGTGGTACAACTTGCAGATACAGAACTCCAACTGTGTGAATAATGGAGTCTGTCTGTTTCTTTCTTTCTTCCTTCTTTCCTTCTTTCCTTTATTTCTTTCATTCTTTCTTTCTTTCAAAGCTATGTGGCTCTGGCTATCCTGGAACTCACTATGTAGAAAAGGCTGGCCTTGAACTCACAAAAACCTGAAAGTCTCTGTTTCCTGAGTGCTAGGATTAAAGGAATGACATGAAAGAACTTCTGTTTTTCCCCCATTCACAAAAGGAGACGAAGAACATGGACTACTGAGCACCTAGTTCCACTTTCCTAAGACTGCTGCTGCTGATGCTTCCCCGCTTTGTTTCTGCACGTCCTCGGTCTATGTACCTACTGCAGCTCATTTAGCACTTACCTATGTGGATTTTCCTGCTATGTTCTGTGTATTAACTATCCTCAGCTTATAGCACAGTGCCTTTGTTGAGTAGTGAGCATAACATGAAAGCCTGCTGGTATGGTGTATGCCTTTAATCCCAACACTTGAAAGGCAGAAGCATGCAGATCTCTTAGTTTAGGAGTTTAAGGCCAACCTGATCTACATAGTGAGTTCCAGGACAGCCAGAGCTACATAGAGAAATCCTGTATCAAAGCAAACAAACAAGCAAGCAAGCAAGCAAGCAAGCCAAACCCAAACCCTCACAATTAAGGCTTGGTATCTGGCGAAACTGAGAAGGACTCAAATGGGCTTATTCCCTCTCACACATAAGACCTCTCTTACAAATAAGACATCATAGCCAAACAACACTCCTTCTCGCATGATAAGGGTAGTTTCTGCTAACCCTTCAGTACCAAGTTTCCAGCCTGTAATTTTTTAACACAAGCCCATTTGACCCTCACACAGTAACAAGGAAGCACTGCATACACTGCTGTCACTACAAAGCATGCAGCACTCAGCTCCTGCCCACTCATTCCCCCTCTAAGTACAGCCACTAGGAGCATGGGAGTCACATGATGCAACTGTAGATTCGGGTCTTCCTGTCTGATACCGGCACTCACTTTCATCTGGGCCTCACTCTGTCTTTGTTCTTTCATCTTCAGAGAGGCTGGTCCAGGCTTCCTCTTGACACAGCTCTGATCTTAAGAGCTTTAGCTATCATCTGTTCTGTGTAGGGTGTTAGTGTTCAGTCATCCCCATTACCGTACAACCAGATTCTTCCTCTGCAGCATCAGGGTGAATAGAACTGATTAAGGCAGAAGAATGCCTACATACATGCAGAGATGCATTATAGATAAGAGATAAATGAACCATTGTTCTCTCTTGAATTAAAATTAATTTGAATTAACTTTTGTCATTCCTTTCTTAAACCAACTAGCAAGAGTTAACAGTGCGTTACCACCATTGCTACTTCAATTCTTGGGAGGAAAAAAATACTTTAAAAGTTTGAAAGATCATTTTTACAATGTTTCTTCACAAAGGTCAAAATATGCAAGAATTCTAATAACCATGATATTGAAAAAAAAAAAAAACATTGTATGAAATGTTCAAAGAATTAATAAAAAAATAATGTTTAAATGGTGAAAATAAAAAAGAAATTCAAGAAGCTTTTATCATGGTTGGGAGGGGGTTGGATCCAGGGAGTCAGGTTTCCAGGTTCGTGGCTTAAAGTTATGCTTGTGAGGGTGCTGAGAAATGACTCAGTGGTTCAAAGTGCTTGCTGATCTTCTAGATCACTCCAGTTAAGTTCCCAGCCCATGTCAAGCAGTGCACAACAATGCCTAGCTCCAGCTCCAGGGGATTTCACACTCTCTTCTGGCCTCCTCAAGGTATTCGTGCACATGTGGCACACAGACAGACAGACAGACAGACACACACACACACACACACACACACACACACACACACACATATATATATATATATATATATATATATATATATATATATATATATATTGGATTGTTTAAATATAGTAAGATAGTAAATGCTTCTGTCATGATGTAGTTGATCCCAAAATCCTCTAATGATACACACCCCCACCTAGCTCTCAGATGATGAAAGAGCTGCCCCAAAGACCAATGTAGCAGCTGTTGCTTTGATCTATATTCTTTTCCTTTAGAACGTCAAGCAAACATTGCCTTCTCTTTGACAATAGTCCCATCCTGTCTATGGCTATTTCACAACCATAAGATAACCACTTGATTTGCTCATGACTCCACAATTCAATCCTCAGTGACAAGCTGGACCTTGGTCTCCAAGTGGTCCTGATCCTCAAGGAAACTGGTCCAGGTTCTCCAAGATGCAGTACTGATTCCAATTGTAGGCTTAAATAATTAAAAACCTACTTTAATATGGGTTCTCAAATGCTTCTATCCCCCTTCTAGCCCACCATCTAAAAGTAAAGGAGAAAAGATAGGTAATAGGACAATGGGGATGTGGACCTATTTAGAAGTAGTTCTTTGGGTAATTTTAATCTCCATTGTCAGGATACCAGCAGTCCAGTTCAGTAGTGTCAGGATACCAACAGTTCAGTTCAAAAAGTGTCACCAAATATGGAATCAGCAGTGGCAGGATGATCCAGCAGAAATAGCCAGGCCTCTACCAAATCAGCATGAGCTAGCAGGAGTGACACAGCCAGAAAGCCAGAAGCTCTCTTACGTGCCTCTCTCAACAAAGTGAAGATCAGAGAAGACTTGAGATCAGGGAAGTATTGCACAGCCAGCAATGCAATCTCACCATCACTGTCTGGTCCTATTTATATTCTGTCCAAACACATGTGTCTGTCATGGGTCTGATTCAGCTAAACATTTCATGAGTCTGCTTCAGCAAAACATCCCATGACACAGCTAGAAACTTCCTCTTCATCCAACAATACACACTGTAAAAGACTTAGAGTTCAGAAAAGAGCCATTTCATCATAAACCTATTGTTCAAAGTTTTCTCTGAAGAAAGACAAAGACAGAGAAATTCACCCCCACATCCTGGTGGGAGGAGCAAAAACATCACATGGTATTGGTATGTCCACAGGGTTATAAGGGTACACTGTGATATTCTGTGTGTGTATTCCACGATGCTATCCCCTAGATCACCTGGAGGAAAATACTTAGCTTCACCTTGCCCTTCCTGCACTTAGTTGTATATTCCTTAGGCTGGATGGAAACCAGGATGAGAAGCACACATCTTAAGACACTCACTTTATGAACACTGCTTGAGTAAGATAAGTGAATGCCACTCAAGAATGTGAATGAAATATGAAACAAGATGAACCATATTAGCAGCATCCAGTGGGATCTCTAAGACCTATAAAGTTTTATTTGTCTTCCTTTGCCTGCACTTGCAGTATTGGTTTTTAAATAGGCACAATGGGAAATGTGTGATTTTTTTTACCTTGTGAATTCAGAGAAAAAAATGCATAGTCAGATCAATATATTGATGATGAGTGGTCCCCAAGTAGCAATATATCATCGCCACCATTCAAAGATTTTATATTAGCTCACATTCTCATGGTTAACATTGTTTCTCACAGGCTTGAGACTTACCCTGCCTAATTACTGACCTTTCCCCTTGGAACTTTCGAATGCACCTCAGTGAAACCCCTGACTTTGGGGCACCCTATCCTTCTAGCCTCTAATTATTTCAACCTTAAGCCAAATAACCATTCAGAGAACATGTACATTTTATCAACTGAAATGTCAGTGAGGTCCACTACAAACATTAAGCCTTTTTCTGCCTGTACTTGGTTAATGAGATGGAACCCTTGAACTTTTCTTGATCTCAGTTGAATTTTATTTTGGACCAAGATCACTATGAATCAATTTAATATCAATATGGTTCCATATCAAAACCAATGCTTAATTTCTCAGAAGATCTTCTGAGGTGTTGAAGTGAAGGGCCACATGTAACACTTTTGGACAGGGAATAGATCTTAACCACAGGACCTTGGAGGCCTTGAGTTTTTAGGTCAGCAAAAGAATGTTTAAAAGACTTGCTAAGGAACAAACCCAAGTTGTTAGTCATTCTGAATAAATCACACATTTGCACAAGGTTTTCCTTTGTTCATAAATATTCAGCTTCTTTACAAACCTGACATTTTTTTCTTTTCTCCACCCCTGTATTAAATAGTGCCACCTGCAGATTAAGGAGCCTTAAAGATTAATGCATTTAACAACAAAAAAGAGGAGGAAAGGTGGAGAGAGACAAGAGGAGAGAGAGAGAGAGAGAGAGAGAGAGAGAGAGAGAGAGAGAG
>JANHMN010000016.1:11612731-11631392 GCA_030674055.1 Rhabdomys pumilio
GGGGGGGGGGGGGAAGGGGGGGGGGGGGGGGGGGGGGAAGGGGGAGAGGAAGAGGGAAGGGGGAGAGGAAGAGGGAGAGGGAAAGACTTGGGTTCCTAGATGCTGCCATCATTGATCTTTTATCAGAAGGAAAGGCTGAGTGCCAAAGCCAACAAAGCTTTTAACTGACAGAGTTAAAGGCAGTCATGGATTTAAACCCAACTGTCTCCAGTTGGAGAGCTTGAGGAAAAAGCTGTTAAGAAAGTCCTTAGAAAAGTATGCTCAGCCTTAAATTGTTATAATTTCCGGCTTACGATTCTGCTTTTATGTTATTTTCTCATTTTGTAGTTTGGAATATTATTAGGTTTCTTCTTTTCCCTGTGTTCTATTCCTTCGAACTGGCTTTCATTTAGTTAGTGTGCATGAAAATACATAATTAGCCAATGATACAGCTGAAGGTGGCAATTGTAAGCTGTGCTCCTCAGGAGAGACAGCAGCCGTGTGGCACGATGGCAGCTTCGCCTGCTCAGCTCGGCACAGTTCTGCACAGCCCTGTGAAGCTCTAGCCTTGCATCTTCTCCTTCACCCTAACATGCCATCAGATTCAGTTGCTAAGTACAGCCGACACATCCAAATGAACTATGTGCCAGGCTATGTGCTTAGTGCCATGCATGCCTATTCTCATTACCTTCCTGGCAGCCTCATGAAGATATACCATCTCTGACATGGTCCAAAGGGAAGGAATACTTTCTCTGATTTCAGTGACATTTATTCATTTATGTACCAGCATTATTAACAATAAATGTAGTAACCATATTTATATCCTCAACTCAAAACAGAAATTACTTGGTCATAAAAAATATACATACACATTCTACCAATGCTTCTACCCCCACCTTCATCAGACATGAGACTCCTGAATCTTATAACAGAAGCATGCTGTTCTCTAAGAGGCTCTATCCAGCAGCTGACTTAGACAGATACAGACAGATACAGTTAAACAGTAGATGGAGCTAGGGGACTTTTATGAAAGCGTAGGAGGAAGGATTGCAGGTTCCAAAGGGGATAGGAACTCCACAGAAGACCAACAGAGTCAACTAACCTGGACCCTTACGGCTCTCAGAATCTGAACCACCAATGAAATATGCACAGGCTAGACCTAGGCCTCCCCACTCATATATAGCAGATTTACGGCTTGACCTTCATGTGGGTCCTGAACAACTAGAGCAGGGGCTATCCCAAAAGAAGTGGGATATGTTCTTCTAGCTGGGCTGCTTTGTCTGACCTCAGTGAAAAAGGAAGCATCTAGCCTCACAGAGACTTGAAGTGCCAGGGTTGGAGAATACTGGGGGTGGGAGGTGGGGTGGGGGGTTTCCCACCTGCTCAAAGGAGAAGTGGAGGGGAGCATGGGGAAAAATTGGGGGAGCATGACTGGAAAAGGAACAGTGAATGGAATAAAGTGAGTAAGGGGGGGGTAGGTGTAAAATGAATGGTAGACAAGTTACAAAAGAGAGACTTCCAGACCTTTTTTGACACATTGAACACACATTTATCAAATAGAACACAAAATTCTCCTCCTCAATATGTATCCAAGAGAAATCAGAATACAAGAGAAGGACCTGAAAAACAAACAAATGTTTGCTCTTTTCTTCTGAAGATTTATTTTGTTTTACTTTGTGTGTGTGTGTGTGTGTGTGTGTGTGTGTGTGTGTGTGTGTGTACACGTGTGTGTGTGTGTACACGTGTGTGTGTCCAGGGGCGAGAACAACGTTTCAGAGCCTCTGGAGATGGAGTCACAGGCAATATGAGCAGCCCCATTAAACACTGGGAATCCAACTTTTGTCTTCAGAAGAACAGCAAGTGCTCCTAACTGCTGAGCCATTGCTCCTCCGTCCTCGCCAAGTTATTAATCAGCAAAGCCAAACAGCGCTCAGTTGATTAATAGTAAAGGGATAGACCGATGCTGAGGAATAGTCTATGAACACTCAAACAATAGAATATTGCTGACTTCTCAGTTGATCTTTCAATAATTGATTTATAGTTCATGTGATACATGTTTTCTGAATGTGGGAAGGTAGATAGAAAATCTGGAGGATATTGTAACTTTTCAGACTTGTTCTGGGTTTCTTTAGCCACTCTGTGACTCTCCTCAGTTACTGGCTGTGACACCAAGGTATACATTTGTGAGTGGCTGTAGGAGTAAGAAGAGTATCTGAGACTGCTTCAAATTATGATATTGTCACTAAGGTGTGTGAATTTATTTATTGGCTAAATAACAGCAATACCACGTAGTAGCCCTCCCATTCATGTGATGCATCCATGTCCATGGATCACAAGGGACAGTGGCTTTGTAGGTGTATGGGTCTGTTGCCACAGTAATTTTAATATCTAGGTATGCCTAATTTTAAGTTAATAGCTTAGATCCACTAACTAAAAGGAGAAAATGATTGGTAAAATGTGTGCTGAAATTTTTCAACTTTTTCTATTACATTCGAAGGGCTCTAAGAAGCCCAAGCATAGCAAGCGTGGTGCCGGCAGGTCTTGCCCTCCTCAATTTCTTCTCCCTTGCTAAACCATTAGATTTCTTTACTTAGATACTTCCACATTCCTAAAGCTAGACACCAAGGTCCTTTCCCTATTTGGTTACTCCCTTATGCCTGATTCTTTCCTGAGGCTGTTCACCAAGGTCCAGTAATCAAAATCCCCATTTTGCTTCCCTGACAGAACAACTAGAATTTACCATTCCAGCTCATTCTAACACAGACCTCCCTTTCTTTCTTTAAAAATCTCTCCTACAAAGCTATTTGCTGATGTTTCTGCCTGATTCGGGTTCAGACACCCTGTCTCTTTGCCTTGCTTCAAAAAAGGATCTCTTTGTGTTGGAAATTGGTGTTTGGGTGTGATCTGTGCCTAGTTCTGGATCCAGAGAGGAGCACCCTGGGTGGGTGGGTCCCGGGTCCCTTCAACATTTGTTTATGTATTTGTTTGTTTGTGCATTGCATGTATACATCTGATGAAAATGTGGAAATCAGACACCTTGCAGGAGCTGGTTCTCTCTTTCCACTGTGCGGGTCCCAAGTATTAAACTCAGCTCGTTAGGCTTGACAGCAATTACCTTTATGCACTAAGCCATCTCTCTGACTTACATTATATATTTTTCAACCTATATTAAAGACTGCAAGACACATTTCCCTTGTGGATGGTTTTTGGACAGGAGAGGACGTGACTTTTTTGAATAGTAAATGCAACAGTAATGATTGTTTGACGATACCGATTGGGATGTAAATGCAGCTATGTTGTTATGCTTCATTGCTCCGTTAATCACTGCAAAGAAGTCCATTCTAGCTCTTTAACTCCTTCATCCTTGTCAGAGGTCTCAACTTCCAGTACCAATCCTTGGTACTGTTATTAATTCTGTTGGAGAGTTGTTAGATATTGCGTCCTTATGTAACTAACACTGGTTAGTCCGTTGTAGTAGCGATGCTGGTGCAAGTGTCACACCTTGGCTTCATGGTCCCAGCTTTGAGTTCGAGAGAGAACAGCTTGACATCCAGGCATCCTGCCCCTGGCAGGAATGGGAGAATCATCCATGACTGAAGCCAAAGCAGTTTCCCTTTACCTGTCTGCATTACGAATTTTGGCTTGTTGTGTGGCTTTGAGATATTATCAAGTTTTAAATGTACGTGGAGCATAACTCCCCCCATGAATATCATTTTAAAATCTTGGACATTAATGGCTCCTTAGTCTTCATCTCCTTGTTCTTTGCATTCCAAGTGAGGAAACCTGTGATCCTTTAACAGAAAGATAAGAAAGTCCTATTCCTCTGGATAACTTTTGGCTTTTGCAATGTTTATCTGTTTCTATGTGGCCACGGTTTAGGTGAAGTAAATCTTAGAGGGCTTTCTAGGGCTCTGTTGACCAGATACTCGGAAAACAATGGTCTGGCACTTAGTAGACAACACCGTTATCTTCATGACAAAGATAGATAGGCTAAAGAGAATATTTTGAAGATTAAAAATAGTAATAGAGTTTGAAAATAATAAACCAGTAAAACATTTTCAAAACTTTACATGAATTTATTGTTCATAAAAAAAAAGGCAGTTTAAATAAATCATGTGTGGTAGGGAGAACCCCTGGAAGCTTCTGGACTTCACATCCAGGGGGTGTTTACTTATAACTTATTATCTTAATTGCTCCTTGAATTGAATCAAAGCAAATATAAATATTCAACCACAATTTTGTTCTCCAATTCAAAAACGGGCATTTGCTGAGGACCCAGGAATAGCCCAGCTTATCCAGCTTGCAATCTGGAATGTTCTTATCCACAGAGGCCATAAGCAAGGAGCTTTGCTGAGGCTCTCCACATATGCCGCATTAGGGGAGGCTATTTATTCTGACAATCACGTCCTCAGAGATCTGGCTGAAGTCAGTTTTTATTTGAAATCCTGTTTATTATACACAGCTCTTACTGCCACCTTGTGGTGAAAGTGTTTTTCTATCGTTTATTCTCTAGAATGTATCCATTATAAATGCAGATGACATTTCCTAACCTGAAATAATAAACTTCCATAATCATTTATGATACTGCTAACCTCATTTTATAATACTGTTTTGCATTGATTATAAACTAACACAGAAGAAAATATGATACCTTGCTGTTTTAGTGATGGAGTGAGAATGTTCTGTGTTCTTAGGTAAGTATTGGAACTGCAGAATGATGACATAAGTTACATTGTTGTTTATCAGAAGCCACCAGAAGTGGTCCTGTCAGAGTTTCCAAGAAAACTTTTTTCTGAATTTGTGACTTTAGTATTTGGTGCACTCAAATGTAAGTTTTTAACTATTTACTTAATCAACATGGTAGGTTATAAAATTCTGCCAACCTCACTTTTTAATCCCGCCTTTATAACGAGCTTGATGTCCTGTGATAGCAAACCTCACAGACAGAAAATGCACTGTGACAAATGCTCTCATCTACCCTCTCTCTTACTCTCTTACTTAAATGGCTGGTGTGAGCAAGGAAAAGAATAACAGGACTTCTCATCTCCTCAGAGAGAAAATTGACCATTACTTCCTGTGAGGTGGACTAGCAGATAACGGCTGAACACTCCACAAACTTTCACTCTCCACTCTACCTTTCCTAACTGTAAGTCTTCATTTCAGAAAAGATGAAAATCAGTTCCTCCTGCGTGCTCACGGCTTTTGAAAGCACACTATGTAACGTGCCGAGGGAGCTTTTACACAGTATAACTTGCATATCATTTATGCTGAGCTTTGGTTTAACATGCACGTGTCTTTCAGCTTGCCCATCTGCTTTGACCTTTCCTTTAACAAAGAAAGCATCAGATGTGTCGCTCATAAATGTCCATCTTGTTCTTTATTATTAACTATATTTTGTCCGGTCTGGTTTCTCTAGAACGTGACTTTTAAAATTCAGTGATAAATGCCACAAATACAGCTGTCCATGCTAACTTAGGCAAAAATTAACTAATTGATTAGTTAATTTTTAAAAATAAATAATTTAGTCTTACATATTATACCTAAACAGTGACTGAGGTTTATTCATTTATTTATTTATTTATTTATTGGCAAACAAAATAATAAAGTTGATCGGTTAGCAGGAGTGTGGAGGCAATTACAAATAATAATTTAGATCCAAAATCTTTTACTGAAAAATGAAATTATATGGATTCAGCTGGGTTCATTCAACTGCCTGTCTATTGGATCAGATTCTTAAACTGTGTTGATTTCTGTTCTAATTTGGCCTATGCAGACTCAATTAAGGCAGCTTTGCTGTAACTCACGCTCATCTCACGCAACCCTTGGATCTCCAACGGGAAAATTAAAGGAGTTTATATTTCTGCTGAATCGCTCTTCCTGTAACTGGAGACATTCTTGGCACCACCTCATTAGTCCTAACTATATCATTTTGAAGTGGGGAGCTAGCACAAGGAGCACTCACGGAGCTGTGCTAAGCATAGGAAGTTAATTAACTTGGGGGCAGTCATAGGACTGGTCAGCTGGAAGCATATCTGTGCAATGCTCACAGTCCGAATTTTCTGCTTGGCCTCCCTGTTCCTCCTGGCTACCTTTCAAGCATCCCTCCCTGCACTTCAGCAGCCTAAGAAATGCCGTGACTCTCCTTCCATTCCCATGTATCATGTTCCTTTGTATTTTTGTGATGCTAGATGCCTGAATTGGATGCAAGTGTTTTTAACTTTGAGCTATGTGGCAATTTTTTTAGCCCCCAAAAGTTTGGTAATAGTGGTCTCTCACTACTCCATCAGTGAATCAACAAGGTATTATATTTTCCTTTATGTTTAGCATATAGCAATGCAAAGCAGTATGCAATTCAGTCATGAATTTGGAATATGTCTTATAACTCTGCTATTACTACTCATAGCTACTCCTTAAATACCTTCCTGGAATCATTGTAGGTACTGACTTTCAAACTATAGTGATAGAATAAATTATTGTAGGCTCTGATGTTAAGGGAAGGACTCAGAGAAGGCTATCTAGAGATGTATGAAAGAGGAATTGAGCTTAAGAACTGAATGCTAGGGAGTAGGGGTTCAACAGCTAAGAATGCCTGCTGCTCTTTCAGTTCTGACTACAGCTCTTACTTCTAAAGGCTCACAACCACCTGCACATAGCTTCAGGAGGTTCAGTGCATTCCTCTGGCTTTGCTGAGCACCTACAAGCACATGTGCATGTACACAGACAGGCACACACACACATGCATAAAAAACAAAATATACCTTTTTTAAAAAAAAGAATATAGACAGATACCTAGAACTAAGGTATGTAAACAAGTATGAATAGAGGAGAAAAGATAAAAGAGAAAGTGCTACAATGCACAGGGAAAAAAATAAGAACAGAGTTTGAGATGATCATGGTCAAAATTCTCAGAGAGACCAAAGAGCATCTCTCAAAGGAACTTACTGGAGGCCATAGAGAAAGGAGAGCCATGACTAAAAGGAATCAGTACATCAAGGAGTTAAGAGAAAATGGGAGCTGCATGGGTAAACACTCCCATTTCATGTAAAAAGAGAAATAGAATGGCAGCCAGGAGAGACAGTGAGATAAATTTGCTCTAAGATATGATATGAGTGCTGAACATAGAAATTAAAAACCCATGATAGAGAAAATGGGTCACCATCAATCACCTGGACAATCAGGAAAAGAATATTTATTGAGGCCTTCTATGACTCAAGCACTGTATTAGGTGCTGAGGTATGACATTAGTACCTCTCCTGAGAAGCTTAGTCAAATAAGAAGACAACGGGGTGTGTGTGTGTGTGTGTGTGTGTGTGTGTGTGTGTGTGTGTGCGTGCTGTATGTGTGTGTTAATTATGCATAATTTGTTATGGATTACATGTGACAAAAGCAACCCTACTTGAAAGGGCTTTTTGCTTTAGCAGTATTTGGAAGCAAGGCTTTGCACAGCAAAAATAAGTTTATAAAGGTAGATAGAAACTAGAAACACACATTAGTAAAATTAGGTCAGCAAGTCACGGATTGCGGTATGTACAGTAGGACAGGGGCATAGGACAGCTACTTTGACCTGAGCAGATGAAGCTCTGAATTAGCAGTGAGATAGAAGACAAAAGTCTTTATAGTATATAAACTACAGACCATGATTTCATGCTGAGAACACTGAGGCTCCACTGAAGGATTTACGCCAGAGGAGTAATATTGTTTTTAAGAAACCTTTAATAAATACTGTGTCCATATCCAGTTGCTGCCATGGTAAGTTATCATGAACTTAGCAGCTTATATCAATAAAGATCTGTGGATCCCTGTTCCTGAGGGTGTCCCACGAGGGTCTCCAGCACGGCTGGGGACAGGGTGCGAGCAGGGAGGGTCCGCTACTGCTGTTGCCTCTGCCCTTCCGCCTCCTGCCTGACCCGGTATGGGAGGTCCGGGCCAGGGGGAGAGAGTGCCACCTCCACTGCTACCTCTGACCTCCTCTCCACTGTGGCTGCCTTCTGCTCCCAGGAGCTGCACCTGTCTCCAAGCCAGTCCAGGCAGTGGGGAGGGGAGAATCCTGTTTCAGGAGAGCAGAACTCTTCCCAAGTGTTACAGCTCTAGTGTTACAGCTCTTGCGACAGAAACTCTCGGACAATGATTCTTGCGCACCTTTACTTCTCCTGAGTTAGCTCAATATATACAGTTTTGGGGTGGTTTAAGGTCTGGTAGCAGATAAAGCCTATTGGCTTGGTCTGAGAGCCTGGAGATACCTCATCTACATGTGGGAGAGCCTGAGGCACTGTTCCTGGTGACCGATGGCCATAGACCTCTCTGTGGGAGGGGCTGTGCAGGACTGAAGGTAAATGAAAAGAACCAGGGCCCGGGAGCAGAGCTGAACACCTGCCATCCTGCCATCGTATAAAGGTCCGGGGTTCGAGGCCTATGCTCAACCAGGCACCCAACTGTTTCTCACAACCCACCGCACCACACAGGTCTATCTTCTTATTGTTCTAAAGGTCAGATATCTGAAGGCATCATACTGGCTGAGCAGGGTGACAAAAGGGCCTTACCCGACTCTGACTCTTCAGGAGAGCATATACTCCTAAAGTTGCCTAAAATAGCACAGAGAATCAGGACTGATCTTCCATCTGAGAGTCTGGCTTCATAAAGCAAGATTCACATGTTCTCAGATTAGAACCTGGTCATCTATGAGATTCTATTACTCAGCCTATGACAAGCAAGTAGTCAATGATTTTTTTTCCATCTTGCATTAGATTTAGATGAAGGTAGCTAGGTCCTTACATGGGTTCTGTATTAGCACTGTTGTAATGTCACACAAACAGAACCTGGAATCTCCACTGTCCATGTGTTAGGTAGTAAGGACTTAAACGGTAAAAAGTATTTAGCTGTCATAATAAAGATAGGCTTGGCCTTCAAAGGGGATTCCAGAAAAGCAGAGACCCCCAAGCTACACTTTAAAGATTACCATGTTAGTAAATGTTGCATAATTTGCCTGTGTACTTTACAAAGTTGTATGGACTACAGTCTAGAAATGGAGAGCCCAACTGTTATCTGAATCTTGAGGTAGAAAGACAGCATGCCTTTGATTCAGATTTTGAAGTGAATGGAACACTTTTAATATGGACCACACCTTCTGCTGGAAGCCCATGTAAGGACAATGGAAGGATTTCCTTCTTCTCTTGCTTCCTTTCACTTTGCCAGTATATCTGCTTCTTCACTGGCACTGAGCCTACTTCTTCAGGATTCCAGCTCATGCGTAGGACCAGCTGAGACAGCCAGCCTTACGGAACTGAGCAACTACTAGATTCTTGGACTTTTGATTCACTGCTGGTCATTGTTGGTTCAGTTGGATTGTAACCAGTAAGTCATTCCATAATTCCCTTTTTATAGAGAGAGAATGACAGAGATAGAGCCATTCTGTGACTCTAGAGAACCCTGAATAATACAGTTATCAAAGTGTGTGCTACTAGGAGTTAGTGGAACCCTTAAGAGGTAGGGCCCACTGGGAAGATGTTGGTCACTCTAGGCCATGTGCTCAATGCTGATGCTCAGATCCCAGGTCCTTCAGCTCTCTTCGCTTTCCCTCTCTACTCTCAGATCATAAAGTGAGCAACCTGGCTCCCAGCAACTGTTCTGCTTCACCACAAACTCAGAAGCCGTGAAGCCAACCAACCATGAAACCTCTGAAAACTTAACTTACATGAATCTTTTGTCGATGTAATTTGTTCTAACTCACACAAGCGCTCATCATCCCAGAGATCATGGAGAAATCCCAGTCTTTTCAAGCTACAGAGACTTTAAGCCTCTATTCTTTACTCTAAGTCTACTCCCTCAACAATTAAATGTAAACAATGTGGATATTTCCACTTGTGAAAATAGTAGAAATATCCAGTTCAGTGCCTAAGTGAATTGTCAATAACAGCTACCATTGTAAGAAAGAATAAAGGAGGAAAATTATAAGGGCTCTAAGCAAAAACATCAAAAAAAAGGTTATAACATACAACAAATGGAAACAGAAGAAGCATGCTCCAATAATTTCTGGTTATAATTAAATAAAAATTAAATAATTTCTCATTTCCTAAGAGGAAGTAAAAATTGCAAACTATGAAAGAAAACCCAAAGTGTAGTTAGACCTGCCAAATGACATTTAAATTTTGGCATTGTTCTCAAAAAATATCCTTAAAATAAAATATTATTTTAATATAATAAAAATTGAAGATCTCTTCTTGAGAAAGCTGAAATAAGCAATAAAAATGAAGACTTGAAATCACTAACAGTACACAGAGGAAGACAAGGGAAAAACAATAGGGGACTATGTAAACTGAGGTTCTTGACTGCTCTTTAAAAGAATAAACAATAAGAATGAATGCAGTTTGTCAAAGATTGAGTTAGCAACAACTTTATTGAACTGGCCCAATCAAAAAGAAAGAAAAGATGAACTCCCTAGTGTACACAGTCTGAAGAAACCACTCAAGAAGGTATTCCTGCCACAAGAGCATTAGACCGTAATGAGTCTTCCTCTCCACATTATTGAAAATATTTTTTTCTCACTTCATATAACCTGATTACAGCTTTGTCTCCTTCTACTTTTCCCTGTTCTTCTCCACCTCCACTCTCTATCTTTCATTAGAAAATAGTCTTCTAAGGGGTAATAATAAGATTAAAAATTAACACATCAGAATTGGGCAACACAAACCAACAGAAGGAAAAGCTCAAGAAAATGCACAAGAGTCAGAGACACACTCTTCCCCACATTCAGAAGTCTGATAAAAACACTAAATTGGAAGCCATTATATTTATTATATTATATTTAGATAGATAGATAGATAGATAGATAGATAGATAGATAGATAGATAGATAGACAATGACCCTGTAAGGTAAAATGAGAGATGAAACATCTATGCATATATATGTTTATGTGTGTATAATAAAAATAATAAGATAAAATTTAAAAGGAGGAGAAAGAGGAGGGGAAAAGAGAAGGGCAGATGAGGAGAAAGAGGAGGAAGAAGAAGAAGAAGAGGAAGAAAAAGTGGAGGAGGAGGAAGAAATAAAGCTGAAGGCAAAGAAGAATCATCCTGAAACAACATTATGAGACAAGTAACATCCAAAGATGCTTCTGAGTTCATTTTCTGCTGGCTATTTAATGCTGAGCATACAACCTACTATTAAGAGTAGTTTGTTTAACCATGTGACTCTTCTTGATGAGAACTAAATTTTTGCTTGCAAGTGGGTATCAATTGGAGATAGCTTCTGGGTTAGTAATGAAGACTTTGGAGACTTGTGTTCAATTCTTTCAACTCTAGGATCCTATCTCCTGCAGACCAGTACAGCCCCTGTACATGCTGCCTCAGTCTCTATGAGTTCATACATGCATTAATCTTGATAGAGGGCCTTGCTCTCCTGGTGTTCTACATACCCTCTGTCTCTTATACTCCTTCCACCTCATCAAGGTTCCCTGAACCCTGAGGGTAGAGAGAAATCCCACCTAGAAATAAATGATGCAAGGACTCTCACTCTCTGCATAATGTCTGGTCACTGTATTTGTTCCTATAAGTTACAGTAGTATTTGGTTTTGTGCTAGGCCCCTGGGCTATCTAATCTTAGGATTTTAACCTCCCAAGCAGTATCAGGTATGGGTTCCATCTCATAGAGTAGGCCTTCAGTCAAATCAGATATTAGTTGGTTGAAGTTAGGCCCTGGTTCTTCCTCTCAGTCCCATACCCCCAGAAATAAGACTCAGACTCAAAACATATTACAAATACCTTGGCCGTATAGCTAGACTCTTCTCTTACTAGATATAACTTAGAATATCCCATCTATTCTAGTATACATTCTGCCACAACGCTGGATACCTATACTTAGGTACCATGTGTCCATCTTGTCACATCTTCCCAGCAAATCTCAACTTGACTCTATCCTAGAATCCTTTCTGCCTCCCTAATGTTCCAACTCTATTTCCTGCCTATGGCATAGGCCATAGACTTTTTTAATTGACAGGTGATGCACCCATAAAATACACAAGATATTCTCCCTACAGGTTGGTTACTCCCACAAACTTTATGCCACATTTGCAGTGGCATATCTTGCAGAAAAGACAACACTGCAGATCACAGGGTTTGTAGCTGGATTTGTGTTGTACTTCTGTGCAAAGTGCCCTCGTCTACCAAATAATCTAAAACATAAGACTGAAGGCTCTATATAGGCACCATCTCAACTTCTTTAAAGTCACTGAATTATGTAGGTATTGTCTTCAGCAGTGGGACCTTGCTGTCTGTTTGTAGAGAGCAACTTACAGTCTTGGCAACAATCTTGGTTATTTGGGAGTTCCCATGGGACCTCTTTGGCCAGAAACTAAAGAGAGAGAAAAAAGAGCAGGGCTAGATGAAGGGTGTTGACAAGGGCCAGGAAGCTGGCTCCGTGGGTAGAGACGCTTCACTTGCAAGCCTGAGGACCTAAATTCAAGCCTTGGAACCTGCGATTGAAAGAACAAAGCAGCTCTCAAAAGTCATTCTTTGACCTCCACACATACCTTCAGATACATTCACACACATGTGCACATGTACAAACACATCTTAAAATAACAGAAACAATAAATCCCTCTGGATGGAATACAGACACACCTTTGGTATACACCTTTAATCCCAAACAATTACATATAATTGAAGGGAAGACAAAATAAGAAATCAGAGAACAATTTGACAGAATGAGTCAGAGATAGGTTACACTACTCTCATGAGAACAGACAGGAAAGAGAAGTGACGTCAGAGAGCATCGAAGAGTAGGAGAGAGGGACACAAAGACGGAGGGGGAGGCAGTTTTACTGGGGCAGTTTTACAGAAAAAACAGAATGATCCAGAGATGTAACAGGAGCGAGAAGATTAGAACAGACGGCCAGAGTTAATGTAAGGCCAAGCAGAGCAAGTCAGTCAGAAGCCAGTTTGAATCAGTCAACTTGGAGAGTAGTTTTAGCCAGAACAGCTAGTTGAACCAGCCAACCAGAGTTCAGAAAGAGCTAGAAAGGGTGAGATTATTAACCAGTAAGCCTCCAAGGTGATAATTACATCTGGTAAATAAAAGATACTTTTACATAAAATTAATGTTTTTTTCAAAAAGTGATAATGAATGAAGGATCTGCTGAAGGAGTAAACTAAAAAAGTCATACATAATACAAAACTGTAGAAATGATTCCTGGGAGTGCTGAGATTTAAGTATAATACAGAACTCAAGCGCTGGAGAAGCAGCAGATGCAGGTAAGTCTAGTGAGAGCCTAAAAAGAAGGAGAAGAGGGAGGTCTAAGAAAGAAACTTCTACCTTAAAGCTGCCAGACTTGGGCTGAGGATGGGTGACATACAGACTGGAATCTGCAGGCAAGCATGACAGATTACACATGCATAGATTTTTTTTTTTTGGATATTTTATTTACATTTCAGATGCCAATCCCTTTCCCCATTTCCCCTCCCTAGAAAACCCCTATACCGTGCCCCCCCCCCTTTTCCATTTGGCATTTATACAATTTTTAAATGTTAATCAAGGGCTTTATAAGTATAGTAATGCTCAATTAGAAGTGTATCCTAATACCCAACCTAGCTATGTAAACTATCTTTGACTAGTGGAGACACGTGAACTTCTGCCTCCATGCCCCCTCTCTCTTTCTCTCTCTTTTTCTCTCTCATTACCTAGCTTCTCATCTACTTCATCATCTCCTCTCCTTACTCCATCTTTTCCTCTCGGTGCTCCTTCCCCCTTAGCTTCTCCTACATATTACCCTTACTGTTAAAATAAAGCTTTTCTCTCAGAATACAGTTAGAACATAATTATTCCTATTTGTACCAGTGAGGTACAAGATAGTCTTAATACCCAGTCCATCCTTTTGTTATGCATAGACTTTCTTGCAGGCTTTAAAATATATTCATGGCCAGAACCCACTGGCTACAAATTCACCCAGACACTTGGCATATTACTATCTTACTCTTAAACAACGGCAGTATGTTTTAAAAACTTCTCTCAAAGGGTTGGAATTGTAACAATGCATGAGGAGGTATTACTTTAAAAAAAATAAAGTGGATTGGTAATTGCTTTTTCTTTCTCTCACCTGAGATAAAATTTTAGTAAATTATCTATTAGTCAGCATTCTATAATTTTAATTAACATTTTTAACAAGAAAGAACATAGTTATTTAATTTTCTTTGTGGGAAAAATTATTCAGTGACAGTTCATGCTTAGAGATTCTAAATAGTGCCTTAAAAAACTCACATCACATTACTCTACTGTTATACAGACGTTCTTAAGATACATTTTCCTACTGCTGAAACAAATAAAGGGAAGCAGTTAGTATATGAGAAGTACTTAGATTTCCTAAAATGACCTATCAGAAACAAGTCTGTAAAAAGCTAATTGCTTTTTAAAAGGCATTATAGTAATCTTACAGTTAAACATGTTGTATCAGCAACATTTGAAGAAATAAACCACTTTACAGAACATGCCATGAAAACCCTAAGACTCTGTATGAAACTGCTTTCTTTCTCACTTATGAGAACCTAATATAAACCCATCCAAGATGTATAAAATCAAAATTTCCAAAGTGAATGTCATATATTTGTATTAAAAAAAACAAAAAACAGAAACAAAGCTTTGTGTTTGTGATCAAAAGCAGTCAGGTTTGGAAACCACTGTACAAAACCACACCACAAATTCCACTTTCAAGAAACGCATCCTGATACCAGATAACATTTATTACAGATTATAGTTTATTTCACAGCTACTATTCATTTTAATTTATGTGAAAACATTCCTATCACCTTGATATAAGTAGAAATAATAAATTCAAGTACGATAGTGAATAAATATGGAGAGAGTGGCTATCCTTGTCATGTTCCTGGTTTTAATGGAAAATTCCTTTGCATTTCTCTCCATTTAATTTGATGTTGGCTATTTGCTTGCTGTAAATTGCCTTTATTATGTTTAGGTATGTCTCTTGTATCCCTGATCTCTCCCAGACTCTTAACATGAAAAAGTTTGCAATTTTGTCAAAGGTTTTTTCAGCATCTAATGAGATGGCTATGTGGTTTGTTTGTGGTTTTTTCAGTTTGTTTATATGGTGGATTATATTGACAGATGTTTCTACGTGGAACCATTCCTGCATCTGTAGAATGAAGCCCACTTGGTCATGGTGGATAATCTTTCGACAGCTTTTTCTGGATTCAGTTTACAAGTATTTTATGAGAATTTTTGCTACAATCATCACGAATGGCTTGTGTGTGTAATTCTCTTTCTTAAGTCTTTGTGTGGTGTGTGTGTTGTATGAGGGTGACTGTGGCATCATAAAATGAATTTGGTGATGTTTCTCTTTTTCTGTTCTATGGAATAATTTGAGGAACACTTCGTGTTATTAACTCTTCTTTTAGCATTGCTTTCACTGTGTCTCATAGGTTGGGGATATTGTATATTCACTTTCATGTAATTCTGGGAAGTCTTTTTTTCTTTCTTTCTGCCTTGACCAAATGGTCGTATCGTAGGGAGTTGTTCAATTTCCATGAGTTTGTAGGCTTTCTGATATTTCTGTTGTTGATGAAATCCAGTTTTAATCTTTGGAAGTCTGATAGGAGTTAGGGGATTGTTTCAATTTTTTTATATCTATCAAGATATCTGTCATTTGAATCACAGTGTCTGTTAGCTCCATTATTTCTCTGTTGAATTTTTGTCTTGATGACTTCTATATCCCATTGATGAATACCCCACTTTGAAGTCTCCCACTATTAATGTATGAGGTTTGGTATGTGATTTAAGCTTAAGTAATGTTTCTTTTACAAATGTGAGTGTTCTTGCATTTAAGGCGTAGATGTTCATTATTGAAAGGTCATTGAAAGGTCATTTTCGTAGATTTTCCTTCAATGACTATAAAATGTTCTTCATCTTTTGGTTTGGAGTCTATTGTATTAGATATTAGAATATCTATACCACCTTGGTTCTTATGTTCATTTGATAGGAAAATCTTTTTCCAAACCTTTACTCTGAGGTAATATCTATCTTTGATGTTGAAATGTGTTTCATGTATATGGCAGACAAATGAATCATATCTTTGTATCCATTCTATTATCCATTGTCTTTTATTGGGGAATTGAGTCCATGGATATTGAGAGATATTAATGACCAACATTTGTTGGGGTTTGCAGTAGTGATGGTTGTGTGTGTGTGTGTGTGTGTGTGTGTGTGTGTGTGTGTGTGTTTCCCTTCTTTGGGTTTTGATGGTGTGAGATTATTTTATTGTCTTTGTTTTCATGGATGTAGTTAACTTCTTTGGGTAAGAGTTTTCCTTCTAGTACCTTCTATAAAGCTGGATCTGTGGATAAATGCTGTATAAATTTGATTTTCTCATGAAATAGCTTGTTTTCTCAATCTAGAGTGATTGAAACCTTTGCTGAGTATAGTAGTCTGTGCTGGCACCCATGCTCTCTTAGAGTCTGCAAGACATCTGTCCAGTCCCTTCTAGCTTTTAGAATCCCTGTTGAGAAGTCAGGTATAATTATAACAGGTCTATCTTTATATGCTACTTAGTTTTTAATGTTCTTTCTTTGTTTTGTATGTTTAGTGGTTTGATTATTATATGGCACAGAGACTTCCTTTTCTGATCCAACCTATTGGGAGTTATATAAGCTTCTTGTACCTTTAGAGGCAATTCCATTTTTAGGTTAGAAAGTCTTCTTCTACAATTTTGTTTATAGTTTCTGTGTTTTTGACTGGTGTGGGCTGTTCCTGAGCATCAGAAGTCCACTAGAGTTGGGGGTGAAAACAAGTCAGCAGGAAGGGACAGTGGTGAGATGGAATGAGGAGGGGACAATGGATTGGGTATTTGGGAACCAAATCTACGAAGTGCCAGTTTCATCTGGCAGGGGGTCATTTACCTAACTTTGTACTATTTTAACTCAATATATTAGGATTGTATAATATAAGTCAAAACTCCAAAATAATAAAATTTTAAACCAATTTAACTTTAAATATTTATATTTCTTTGTACATTTTGAACTTGAAATTGGTTTGAAATAATGTATATAGTCATCCAGTTTGAATCCGATGGCATAGTGTTGGGATTTTTCTCTTCTTCTGTTAGAAATTCTGGGATAGTAAAGAAAACAAGAGAATTGCAAAATTTTTTTAGCTATATTTAAAACACTGCTAAAAAGAAGTCACATAAGATGGGTGTGGTGGAACATACCTTTGTAAGTGGACCTCTGAGTTTGAGGCCAACTTGGTTCATTTCAAGACAACAGGACTAAACAGAGAACCATGCCTCAGAAAAAAACAAAGGTACAAACAAACAAACAAACAAAAACAAGAAAAACTCACATAAACACACCAAAATATAATAGTAAAATATAACAATTATTAATAACTATAATATAAAAATTACAAGAATGTGTGTGGCAAATGGCAGGCCATTTGTGTGGGAAACATAAATCCAAAAGAAATCAAACTTAATGAATAATTTTGTCAATCTATAAAAATTCAGATACAATTGTACATACTAAGTATAAGCATATCCTCAGTAATTGTGTGTGTGTGTACTATATTCTACATATACTTGTATATATACTTAGTATATATACAATTAAATACACTAAGAATATCTGTAGAGGTGGGGAAAGATCAAGTCATTCGTATGTGAGGGAAATAAGTATGGCCTGAGACATATCTGTAATAATTTGATGTTTAAGGAGGTATAGAAGAAATTGTAAAATCTATACTCTAAGAATATAAACAACCAGTATCTGAATGTAAAGGGAACATTTAACCAACTTTTAACTTGGGTAAAATCCCATTCTACGTTCCCTTCAGTGGGAAGGGGAGTGACTACAAGATAGACAGATCCCTGACAGGTAGACAAATATGGAAGTAGGACATAGATAGATGGATGAAGATAGTGTACTCCTGGCTTCTTCTTCATCCTTTGATATAAAAAATTTTTCTCTCACCAGTAGTCCCATACACACTCTTGCCCTTGTCCAGGTGACCAGTCCAGATTGGTCATATAACTGCAAAGTCAGACCTGGACAATTCTATTCAAAGGTATAGGCCTATGAGCTTTTTTGTTCTTTCTGTAAACTAGCCCATCCTGTAAAGGGATCAATCCCCAAACACCAAAGACACTTAAAATTCCCATTGTCCTCCTTAGGAAAGTGAATGTGACCCCTCATTCTGCTGGAAGTTATTTCTCTGCCTGTGTTCCTGTATGCCTGTGTTCCTGTATGCCTGTGTTCCTGTATGCCTGTGTTTCTTGTTTCTTAAATAAAAGTTGACACCTATTGAAGATGCCAACTGTGTTTGAGATATTGCCTAATCTACCTGCTGTGCCCAAGAGTTCTGTTTTTTAAATCCTTATTTGTCCGGAAAAAATCAATCTGATCAGGACCCCAGGACAATAACATAGAAAAGTAAACTGATGTAATCCTCTCCAGTCTTTTTGGATTTTCCACTACTCATTCAATGGGTCTTAGTTTAGATATCTCTAGTGCTGTGGAAGAATATACTTATCATCTGAAGTTCATGACTTTGTAATCGTGTGGGTTAGCTATATAGTTCTTTCTGTCCAGGACAGCCTTTCTTTTATATGTCCTAGCAAGCAATACTCTCTCTCTTCTCTCTTTCTCTCTCTCTCTCTCTCTCTCTCTCTCTCTCTCTCTCTCTCTCTCT
>JANHMN010000016.1:11631402-11675698 GCA_030674055.1 Rhabdomys pumilio
TCTCTCTCTCTCTCTCTCTCTCTCTCTCTCTCTCTCTCTCTCTCTCTGTCTCTCTCTCTGTCACACACACACACACACACACACTCACACATATCTAAATATTTGGCAGTTGGATAACACCCATGCATCTGTAGACTGTTGCACTCTCTCCTGTCTAAGGGTTTGCCAATCTGTCATGATGTCTAAAGTCCAAAGAGGTGAGGAAAGAAACTCTGTCTCATTGTTCAGTGTTATAACCCCAGGGAACATTTTCAAAGGAAAGAGCCTGTGCTGGTCTTATAACCTATCATAATATCACATTGGGTTTACCTGTGATTTTTCCTAACCACTGTGAATAAGTCTATCCTTCTGAAAGGCAATGGATACTGTAAATAGGACAAATGGCAACCAACAGATTGGGAAAAGATCTTTACCAATCCTACATCTGATAGAGGGCTAATATCCAATATATATAAAGAACTCAAGAAATTAGACTCCAGAAAACCAAATAACCCTATTAAAAATGGGGTACAGAGTTAAACAAAGAATTCTCAACTGAGGAAACTCAAATGTTGGAGAAGCACCTAAAGAAATGTTCAACATCTTTAGTCATCAGGGAAATGCAAATGAAAACAACCCTGAAATACCACCTCACACTAGTCAGAATGGCCAAGGTCAAAAACTCAGGTGATAGTAGATGTTGGCAAAGATGTGGAGAAAGAGGAAACTCCTCTATTGTTGGTGGGATTGCAAGCTGGTACAACCACTCTGGAAATTAGTCTGACAGTTCCTCAGAAAATTGGACATAGCATTACCTGAGAACCCAGCTATACCACTCCTGGGCATATACCCAGAAGATGCTCCAACATGTAACAAGTACATATGCTCCACTATGTTCATAGCAGCCTTATTTATAATAGCCAGAAGCTGGAAAGAACCAAGATGTCCCGCAACAGAGGAATGGATACAAAAAATGTGGTACATCTACACAATGGAGTATTACTCAGCTATTCAAAATAATGAATTCGAGAAATTCCTAGGTAAATGGATGGAACTAGAAAATGAACAAAATTTTAAAACAAACATTTTTCTTACTTACTGAGACTGAAGGTTTGGGGGACTAGGGGCCTATAGAGGACAATACTGACAGAATTGTACTGCTCAGAGTTCTCTAAAAAACAGAAGCAAGAGGTTGTATAGGCATTTATTGTATTGACTTACATGGTCGGAGGCTGGCAAGACTGGCGAGCCTCAGGCAGGCTACAAAGTTAGGGAATCCTGTGGTTTCCCAGTCTAAGAAATGGGAAATATGAGAGTGGGTAAGATAACTGTGCAGCCCAGGCTGGGGCTGAGGCCTAGGAGCTCCCAGGAATGTTGGTGGTGTGAACTACATTTAAAAGCTGGGAAGAAAAAGCCTACTCTCCTGGAACAACACAACAAAAGCAGAAACCTGCCCCCTGTGGAAGGACAGAGGTGTAGCCCCTATGCCTTCACTTCTTGCATTATGTGGGCTGCAGCTTCCACATGTAGGGAGCTATGCTCTTCTCACTGCAGAGCTGGGTCTTGGGGTCCAGATGCTCAGAGACACACACACGAGTATGTTTTACCCATTTTTCTAGGCTTCTCCCAATCCACTCACATTGACAACGGAGATTAACCATTGTATCTTTTCATTGTTTATTTGGAAATTTTCTTCTAAAGTAGACTGTCATTTTGTTCTGAAATATGAAAGACCACGGTAAGCAACAAAAATTTGAAACAACTGAATTATGCTTGCCTTGGTACTCAAAGGGTTCTTTTCATGTTATAAATCTGACTAGAAAGCAGAAACTCTGTTTCTTCCTTCATTCTGTGTTGACTGATACAACTGAATAATTGCTAACAGCACCAAGAACAGAGTATTCCAAATTGTGAATGAACTGTTGCCTTGCACTTTGTTTTTATTTATTTTTAATATATTCCATTTCACTTTGATTACATAGAAAACTGAATGCTGTTTCCTAGGCAGCCACTTCATTTGACAATTCTTCCTTTCGCCTTCCCAAGGTAACAGCTTTCAATCAGAAGAAAAAAAAATCAAACAAAATTTTCAGGATCTCTCCTATAAATAAAACCATTTTTATATTGTTTTTTCATCTAATGAAAGTGGAACTGTGTTGACTGACTCTGCCTTTCTACTGTTCTCAACTCCATTGAGCTCCAAAGATGCTTCCTCTGACTCTGGGGTCCTAGCTGACCTTATTTCTGCTTAGGAAACTTGAGCTTGTAACTTTCTTCTTTGCCTCTTTCAGATGCAGATGTAAATGTTTTAAAAGTCTCTTGGAACTGGATAATAATTGAACACACACACACACACACACACACACACACACACACACACGCACGCACACACACACCATGGTTCAGAGGGCACTTACAGGAAAATAAATAGCGTGCCAGAATTTTCCTTTACAAAATGCTAGTAAATGAAAAAAAAGGGGGGGGGTTTCTTATGGTTTTCTGAGTACTGTGTTGTATAACCCCTTGTGTTAGGCTTCTCATGAAATCACTCCCTGTTCCCTCAGCCTCCTGGCTGTGGGGTTATAATCATATACCACCATACCCTGCTAAAGTGATCAGTATTGTTAAAGACTTCCATCCCTTTTTACAACATTCCAAAATTACGTAGGAGCCATCACTCTAAAATGGGTTCATCAGAATAGACAAGCCCCTATTTCCACCAAACCATGAAACAACCTCTAGTATTGAATACATAGGAAAGTTTAAAGTATAAAAAAATGTACTCTTCATTTGGGTAAACCCATTTAGCAAGCACGGATGTCCCGTATATGGCCACTCACCTAACTCCACAATTCCTTCCTATCTGAAAATTATTTCTCTCTCTTTTTACTTCCACCCAGTTAAATTTGGATTTTAGTTCTGGCCTCTGTAAAGTATTGCAATAACCTATGGTAATGTGCTTTAAATTCAGCTTGAGAACTCACCTGGCCATCTCCATCTTGGTAAATCATAGACCCCAGCATGCTGGACTTCTGCAAAATAAAATACTCTTTGCTTTTGCATACTATTTGAGTCCTGGGTATTATTCTTCAGCAAATCATAGACCCTTAAACTTTGATGTGTAATATGTTTCCTCGTGAAAGCCAGCATACAAAGAGCTATACAGAAAGCCCAACCAAATTAAAAGATATCCAGCCTTCTGTATGTTTGTATAGATAAAATACAACACTGTTACTAGAAAATTGGTGTTCCACCAGAGGTGCTATATTATGCCAGAAAATCAGGTTGCCTTCTGGGGGTTCTTCTCATTAATAAACCAAATTAAGAATGTACTCAAGCATAAGATTGAGGAAATTTTTATTATAGTTTTGAAGAAAAACCCCAAAGCAAACAAATTGTAAATCACAGCAGTTGCCCAGAGGAGAATATGGAATAGAATAGAAAAGAGCTATGCCATTTATGTTAAGCAGGGATGAAGAACAGCCACACGGCAAACAAAGGCAACAGAAAAAAAGCAGAGGTAATGTTTTTATGGATCCTGACTCATCTCAGAAAGTTTAACAGACTCACCAGAACCTCATGGCAGCTTGTAGAACTGTACTGGGAGCAGAAGTTCTGGGAAAGAAATTGTCCTTATTTTATTAAAAGGATAATTATCCCTCTTCTATCTCTTTAGCAAGGTTTAGGGTGAACTCCATCCTGATATTTGTTCCTTGTCCAGGTGATTGACCCAGCTCAACTAGATTAGCCCTTAAGTGTGAGACAATGTCATGTCTCCACCTAGAGATGGATTTCATTTGCATGAGAGGCATAGCTTTTCCTTCATGGCCCTTGAGTGCTAGTCTAGCTCTAATCTAAATCTTTCTGAATGTTTTATGGAAGAACTTACAGGTTTGTCAGTACTCTCAGTGTAAACAGTATGTGTTGATCCATGGGCATTGTTGACCCAGGAAGAGATCAAAATTTAAACATTTAAGGAATAGTTCTCCTAACTCTCCTGAATCTCTTTCATACTATTCTGAAGTCAAGTCCTAAAAACACATTAAACACATTAAATTTGCACCTGTTGGTATTAACAAGTCTACCTTTTATGAAAAGAAACATTCTAACTGCTTAAAACCAAAGAATTGTTAAAATTGAAACTCAAGCCCTGTGCTGGCTGCTTTTCTAATCGGTTTCCATTAGTAGCACTGCTAGCCAATCTCTAAATAGCTGTGGATGTTAATCTTCTACCTTACTGAATGACAATATTTCAAGGCACTGCAGGCCTTTGTTTGTAGTACATCCCCTAGGTACTAGCTATAATTCACTCAAATAATTTCCTTTTCTGTATATATATTCAATTCATTAATAGGCACACCGCTAATTTGAGAGGTCAAAGCAAAAATAATACAACAGAACACCCACTGGGAAATACTGCTACTTAAGGTTAAAGTCTCTCATGTCCTCTCCTAAGCTTGGTGCAAAACGGAGGCCTTTCCCTTTCCCAGCAGAGCTTCCTTTTGTCTTGAGAGCCCAACCCCTATGTCATGTAATCCTTGGTGAAATTATAGGTTCAACTTCTTGGAATGCCTCTCCATGCAAATGTGTTATCTCCAGAACATTAAACCTCAGCAGATGAAACTTCTCCCTAAGAACCTCTTCCTGCTTTCCAAAGTTTATATTGTTCTTGTCTCACCCTTACTAAAGAGCACAAGCTGTTTCTTTGACTATCATCTAAGAGAACTGTTTTCTCAAAGAGCTGTAACGCTGAGGAGCTATAAAGCTAAAATCAGAGACAAACACACACACACACACACACACACACACACACACCACCCCTCTCCGCTTACGGTTTCAGCCCCACCCACCCCCATCGACACCCCCCATCCTCATATCCCTTACCCACCCGACCCACCCTTGAATCACTGCGGGACTGTGATCCTGCTGACGCACCCATTCAGAACTTCCATTCATCCTTTTCCAACTCGACTCCACTCCATCACTGCCTGCTTGATGTGCGTCAGCGCCTGGACATCTCAAGGGAGGAGTGAAAAACAGAACCACAAACACCAATTAAAGTAATTGGGGAAACTTTGCTAAAATAATTAATAAATCATCTGGTTAAAACATTCTCTAGATACACCATTGTGAGAGGGATCCTCTCAAACAAGAACGAAATGTGAGAGGAGCCACATTAAAAGAAATTAATGAGCCTTTTAACATTACAAGTAATGGTTTAAAACCCAAGTGATATATAAATGCAAATTAAGTATAAAGAGTGATTATGGCTTTGACATTAAGGTGATGGAAGATGAGGTAAGCAAAAATGAAGTGGAATAATTTAAAATCCAGAGAAGGCAGAGCACAGTGGGCAATGACACACGATTTCCAAATAAGGATGTCTAAACTGATAACCAACAAAGCAATCAATGCTGAAAACATAGGAAAATTGCTAATGATAATTATAATACTTTCTTTTTGTAACTAAACCTATGACAAGAAAAAATTAAGGGAGAGTAGTATATTCTGGGTCACAGCCTAAGAAAACATACAGTCCTTTATTGTGATGAAGACACAGCAGTGGGAGCAGGAGGCAGCTTGTCTGGTAGCCTCATGGTCAAGCTGAAAGCAGTGAATTCTGGCACCCATCTTGCTTTCTCCTTTCCTCTTTTTCTTCAATCTGGGACCCCAGCCCACGGAACGCTACTACATCTGCTCAGAGTGAGTCTTCTCATTTAAAATTCTCTGAAAACACCTTTATAAATAATCAAAGTGTGTTTCATAGATAACTCTGAATCCAGCTGGCGCTGGATAATAGTCATGACAACCCTTGCCTTCATCATAGCATTGCATCCCTTGCTCTTGAAATCTCACTTTATTTCATAGTGCAAAACTCATTTAGTTGATCTCTAAAAATTCTCAACGTCTTAACAGTTGCATCATTTAGAAGCCCAAGAGCAGCTGGAGAAATGGCTCAAACAGTTACAAGCACTTGTTTCTCCAGAGGGCCCATATTTGAGTCTCATCACCTACATGGCTGTTCACAAGTTTCTCTAACTCCAGTTCCAGACCAGGGGATCTGATAGTCTTCTCTGGCCTCTGAGAACATCAGGTATACATAATGGCATGCATGCATTCATACAGGCAAAACACACACATAAAATAATTTTTTAAAAGGTTCAATAATAGAGTGTCTACTGGCACTCATGTAAGCCCTTAACTAAGCCGGCTGTAGTGTGTCATTTTAGAGTTACCTGGAATAAGAGTTTTAGTGAAATACTATCTAGTATCCAGTTGGGCTGTAAGCTTAACTAATGTGGAACATCCCAGCCTAGTGGTGAGTGGCCCCGTTCTCTATTTGGAGGTCTTGAGCAGTATAAAGCTAGCTGGTTTCTCACGAGTTCATTCATTTCTCTCTGCTCTTGACTGTGGATATGAAGTGACTAGCTTCTATTGTTGTGTCTTCTCCACCAGTGACGGACTCTAACCTAAAATTATAGGACAAAATAAACCATCTTTCTCCAAAGTTTCTTGTTGTCAGGGTAATATCCCTATAAAATAAAAATTTAAAGCTATGTGTTTTCAATATAGAATGACACAGAGTAAACAGACCTGTTTCAAATAGGAAGAATGAGAGGATAATAAATTATCAGACCAAAGAAAGGCCAAGTGCCAGCAAGGCAGACACTATTCCCTGAAACTCTATGCCCAGCATGTAAAGCACACAGCGACATCATCTGTGCTCTAACAGGTGGCTCAACCCCCTCTGGCTCTATTGTCTATACACATGGCCTCTCTCTTGGACTGGCTCCTGTGGTGCCTTTGGCTTTCCCCTGTCAATATCCCACATTCCTGGAATATCTAACATCCCAGAGTCTGCATTGCAGGAGAATTAACACCACAGTGTCAAGAACAGCCCACTTATGATCTCCATTCAGGGAAGCCAACCCTGCTACATGCTACCCCACTACAGTTGCTTTCTGGAACTTTAGCGGAATTCTGTGCCCTCTTTGGTCACACATTTTATATGATTTAAAAACTAGCACCATATTCTGGTCTTCCCTTGGTCAACTTGACACCTAAATTCATTCTTATAAATCATAAAATTCAGTTCCTTTCTCCTAAAGTCTCATGCTTATCTCATACTACAAGAAATATTAAATCTCTAAAAGCCCCCCAAAGTCCTGCCATTTCCAACATTTTCCTAGGGCCAGTTTGAACTGTACTCTAGATCTCTGACTGTCTACTGAGCAGTATCTCTATAGAAGGACAATGAACCTACAGGAGAACACATTTCCTTACAAGGTTCTGCTGAGTGGGGTGTTCTAAAGGCTCTCTTTGTCCAAGTGGTCTCTTTTCAAATAAAAGTTTTTAACCTAGCTAGCAGTGTTACACTAGACTCTCCATGGTTGGGAGCTTTTCTTCTGACCTAGTGCAAAGTCCAAGGTTCTTCCTATGTGTGGTATTAATCTATTTTTACAAATATAACCATTTCATCTTCACTTAACTTCCTCAACTCTAACCATGTCCGAGATACTTCTCTTGCCAGCCTGTATATTTTTCATATTTTTTCCTCTAGTTTCTACCTCTCTTTGTACATCTGGGTGAACACAGTGAATAATGACGATATCATGTCACCATCCAACGGATGTGATATCCTGAAATGTTCTCTATTCAACAATTAGTCTGTGGCTTTTGGATGCAGCCTCACTCAGTTTTTCATGACACATGCAGAATGCTGCCAGAGTCTTTGACAGAATGAGATGTAAGTGACCTCTAGCTTCAGTCTCTGCAGTCTTTGTCCCACCTCTGAAAGTTCATGGCTATACACATTTCTATCAACATTTTGCCTACCAAACTCCGAGAAGAATTTCTCAGCTCAGATTGTAGAATGCTGGAACTTCTCTAGGCCCCAACTCTAAGCTCATCAACATTCTTTCGGCAAACCAGTTTACAAAGCATAAGAACCACATGGATAGGCTTCTCACAGTAACAGCTTCAGCCCTCAATACCAATTCTCAGTGCCAGTTACCTTTGCCATTGCTACAAGCAAATACTAGACAAGGAGCAACTAATTGGAGGAAAGAGTTGTTTTGGCTGATGGCTTAAGAAAGTATAGTCACTCGTGGCAGAAAAGGAAGGTAGCAGGAATGTGAGCTGATCACTCGCATCATAGTGCGTCGAGAAATAGAAAACTCTGAATGCTGGTGCTCAGCTCAATTTCTTTTCTTTTCCTTTTTTCCTCTTTCCATTTAGCCCAGAATGAGAGTCTGGGATATGATGGTGCCCACATCCAAGAAAGATCTTTTGTCCTCCATTAAACCTTTCTGCCAATACCCACAGCAGTATACTCTACCAGTGAATTTGTGTCTGACTAATTTTCTAGTCATTTATTATCTCTATAAAGTTTACAGTGAGCCAGGTGATGGTGGCACGAAGCTTTAAGGCTTGAGAGTCAAAGGCAAGTGTATTTCTGTAAGTTTCAGGTCACTGTTGTCTATAGAGTAAGTTTCAGGTCTGCCAAGGCTACACAGAGCAACCCTGTCTCAAATAAATAATATAAATAAATAATATAGATAGATAGATAGATAGATAGATAGATAGATAGATAGATAGATTTACAATGAAGCTTAATCATCACATGCATTAAACATCAATCTTCAACCTCTCTATTGAGAATGATCTCGTTATTATTTAACCAGCCAGGTCATCACTGTCTTATTGTTATACTATACAACAAAAACATTATAAAGTACTGTTAGCATCAGTTGTCACAAAGCATCACAAAGCATCTACAAATTTTATGATGGGGTATGATGTGGTGGTTTGAATAAGTTTGGACCCCATAGACTCAGGTCTTGAATGCTTGGCCATAAGGGGTGGCATTATTAGGAGGTGTGGCCTTATAGGAGAAGGTTTAACCTTGCTAGAGGAAGTGTGTCACTGTGCAGGTGGGGCTTCGAGGTCTCATACATACGTTCAAGTCTGGCGAGTATGATTCAGACCCTTCTCCTAGCTTCCTGCAGAAAGCAGTCTTCTCCTGGATGCCTTTGGGTCAAGATGTAGAACTTTTGACTTCTCCAGCACCATGTCTGCCTGTATTCTGTCATGCTTCTCACCATGGTGATAACTGACTAAACCTCTGAATCTGTAAACCATCCCCAATTGAAGGTTCGTGTTTACAAGATTTGCCTTGGTTATAGTGTCTCTTCACAGCAATAAAACCCTAACTAAGATAAATGGTAAACACAATCAAGTGTTCTAGCAAAGTAATCCTCTACAAAGTTAAACTTTTTGAATTTGGATAATACATTAAAGCAAGAATTTCTTCACTTGCTTCTTCACCAAGGGTTTCATGAGAAGTTCATTTTGGCCCAACTTTTTTTCTAAAGGCAATTCTGTGTCACGTGATACACGATAAAAGAGCCCTTCAATCTCCTTTACTTCTCGTATTATGTGATTGAGTTTGGAACTTTAAGTCAATGATGACTGAATTTGACTCTGATTCCATTTAGCAGCTCTGTGGCATGAGCTTGAGCAAATTACTTGTGTACTTCAAGCCCCACTGAGGTGAAATAAGTAGGAGAAAACCAAACCAAAAGAATATACCATGCGGCACACTCCAGTCACAATGCCACTGTGACAAATGTCTATGCAGTGGAGAGGTGGGAAAGATGGAGGCACTGAATGGTACATGTTTGGTGGAGAGGGACAGAACTAGAGACATGACTCTGCCTCTGAATACACTGCCCAGCCTCATGATTGCCCTGACTCTGAGCAACCACAGGATGTCCACAATAAAGAACAGTATACCACTGTGTGTGTGTGTGTGTGTGTGTGTGTGTGTGTGTGTGTGTGTGTGTAAGAGAGAGACAGAGAGAGTGTGTATATGTGTGTGTGCACGCGCATGCGTATGTGTGTGTGAAAGAGAGAGAGACAGAGACAGAGGTACAGAGAGAGACAGAAAGAGAAAGAAATGTCACATTCACAAAATAATAATAGTTCTGTGACATGCTACAATGAATTTAACCTATCCACAGTTCACCAAATACATCAAAAGGGGATAGGGACCAAGTCCACACCTTAGTTTATTTGAAACCAATTTGAGGAATATAGGTGAATCAGAGTCCACTTACCAGAACTCTCAAGTGGTTCTCAAAAACTTTTTCTGTTGTTGTTTTTCCTTCCTGTGCCCATCAATTCAATTATTTTTTAAAATTGGATAATTTATTTACATTTCAGATGTTATCCCCTTACCCCATCCCCCCACCCAGGAACCCTCTATCCCATCCCCCCTTCTCCTGCTTCTATGAGGATGTGCCCCCACCCACTTATCCACTCCCACCTCCCCACCCTCGAATTACCCTACACTTGGCATCCAGACTTCATGGAACCAAGGATCTCCTCTCCCACCTATGCCAGTCAAGGCCATCCTCCCCTACATATACAGCTGGAGCCATGGGTCCCACCCTATGTGCTCCCAGGCTGGTGGTTTAGAACCTGGGAGCTCTGACTTGTTGCTCTCCTCATGGGACCACAAACCCTTTCAGCTCCTTCAGCTCCTTCTCTCTAATTCCTCCATTGGGAACCCTTAGATCAGTTCAATGGTTAGCTGTAAGCATCTGCCTCTGAATATGTCAGACTCTGGCAGACCTCTAAGGAGACAGCTATATCAGGCTCCTGTCAGCAAGCACTTCCTGACATCCACATCAGCCAGCATCTACCTTTGGTGACTGCACATGGGATGGATACCCAGGTGGAATGGTCTCCAGATGGCCCCTCCTTCATTTTCTGTCCCACACTTTGTCTCCATATTTGCTCCCTTGAGTATTTTGTTACTCCTTCTAAGAAGGACCGAAGCACCCACACTTGGTCTTCCTTCTTCATGAGCTTCATGTGGTCTGTGAGTTGAATCTTGGGTATTGCAAGCTTTTGGGCTAATATCCAATTATCAGTGAGTGCATGCCATGTGTGTTCTTTTGTGATTGGTTTACCTCACTCAGGATGATATTTTCTAGTTCCATCCATTTACCTAAGAATTTCTTGAATTCATTGTTTTTAATAGCTGAGTAATACTCCATTGTGTAACACACACACACCTATGGTCACTTGATCTTTGACAAAGGAGCTAAAACTGTCCAGTGGAAAAAGGACAGCATTTTCAACAAATGGTGCGGGTTCAACTGGAGGACAATATGTAGAAGAGTGCAAATTAATTCATTCTTATCTCCCTGTACAAAGCTCAAGTCCAAGTGGATAAAGGACCTTCACATAAAACCAGAAACACTGAAACTAATAGAAGAGGAAGTGAAGAAGAACCTTAAATACTTGGGCAAAAGGGAAAAATTCCTGAACAAAACACCAATGGCTTATGCTCTAAGAACAAAAATTGACAAATGGGACCTCATAAAATTGCAAAGCTTCTGTAAGGCAAAGGACACTGTCAATAGGACAAAACTGCAACCAACACACTGGGAAAAGATCTTTACCAATTCCACATCTGATAGGGGGCTAATATCCAATATATACAAAGAACTCAAGAAATTAGACTCCAGACAACCAAATAACCTTATTAAAAATGGGGTACAGAGCTAAACAAAGAATTCTCAACTGAGGAAATTCAAACAGCCAAGAAACACATAAAGAAATGTTCAGCATCCTTAGTCATCAAGAAAATGCAAATCAAAACAACCCTGAGATACCACCTCACACCAGTCAGAATGGCTAAGATCAAAAACTCAGGTGGTAGTAGATGCTGGCAAGGATGTGAAGAGGAATACTCCTCCATTGTTGGTGGAATTGCAAGCTGGTACAGCCACTCTGAATATCAGTATGGCAGTTCCCCAGCAAATTGGACATAGCATTACCTGAGGACTCAGTTATATCACTCCTAGGCATATACCCAGAAGATGCTCCAACATATAATAAGGACACATGCTCCACTATGTTCTATGTTCATAGCAGCCTTATTTATAATAGCCAGAAGCTGGAAAGAACACAGATGTCCTTCAATAAAGGAATGAATACAAAAAAATGTGGTACATTTACTCAAAAAAACTTTTTTGAGAATGCAAAATGTTGTCCATCCATTTTGACAGAATCAGAAATTGTAGGGCTAAGAGTTCTCAATGTGTTCTAAAAAATAAAAGTAGAAACTTCTGCTGACAATTCTGATAGATGCTTAAGTTTGAGAAATACTGCCCTGCACAGATCTCTGAAGTTCTTACATCACAAAACTTTTTTACTTTATTGAATCCATTGCTTTTAATTTTTCCATCGTAGTGATAAGAAAAAAATGTGAATCTAAAGTAGGATCCACTCTCCGATGACCCTTCCCCAGGTAATGGCAAGCTTTATCTCTGCTGCGGCCCCACAGCACATGCCTCCTCATGTGCAGGGAAGAGGTTAGGAAAAGTGAGTATAGAGTCAGGATAGAAAATGTTTAATTCTTGGAAAATCTTTGCAAGGAGCCTCAGGCTACCTTTGCTACCTCCTGAAACCCATTTTCCTAAATATCTGTGGAACTTGATTTATCATTAAAGCCACTCATGCCTAGGGGACACACAACGTTTTTTACCTGAGTTTTTAAGAAAGGAACCCTTGCCCTTTCCTACTACATTATACTATAAAAATTGAAGTTGAGCATCCTAATGAAGAACAGGGGAATTCACTTCATATTTAATTGTTAAAGTCATGAAGATTATCAACCAAAACTCTTCAGTATGAGGTGCGAAAGAATTGTTCTTCGGACTAAAGCACCATCTTTATTTGAAGTCACCATCTTTATAAAGAGCTTTAACAGTTAAAATACAATCTCCCTTATCCGCTTATGGCTAGAAAAATGGGACTTGTCCTTTTGTTACCAATAATTTCACAGTGAAAGAGCCACAGTAGGGGTGGGAGAGCAGTGCTCCTAAAGATCTTAAAGAGAAGGCTAGTTCATCTTTTGACATTTGGATTTCTTGTGTATTTATTAAAAATTATAGCATTTTGGTAGAATGGGCTTTAACAAATGTCAACCTCAAGCATTTTCACATTTTTAAAAAACCAATTCCATGTGTCAGCCTGTTCCTTATCCACACCTCCAAACCACAGATAGCCTGAGGAGTGTGCAGAGGATTCACACTCCATTGAGTATTGAGCGTGTGTTAAGACTCTATGCCTTCCACTGCTCCATTCAAGATGGCTGTTTGTTGTTACACTACTGTGTTTTTTCCCTGACACAAATGAGAGCTATTAATTTTTAGTTTTAGTTTTGTTTTTTACATTTAAATAAATTCCTAAAATATTCATTTCTGAAAAAAAATACGTAATCCATAAAGATCAAGACTGCTAGTCTGTAACCACAATTAATGCACACTTAACCTTCCTAATTCCTTTTCACAAGAAGTGTCAGTCTGAAGAAGTGATTTATCTAAAGGACTTTCAAGGTGTTTCTGTTTCGGTCATGCATATATGAAGTGATGTTGTGAAAAAAGAATAGGGACTAAGGACATCAAGCTCAATACATGAAAAAAACAGCTGGCAGAAAAAAAACTCTCAGCCATTCTTCACCTGTTTCACACACTTGGAGCACACTATATTAGGCACTTTTCTGCTGTGATAAAATACGACCAAAAATCAACTTAGAGAAAGGAAAAGACTGTTTTTACATCAAGAATATTAGGCTTGGAGACTGCTCAGTAATTACTCAGTGATTTGGTGTGCATACTGCTCTTGAAAGGGAACTGAGTTTGGTACCCAAAACCCATGTCAGATGCCTTTTAACTGCCAGTAACTTCAGTTATTAAAGGCAAACTAAGCAATATTTTCAAAACTCTTTAAATTCCATGGTTGAAAGTTCACATTGGAAGATTACTTTGAAATACTAGATTTGTAAAGGCCTTGAGAAGTTATCAGCTAAAGAAATCTATACAACTGGAAATGTAATATAGCCAGAGAACTCTTGCCTTGATGTGGGAAGAACTATGCCCAATCTTTGGCACCAGGAAAACAAAGTGTCAGGAGCAGGAGGGGAGAAATTCCCATATTGTTTTAGCCTACTGCTTCCAGAATTTCTTCAGCTGTGCAATTTATTTTCTTAGAATACTTTTAGATACTGAGGTGCTAGCCTCCAAGCGAAGACAATTGAGAGGGGTCAATCTCAGATTATTTGTTGTCTCTGAAAATGAAAGATTTCTTCTTCAAGCATCTGGATTCCTGCAGACTGTCACACCAGTTATCCACCTCTGTGTGTTGTGTCTCCAACAGACTTTATGCAATTGACATATAGATATTTGCAAACGTTTTAGATGTTCCCCAAATCCTAATCATCCTTGAATTTTAGCTACAATGCTTACCTGATCCTCTTTTTGGTAGAATTAATCATATCATGATCTAGGATACCATAATACTTTATGGTTTTGCCTGCCTTAGAAATTTATATGAATTCTCTATTGCCATTTAGAGTTAGATCAGAATGTATGTATGTATAAACTAATCTATCTCTTACATCTATTGTTGAGTGTCATAATTGCATATAATTTACCTCTAAAACTAAGTTTCAACTCTCCTGAAATCTTGTAATCTTCCATTAAGTTCTACAGGATGTTTTATACAGAGTAAAGCAAATATATTTCCCATTTGAATTAAATGATGACCCAGAATCTAGATATTACTTGAAACAACTCTGGGACAGAAGAAAGTTTGTTCACTTTGTAAACTGCATCTAGGCCCATACTCATATTAAACTTCTTAAAATAGGAAGATAAAAGTGTGCCTTACTCTCTGGAATTAAAACATCTTAGAGGGTGATCCATGTGTGCTTTAATGATTTTTGAGAACCGGGTCATATGTATCTTATTAGCATATAATTCAGATACTTCAGTATAGCAGAGCCAAGCATGTAGTGTAGCTAACAAATGCATTTGAGTATGTGGAGAAAGTCAGTATGCATAACTCAAATCCAGAATGCATTAACGTTGGTTTTATTGGCCTGTATCACCGGGAGAATTTCCTCTCCACTTTGTTCACTTGCACTGGCACAGCTTTGGGGAAATTAATCTACAGATAATGCTTTATTTTAAATTGAGCCATGGAGAGAATCCTATACTTCATATTTACTACCTTATTGTCTTCAGTCTGATTTCATAGGAAAAATATTTCCCAATAAACTGCAGTTAAAATTTCAGCAAGAGGGGGTCCGCATAGAGCACTTATTAAATGCTATGGCTTTCTGCAATTTATAAATACCAGGAATGCGAAAGCCTGCCTAGCTTGCTTCCCAAGGAGCATGGCTTTTCACCACTGGCCACACTCCTAGTCCTCAACAAGTTTCCAGTCCATTTAGAATCCTGGATTCCCCTCTTGTCACTCCTAAAACTGTAACTGCTTCCTGCTTTGATAGAAATACTTACCAGTTCTATAAGAATTAATATTTGACTATCTGTTGCTAGTAGACACAGCCTTCTGCTATCTTGACTTCAGGTTTGACTGAAACATCATGACTTTGTTTCAAGCTAGACACTGTCGGGTGTCTATTGTGTGACTTCTGGTTAAATGAGGGACTTCAAGAATAGTAGCCTCCAAACCCTGATGACTCAGTTTGATCTCTGGTTCCCACATGGTAGAAGGAAAGAATCAATTTCCACAAGTTGTCCTCTGACTTCCAGGTGCATGCCATGGCATACATATGTGTGTGTGTATGTGTGTGTGTGTGTGTGTGTGTGTGTGTGTGTGTGTGTGTCTGCACATCAAAAATGTAATTTTTTTAATTAAAAGATTATCTTGGCTCTTTTCAATTTATCAAATTAAAGAGTTACATTAGTCTGAGTTGAAAGTGAACCCAAAATGGTTACAGTGCATAAGCTGTGGAGTTTTTCTAACTTGTAACAAGGCACAAAAGAAAATTTATTGGTTTTAAAGAAAGCATCACAGGTGCTTAAAATTCATGTACAGCATCTGATCATCTTGTACGAGGACTGGCGTGTGTTCTTATGCTGGTTGTCCTGTAGTGGAATTACTTCTTTATATTCTGGGTATTTAATTACAGTACCACTGCAAGCAAACTTCTTCCTAACTATAATAGTGGTGATGACTATTATTGGTTGTCAACTTGACTAAATCTGGAATTAACTAAAATATAAAAATTGAAGACCACAACCTGTGAGGGATTTTTTTGGGGGGGTGTGGTTAATTTCAAGAAGGAAGATCCACTCCTAATCCCAATCTCAAGGTTCCCACCCCTTTAATCTGGGCCTACTGGAAGCCTAAAGACATGGAATAAGAAAACTTTTGCTCTTTGCCTGCTTGCCCTCACCTTGCTAGCAAGTCCATCTCTTCTCTGGCTTTAGAGCATACTCCTTTGGGATTCCAGCATATGCTGAAGACCAGTTCCGACATCCAACCTCTAAGACTGAGCAACTACTTAACTCATGGACTTTTCATTCATGGATAATCATTGTTGAATTAGCTGAACCACAGCCTATAAGTCATTCTAATAAATCCCATTTCTATACATGAAAAGAAGTAATTTCTATAACTTCTGTTACTCTTGAGAACCATGACTAATACACTAGTGTTCACTATGACTGTCAGTGACCTCTGGCACAGTATAAGGGTCCTACCATTTCTCTGTTAAGAACTTATATGTATCTAATGCTCAGTGCAGGATGCACATGCCTTCTTACTTAATCATTTTATTTACATTTAACAATTGACAAAGCCAAACTTTTGCCAGGCTGCTCAAAGCCCTTCTCTCAGCTAGGATTTGGCATTGTACCCATCTTGTTGTCTTTACCCACTTAGTTCTAATAAGAATCCAACTAACTCAGTTTCTAGAACCCTCACCATTTCTTTCTGTTCTTCCTGCTCTGTGTCTGATCATTCTGGCCTATCTGTAGCAAGCATCCTATGAACTCAGGTAGCCAGACTATCCCTTACAACCCTTCTGTTTCCTCTTGGTAATTTCCAAACATTGACCTCCACTTTGTGTCTTGATTATAAATCTATACTTGTCTTTATGTGGAAGCTAGCCCAGCTTTATCCTGAGATCTCTTTCACCAATTATGATCATGCCAAAATAAACTTTATTTTTACCAGATTAAATGTTCCAATTTGATTTCTTTTTAACATGTTATATTGGCAATTCCTCTGAATTGCAAGGCAAAGAGATAAACCTTTTTATTAGACCATGTCTATTTTATAAATATATTCAATTATGTTTGACCATTGTCTCTCAAAGATGGAAAAATATCAATATAAGGGTTTCACCCTTCCAACTAAGCCACTGAAATTGAGAGGTATAAAAGTAAAGATAAAAACAAGAAAACCTGAAGAATTCTTCCTAAGGGGGAAACAACTATGTGGATGATAACCAGAATATAGAATATAACTTACTGAAAGCAAAATACTTGAAAATATCAAAATGTTGTAGAACTGACAGAAAGAAAATAAGACTGGTACATTAAAGCTTGGTTTAGGCAAGTCTCAATACAACCTTTGGGAAGAAAGGGAAGATAAAAGCTATATACATTGCCAAGGAGAATCCATGCACAAAAGTCTACTTCCAATGTGAGCATAAAGGGTAACAAAGAAGAAAGAACTTGGAGAAGGGAACCCAAGACTACTTATGGTGGTTTAAATAGGTATGGCTCCAGAGGCAATGTTCTTAAATGCTTGGCCTATAGGAAATGGCACTATTAAGATGTGTAATCTTGTTGGAGTAGGTGTGGCCTTGATGGAGAAAATGTGGCACCAGAGGGTCAGGCTTTGAGGTCTTCTATACTTAAGCTATGCCCAGTAGTAGTCTCCCATTACTGCCTGTAGATCAAGATGTAGAGCTCTCTGCTCCTCCAGAACCACGTCTGCCTGCACTCTGCCGTGTTTCCCATCATGATGATAATAGACTAAACTTCTGAAGCTGAAAGCGAGCCCCAATTAAATGTTTTCCTTTGAAAGAGTTGCCTTCATCATGGTGTAAAACCTTAAGACACTGTTTTATGCTCATTAGCATCCTCTTTCACTAAGTACCTGCTGGGCACAGGCTGGATCACCTTTTTCTAATCTATTACATTTTAGTGAAACAGAAATTTGCTGCATTTGGCCATTAGGATTTAAGTGAACTTGTAAACTGAGTTTTTAAGACTTCCCAATGTGATTCTTCCCTCTTCCTTATGTCCTGATCAGATTTAGCCATCAAAGAGTTTCAAAGCTTTGAGGATGGTGAAGTCACACAGTAAAATGAACAGCACAACACCTGAGTTCTTATATGACCATGAAAAGAAGAAACAAAATATGATGAAGGGAAGATGACTGACAAGGTGAGAACATTTTGTAGAATGAAAGTATGTAATGTCTGTCAAAGCAAAATTTGTACCAGAAAAGTGAAGACAGGAAAGGAGGTTATCAGGATTATCAAAATAGAGAAACCCAAACTGACTTTAAGATCACCTCCACCAAAAGAAAGGATGAGAGAGATTTTGTCCTTTAAATTTAATAGCATATATTAATTATCTGATATAGTAGGTTTCATTATTAACTTTAAATATATATATATATATTATATATATATATAATGAATATTTGGTATACTCACCCTCACTGTTATTCCTTGTCTCCTTTTTATTCTCACTAATCCTCCCCTTTCTTTTCCCAACCACTCTTATTTTTTCTTTTCATGATCCAGTAAATTTCAGAATGTTATGTATAGGTCTGTGGGCATTTCAGCAGTGACTACACTGCTGAATATTTTCCATTCAGTTAGAAGAGGATGGATTGTTTTTGGTTTAGGACTCTGCGGTGATTTTTTTTTCTGTTGTTGTTTTTAAGATGAGACAGGATCTTACTAGGTAGCTCTGGGATTCACTATATAGACCAGGCTGGCCATGAATTCACAGTAATTCACTCACATCTGCCTCAAAAGTGCTGGGGTTAAAGATGGTCACTCCCACAAATACCCTCAAATAAGAGAGTTTTTAAGAGCTCATCTCAGGAGATCATATACCACTTGGGTTTGCTAATTGATTTTCACCAAAGAAAAAATAAATTCACTGGTATTTTTGAAACAGAACATAATTTTTAAAACAATGGAGCCAGCCAGCCAACATATTAAAACCATACCTTTTCATAAAGATCGAGGAAGAAAGGTGATGTGTTCTTTTGTTATTTTACCTCAAAGTCCCAGTACCCAGTTCTTTAGAAAAACAATCATGTGCTATAAAACCTCCAAGGCACTCTTCAAAACCACCATTTTAAGCCAGCAATGCTGGTATATACCTGTAATGCCAGTCCCGTAGACTCTAGAGAACAGAGTGAGATCTTTTCTCAAAGGACAAAAGCTAAGCATAACACTGTATTTTGGAAGGACAGTGAAAGAATTTCTATTCCAGGTTTTGTAGAGCAGATGCGTTAAGAAAATAAAGAGATGTTTGGAAGTCTGAAATCAAGAAGAAACCTATCTCAAGCTTCAGAATATTGAGCTCATATGTATATATGTACGTATGAGCTCAATATTCTGACATACGCACATACACATACACATATACATATACATCAACTCCTATGTTGTGATGCCAACAACTACTAACAAAACAGAACAAAAGGCCCACCAGCAAGCACACAGTGTATCATTTCAGAATACTATGACTCCTCAAAGATCAACTAGTTTCTACAGAGGTAGAACAAGTGGCACACTAAACAGAGGGAATGTGGATGACTTTGGACCTCTCAGAGCAGCATGCAAACTAGAAAACAATTGATCAATGCCTTCAAAACTCTAAAGAAAAATATTTGTCACCCAAGTATAAAGATCAAATAAAGACATCATGCATACAAATTAGTCACCTGTTCCTCAAGCTCTCTTTTCCAGGAACCTAACTTTAATGATTTAAATAAGAAAAGAGAAACCTTGGGATTCAGTAAAGAGGATTTATTTAGTAAAACCAAGAAGAAGGAGCTAAAGAGATGGCTCAACAGTTAAGAGTAATTATTGTTCTTGTAGAGGAACCAGGTTCAGTTCCTAGCAAACACAAGGTGGCTCACAACCATCTGTAACTCTGACTTACTCTTCTGACCTTGGAGGATGCCAGACATGGACATGGTGCACATATATACATACATGAAGGCAAATAATTTACACACATAAGTAAATTAATCTGAATAAAAACTTAAAATGAATCTCCAAGTGATAGTTAAGGGAGAGCATAGGGAAGTAGCTATGCATCTGTTCTGGGAAACAAGTCCAGGATGGATCGTGTCAGGAAACATTTCTATTCTTCAAGACAGTCAAATATTTTTGGTATCTGAGACAAAGGCTTAGAAATTACTGTGTAAGTTGGGAGTGAATAGATAACTATATTAAAACAAAAAGTAAACAAACAGGACCCAGAAAAATATTAGTCATTGAAAAAGTAAGAGTTGGGCTGGTCACACTGGGTGGCCTTTCTGTCAGTCTCTGCCCCATTCTTCTCCCTGTATTTCCTTGAGACAGGAACAATTCTAGGTTAAAAATGTTGAAGATATGTGAGTGTTCCCTGCCTCAACTGGAGGCCATGTCTATCTACTGAAGGTGGGCTCTTCCAGTTCCATCTCCCCACTGTTGAGCATTTCACTAGTATCATCCCCACTGAGTCCTGGGAGCCTCTCACATCCCAGGTCTCTGGGATTTTCTAGAGATTCCCTCTAGAAAATTCAGTTTAATGTAGGTACATACAAGTTATAATGATTGCCTGTGGAGGAGGGATATGAGGTAACAATGACAAGGACTGTTAGTTTTTGACTGAAGAAAAAGTCTGCATATTTCCATTCATTCTCCTGGCCCTTTTGGTATCTCTGCTGTCCCTCCCCATACCTGATTCTACCCCTCCTTTTCCCCTCCCTCTGCACTCTCCTACCCAGTTTCCTCCCTACCTCTCATGATTATTTTGTTCCCCTTCTAAGTATGTGTCACACTTGGGGCTTTCTTCTTGATAAGCTTCCTACAGTCTGTGAGTTGTATCATAGGTATTCTGAACTTTTTGGCTAAGATCCACTTATCAGCATGTACACACCATGTGACCAGCCTAACTTAGTGCACATCAAATCATGACACTATTACAGATGCCATATTGTGCATGCAGACAGAAACTTGGAATGGCTGTCCTCTGAGAGACTTCTACCAGCAACTGACTGATACAAATTCAAATACTTACAGCCAACCATTGGATTGAGGTCAGGGACCAATATGGAACAGTTAGAAGAAGGACTGAAGGAGCTGAAGAGGTATGGTAGACCCCTTAGATGGGTCACCTCCATTTGGCGGCAGAATTGTCCAAACTTCTGAGAAGTGTAAGCTGGTCCATTGTCAGTTTTTAGAATTTTAGGCTTTCCCCAGGCACTCCATGCCTCGAGGCAATGTTGAATAACATGGGCCGCCTTTTCTCCAGCCAATGGGGAAGCAAATATAATTCCAGAACAAGTGTCAATGGAAACATGTAAATATTGCAATTTGCCAAAGGATGGGATGTGAGTAACATCCATTTGCCAAATCTGTAGTGGCCGAATTCCTTGTGGATTAATTCCTACATGAGGCAATTAGTTAATGTTAATCCTAAGTCTTGTAAGATGTCTCTTCCCCAGAGATTAACGGGGAGAGGAAGCACATAAGGTATGAAACTTCCTGTTTGACCCTCTGGTGCCTGCTAAGTCAAGGAGCGTGAACTGACTGCAGGGCTGGCCTCATATCCCAGTCCTTGTAGGGAATGGGATGATTGTGTAACAGGCCATGCTTTAGGCCACCAGTTGGAGGAAATAATGCTTTTATCAGCTCCTGTGTCTAAAATTCCTATAAAATTCTTCCTCTCTATCATTAATTGTAAAGTGGGTCTAGTTTTAAGATCAACTACCAGGTGAGCAAAGTCAGTTTCTGAAGAACCAAGCCCATTGGCACCTCTAGGCACCCCAGTGGATGGGAAACAATCATGTAAACTTGGAAGAATAACTAATTGAGCAATCCTATCCCCAGGGGAGATAGAAAATATGCCTTGTGGACAAGAACAGAGAACTTGAAGTTCCCCGGTATAGTCTTGGTCCACCACACCAGGATGAACCACAAGCCCCTTCAAGGCAAGAGAGGAGCAACCTAAAATAAGGCCGACACTTCCTTCAGGCAGGGGACCTTTAAAATCAACTGGGACAGGCTATATGCCCACATGTGGCATTAGTAAGAATTGGGAGGTGGAACGGAGGTCCAATCCTGCGGAGCCTCTTGTGGCTCTACGGCTGCAAACATCCTCCGGTTTTGTGTCTGTGTCCCATATTTTTGGAGCCCTGAGACCTGGGGCCCTGATATCTGTTTTTTGGAGTGCCTTCATCTCTTCCTGCTGGGGAGGGATCATGCTGAATAATCTTTCCTTGAATGTCCCTAACTGAGCGACATTCATTGGCCCAATGATAGCCCTTCCTGCATTTTGTGCATAACCCAGGGGTTCTCTTTTGCATGGGAGTATGACATTCTCGTTTCAAATGACCTGGCTTACCACAATTATAGCAGACCTTACGTACACCAGGACTTGCATGATTTTGGCTTTGCAAAATGTCTGTGGGGAGGCCAGCATTAGTTAGAGGGCCTCCAAGTCCTCAGCAGATTTTTATCCAGTCTGTCAGCCCTTTGCTTCTTCTAGGGGTAATAACTGTCTTGCATTCTAATGAGGCATTTTCATATACTAATTGCTCTATCAATGGCTTAACCCATTCCGGGTCTCCAAAAATCCTGTCTGCCGCTTCTGTCATCCTAGCAACAAAGTCTGGAATGGCTCTTGGGGGCCTTGCAAGATTTTGGTTAGATGTCCCCCAGCCTCACCTTTCTTTGAAAGGGCTTTCCACGCTTTACTAGCGGCAGCGGAGATTTGGCCATATGCTCCCCAATCATCGTTTATTTGATCTTTAACAAACTGTCCTTGCCCTGTTAACAATTCAAACATCCACTGTCTTTGATTGCCTTCCGCATTAGCGTTGGCCCTTGCCTGTACTTGAGAAGCATCGTGCCATAAGACTTTCCATTCCATGTACTGTCCCATATTAGGGAGAGCAGCTTTTACTGTATTTTGCCAATCATTCGGAGTCATCGCCATAGCGGCGAGTCTCTCAAGCTGCATGACTGTAAAATTAGCATCAACTCCATATTTGTTAACTGATTCATCAAGCTCCTTAATAGGGGTATATTCTATTGGCGCATAGACGCGACCTCCCTCCACAGCCTCAAACACCGGAAAGGTTTGTAACATCCTTCTTTTGTCTTCCTTTGAAAGGAAGGAGTTTGAGCAGCACTTGTCCGCATAAGGCGGAAGGGCGCTGGGAACAATAGGTTGGGAGGGCGTGACAGGCCGAGAGGCTGTGCGGTTCCTATCTCTCATTTTCTTTTGCTTTCGATTTTGCAGCGGCAGTCGCTCATCTGGATGGTACCTTTCCTCCTCATAGTGGGCTGCCTCCTCATCTAAGTCTTCCTCCTCAGAGGGACTTAGTTCCTCTGACTCAGCTCTATCAAGCCCTAAGGCCTCCAGTTCCTTTACCGGATAAAGAGGTTTTCTCTTTGGGGCATTTTCTTTTTTCTTGCACTTCTCTCCCAGGGCGTTCTTTCCCTCATCTTTCACTTCCGTGGACTGAGCGTCTTTGGAAGGGTCTGTTTTCTTGGGCATGCCTTTCCTTTTTCTTTGTGAGCTCCTAATCTCTTATCCTGCTCTGTTTCTAACATGCTGTCTTGTAACTCCTCTAGCACTCCCTGGCCTGCCATGATAGTTGAGCAGCATTTCTCATCCTGTAAAACCAAAAGGAAGAGAACGAGCACCGCTAGCACAATAGCGAAAGCTTCTGGAGCTCCTGCCAACTGGGGAGAGAGATGAGATAACTCAAGACCAAACATGCCTCTCAGAGCTTACCTTTCTGCTGCAGTTCTGAATCCTCTCCGCAAGCGGAGGTTCTCCTCGGCGCCAGTGATGGTGGGTTTCCCGGGTTTCAGCACCAGCTGTGCCCCGCGCAATCGTCTCGCCGGCAAGAAAGCATGTGGGCACCAGCAAGCATTTATTGCAATGAAAGGAGAAAGACCCCGAGCCCCAAAATGGCACTGCTTTTATACACCCTAGGGTGGCGTGGACATATCTGATTGGCTGCTTGCTCATAACCCTGTATGATGCCCCGGGCTGGGCAGTGACTTGGCGCGCTTTCACCACTTGCACATGCGCAATTTACTTGTTTACCCTCGGGAGCACCAGATGCCAGCACCATCTTGTAATGGCGAATGCTGTCACCGCTTGCCGCAGCTCTCTACAAGAAGTCACTTGCCCTACCAAAAGCGACTGTAGTACCTGGAACCTCAGATGCCTGGACCCAGGACTCCAGAAGCCCCTTGCTCTACCAGAGGCCATGCCAGGACTTAGAACCCCAGAAGCCACACCAGCACCCAAAATCCCAGAGGTTCAGAAGGCCGCTGAAACGCAGGGGAGACACCCTACTGGACCTGTCACCAGAACCACAGGCTACTCAGGTCAGAAGACCTAAGAAAACAGAAACCAAGGGAGGAAAATCCATCCAAAAAATATAGACTCAAAAATTAGGACCTAAACCTATAGTGAGCTCAAACCCAGATTCCTAAGAAGCCAGCATAGGAACACAATCAACAACAGCCATGACAATATGGCACCACTAGGGCCTAGCTATCCTACAACAGCAACCCCTGAATATTCTAACATACTGAAGCACAAGAAAATGATCTTAAAACCAATTTTATGAAAATGAGAGAGACCTATGACTCCATCTGTACACATAGGGGAGGATGGCCTTGTCAGGCATAGGTGGGAGAGGAGATCCTCGGTTCCATGAAGGCTGAACACCGAGTGGGGGGGAACTCAAGAGTGGGGAGGTGGGAGTGGGGGGGTAGATGGGGGAACATCCTTATAGAAGCATGAGGAGGGTGGGTTGGGATAGGAGGTTCCTGGGTGGTGGGGGGATGGGGGTAAGGGGATAAAATCTGAAGTGTAAATATAATATCCAATAAAAAAAAAAGCTGAAAACACTAAAAAAAAAAAAAAATAGAGGTCCTTAAAGTGGAAATGAATAAATCCCTTAAATAAATCCAGGAAAACACAGGCAAACAATTAAAAGAAATTAATAAATCCCTTAAAGAAATACAGAAAATCACAAATAAACAATGGCAGGAAATGAATAATCTCTTAAAGAAAGCCAAGAAATCAAAAACAAACAAACAAACAAACAAAACAAAACAGGTAAGGAAGTTAAAAAAAAAAACTATTCAAAACCTAAAACTGAAAAGAAAAGTAATTAAAGAAATACCAAACTAAGTGAAACCAGGAGACAGTGATGAAAAATCTTGGTAAGCATCAGGAACTACAGACACAGCAATCACCACCATAATACAAGAGATGGAAGAAAGAATCTCAGGTGTAGAAAATATAATAGAAGTTGATAGTTGATATATCAGTCAGAGAGAATGTTAAGTCTAAAAAATTTCTGAAAGGAAACATCCAGGAAATCTGGAACACTGTGAAAAGGCCAAACCTAAAAATAACAAAAATTAAAAAAAAAAAAAAAAAAAGAGGAAGAAGAATCCCAGATCAAAGACCCAGAAAATACATATTTTAAGATTTTTTAATTTATTTATGTATATGAGTGCTCAATTTGCATGTATGTCTGCATGAAAGATAAGAGCATTCTATCCCATTATAGATGGTTGTGACCCAGAATGTGGTTGCTAGGAATTGAACTCAGGACTTCTGGAAAAGCAGCCTGTGCTCTTACCACTGAGCCATCTCTCTAGCCCTCCAGAAAGTATTTTTTAACAAAATCATAGAAGAAAATTATAAAAGTACAAGAAGCTTACAGAACACCAAATAGAAAGGGTCAGAAAAGAAAGTCGCTACAGAACACAATACTCAAAACACTAAATATACAGAACAAAGACAGAAAATTAAAAGTTGTTGGGGGAAAAGTCAAGTAGAAAGGCACCTGCCTTAGAAAAGCATAGAATTACACCTGACTTCTCAATGGAGACTATAACAACAAAAGACCTGGACAAATGTCTTGAAGACTCTAAAATACCACAGATGTCATCCCAGAATATTATACCCAGCAAAACTTTCAATTGCCATAGATGGAGAGAACAAGATATTCCAAGAGAGAGTCAAATTTAAACAGTATCTATCCATGAATTCAACCCTACAGAAGGTACTAGAAGAAAAACTTCATCCCAAGGAGACTAACTATATCATGACAACTCAGAAAGAAAATGATTTCACACCAAGTAAACCAAAGGAAAGAAAGTACACACACACACACACACACACACACACACGCCCCACAACCAAAATAAAAAGAATTAAAAATCATTGAGATATATCAATGGCTGTTAATTCACTATTATATATAAATGGACTCAATATAAATGGACTCAATTTATCAATAAAAACACGCAGGGTAATAATGTATGCAAAAACTGGATCCATCCTTCTGCAGCATACAAGAAAAACTTCAACATTAAAGATAAACATTACCTCAGAGTAAAGAATTAGAAAACAATTTTCCAAGCAAATGGACCCAAGAATCAAGTTAGTGTAGCCATTTGAATATTTAACAAACTAGACTTCAACCAAAAGTAATCAGAAGAGAGGAGTAAGGGCACTTCATACTCATCAAAGAAAAAAAAAAACCCAAGATGGTATCTCCATCCTGAACATCTATGCCACAAACACAAGGGTACCCACATTTTTAAAAGACACATTACTAATGCTTAAAACACACTAGAAGTCTCATACATTAATTGTGGGAGACTTCAGTACCACATTCTCACCAAATGATGTGATATACAGACAAAAACTAAACAGAAATAATAGAGCTAGCAAACATTATGACTCAAATGAAGCCCACTGTTGTCTATGGAACATTTCATTCAAATATAAAAGAATATTCATTCTTCCCAACACCTCACAGATCTTTCTTCAAAATGGGCCACATACTCAGCCACAAAGCAAGTTTCAACAGATACAAGAAAATTGAAATATGTCCCTCTATCCTACCAGATTACCAAGGATTTAAGCTGAATTTCAACAACAGAAACAACAGAAAGTCAACACACAGAAACTGAACCACTCCCTACTGAATCACTACTGGGTCACAACAAAAATAAAGAAATTAAAATCTTCCTAGAATTCAGTGAAAATGATTGCATAACATACTCAAACATATTGACATTAGTGCTAAGATAAAAGTTCTTAGCTGTAAGTGCTTCATGAATAAATTAGAGAGATCTCATACTACCAGCTCAACAGCACAACTGAACGCTCTAGAACAAAAAGAAGCAATTGCATTCAAGAAGACCAGACCACAGGAAATAATCAACTCTGGGCTGAAATCAATAAAATAAAAACAAAGAGAACAATACAAAGAATCAAGGGAACAATGAGTTGGATCTTTGAGAAAATCAACAAGATAGACAAACTCTTATTCAAACTAACTAAAAGACTGAGAGTGAATACACAAACTAACAAAAACAGAAAGAAAAGGGGGAGACATAACAAACACCAAAAAGTTCCAAAAAAAAGTTAGGTCATATTTCAAATCAGAAAACCTTAAAGAAATGGGCACATTTCTTGATATATACAAAAAAACTTAAGTTAAATCAAGATTAGATAAACAATTTAAATAGACCTGTAACCCCTAAGGGATTGGGTGGGGGTGGGAACAGGAGGCATGAATTGTGAGCAGGAGAATGGGAAGAAATACTGAGAGATACAACCACAATTGGGGTGCATTTAGTGGGTGAAGTAGAAACCTAGTGTAGTAGAAACTCCCAAGAATCTATGAGGGCGATCCTAGCTAAGACACCCAGTAATGGCCATCTCTGTAACCAGGCAAGACTTCCAGTGGAGGATAGGGACATCAACACAACAACAAAACCTTCTATCTACAATTTGTCCTTCCCGCAAGATGCACGGGTTAGGGTGGTACAGAAATTGTGGGAATGGCTAACCAATGACTCATCCAACATGAGACCCAAGCCACAAGAGGGAACCCAGCCATGACACTGCCAGGAGGGCCAACAACCAGAGGCTGGAGAGCCTGGAGTCCTAGAATAGTATCAAACAGGACTGGAAAACAGTCTATGAGATGATTCCTAATGAAAGTCTGCTATACTTGTAGACAGGAACTGAGCAAAACCATCATCAGAGAGACTTCATGCAACAACTGATGGAAACAGATGCAGAGACCCACTCCCAAACATTAGGTAGAGCTCAGGGAACCCTGCAGAAGAGGAGGAGAAAGAAAGAAAGATAGGAGCCAAAGGGTTGAAGGGCACCACAAAGAAACCCACAGAACCAACTAACCTGGCCTAACATGAGCTCACGGAGACTGAGCTGACAACCAAGGAGCCTACATGGATCTGACCTAGACCATATATCATATAGTTGTGTAGTTTGGTCCTGTGGGACTCCTAACAGTGTGAGGTAGGGGTTCTGTCTCCAACTCTTTTGCCTGTTTTGGAGACCCTTTACCCCCTACTGGGTTACCTAGTCCCAGCCTTGATATGAAAGGAGGTGTCTAGTCTCATTGCAACATTTTTTTTTCATTGTAACTTGATATACCATGTTTGGTTGATATGCCTGGGAGGTTTGCCCTTTTCTGAAGGGAAATGGAGGTGAGGTGAACTGGGGAGTAAAGGAAGATGCGAGGAAGGACTGGGAAAAGAGGAGGAAGCAAAAACTATGGTTGGGATGTAAAATGTGAATTTAAAAAATTTAAAAAGCAGTTTGTTACAAGTTAAAGGTGACACTGCCCCAGACCAGCAGTCCCTTGAGAGAGTAGGGAATTAGGGCTGAGACTTTTTTCTGAATAATTATTTGAAGTGACAAAAAAGATAGCCACTAAGGGATTGGAGGAGGATTAAAGGCAGCCCTGATGAAAGTAGCTGTTCATTGGAATCAGTTGCAAACTCAGTGGATCAACACACTCAGTCTCATCTCAGCCCTATCCAAGCACTGCCTTTGACTTGTGTATGTGAGTGTGTGCTGTGGGATACATCTGTACATGTAAAAGTCAGAGGACAACCTCGACTATCATTCTCCAGGCACTGCTCACTATTAGGGGAGTGGGGAGAGATAGCCTCTTTACTAGCCTAGGACCTACAAAGCACACTATGCTATCCAGTCAATGAGCCCCTGGCATCCACGTGTTGGGATTACAACCACACTTAGCTGGGTGTGACCCTTAGCTTGGAGGCCCCATTTTAGGGCTTGAATTTAAATCCTCATGCCTAAAGGACAAGCACCTTACCAACCAAACTACCTCTCCAGTCCCAAGAGAGTTAATAGCTTCTTTCCACTTTCTTCTTTGCAAACTATCTCTTGATTTCACCTATCCCAGACACTTTCAAATATCTAAAAGCCTGTCAGCCAAATCCCTGATACATAGCTGTTTAGTGGAGAAAAATGAGTATTTATATTTTCTGTGCTTGGCACTATTCTCATAGCTCCGTTGTTTCCCATTAAACCACACTACCTTTACTAAGGCATCAACTAGAGATTCCAGGGTATCGAGTGATAATTACATGGCAAAATGCAGAGAGAGTTGCCTTACATAATCCCAGTCATGTAGAACAAAATTTACCTATCTTTCATGGGAAACATACACGGAATTCTCATCATGTTATGTCCCAGTTGGTGGAAGGAATTCTTTCTTTCTGCTCTACGATTTCCATGTTTCACTGACTAAATATTTACTTTGTAAAATCAGAGTACTTTTAAACTCAGTATTACTACAGTTCCAATTTCCCCTTGACTCATATCCATGGGTATGTAATTTAATGAAGTAGAAAGCAGGTTATACTTTTGAAGTTATTTAATTGAATGATGAGATAAAGAATAGGAAGGAAGAAAACTTAAAACAAATAAGAGTGAACCTAAAAAAAAAAAATGGCGAAACTACTTCATACCTGGAATACAAACTAACTTGTAAATATAATCTGTAAAGAAAGTATTTTAGATTTCTTTTCTGTTGTTGTGGTAACACACCCTAACCAAAAGCAACTTGGGGTAGAAAACAGTGTATTTGACTTGCACTTCCCAGATTACAGTCTATGATTGAAGGAAGTCAGAACTGGAACCCCTTCCCAGCCAAGGAAGCATAGGAGAAAGCAGGGAGAATGCTGCTTGCTGGCTTGCTCCCTGGCCCACACCTTGACTAGCTTTCTTAAAGCGCCCAGACCCTCCTGCTTAAGGCAGGTGCCACTCACAGCAGGTTAGGCCCTCCCACATTTGTCAAGACCATCCCTCATAAGCATAGTTATGAGCCATTCTGATCTATGCAAATCTTCAGTTGGGACCCCCTCAGATGACTCTAGACTGTCAAATTAACAGCCGAAGCTAACCAGAACAACAACAAAAAAATACATATCTGGTTGACAGCTTCTAAAACTTAAGAAACTGTCCAATGTACTGCTGATTTCTTGTATTTGTCCAATAGCCATGTATATAAAAGACAGATACATTCATGAGCAAGCCTGAGATAGGTTCCGAAAGCATTGGAAATATATTAGCTCATAAAATCAAGTTATGCTACTCTTACTTGGGAGCTTAGTGAGAAACAAGTCTCTATAAGGTTATAACATCAGTAAAGATAATAGAAAGCATCTTGAGAAGACTGCAGAAAAAAAGAAAGCCATATTTCTCTGCTAATGGGGAAAATGCCATTACATGAAGCCTTTCTAGGAAGAGATCTATTGAGTGCACCATGAACTTGAGAATACTGTGTCAAGGAAAAGTAAGTCTCTGTGTACATTGATTTAAAGTTATAGCGCCTTGCCCTCCTTTCATTCCATATGGCATTTATTTCAGTAACTCAGAACTCTAAAGTGAGCTCATATCATACAGATAAAATCTATCTAGATCCCAGAACGGCAAATGTCTGGATTAAAGGGATCACTGTGAGTAGTCGTTAACCAAACCCCAAGTCACAATGCTACACCTGAAGCTGTCACTTGCTCCAGAGACTATTCCTCTGCCATAATGCAGCTAAATGAGATGATCTTTAGGACTGCTAGAAATTCTATGTCTGTGTGGCTGGTTGCAATCAGAAATAAGAAGCAAACAGCATTTTGTAGATGGTTTCAATTACTAGAGACCCCTCCTCTGTCTTACATTTTCTTAGTACACAAGGGTCCTATCCATCAGCCTTAATTCATCTTTCTGCAAATTCCTTCATTATGTCATACCATCCACCATGCTTCGACAATCATAATAAAGGTACAGCGAACTTTTCCTATGTCCAATACCATGAAAAGATTGAGTTTACTGAATCCTGACGATCACTGTATGATATACATGAAATGCTTTCTCATTTTCCAGCCTGTGAACATACAACACAGAAAGATAGTTTTATCTTCTTCCCATCAAATGACTTTGATACTCCTGTGTATAAACAGAACAGTCATTAAATTCCCTTAGTGACTTCCATGGCTATGGCGACAAGAACAAAAAGATTACAGGAGTAAACTTCCCAGAATGCACTGCTTCTGTTCATGGTTCTTGCAGCAGTCCAGTATCTCAAGAAATGCTTGAGCCTTGTCTCTCTGCAAACTATGTGGATTACAGGGTATTTTAGTGACAATTAAAGTCTTTGTACAATACGTTTATCTAAAGACAGGATTTCTGCACTCACAAACACTGATCATTAGCAGACCACATACCATCACCATGCCTTGATTGCAGAGATTTTCTTCCCATGTATGTGCAGGTGCTTATGAAGGCTAAAAGAGGATGTCAGACCTCTGGTGTTTGTGAGCCACCCAGTGTTGATGCTACGAACTGAATGCAGACTCTCTGCAAGAGAAATAGTGATCTTAATCACTGAACCATCTCTCCAACCCCCTTACTTGTGATTAAGCAATAAAGGAGCTAAAAAGATGGCTCAGCAGTTAAGAGCACTAGATGCTCTTCCAGGGGACCTGGAATCTTCTGGTTTCTGAGGGTACCAGGCACACATACGGTACACAGACACACATGCAGAAGACAAAACACCCACACAGCTAAGATAAAATAAAACTGAAAATATTTTTTTAAAAATATAAGTAAAAGCAATATAGCTGTTATGAACATTACAAGAACTGTAACAAGTATGATGTTAGGTAGGAACAGTAAAAATGTTTTGTGTCCTGCAGCAGTTTTCTATTCTCTATAATTCTTAATTTGCTCATTGGTTAAATGATGAAAGTATTTTACAGGTTCATTTGCCTTTTTCAATGAAGATTAAATGAAACAATCTATTTGAAATAGTGAGACATAAAATAAATATAAGCTACAGTTATAAATATATAAAAACCAAAGATGGTGATGATGATTATACAACTATATATATATATATATATATATATATATACACATATGTAAATACACAGATGCTAGAAAAAGAAAGATGGATGGGTAGATTAGAAGTGATCCTAAACATACAAAGGTTAATGCTTATTCTAAACATGGCATATCATTACGTACCATAATAGCTACAATATCAACCCAACCACAACAAGTGTCAAACTTCGATTTTTACAATAAATTTGATAACATTTTTAAAACCATGTAAGCAAGAAAACAGCCACACCAGAGACCTGACTTGGTCAATTTTTCACTACAAAAGCCTCTGGAGCCACCTTGTGGTCACAGAGCACAACAGCCAACAGCCAAATCAGGTTTAACCATTCAAAGAGCAAAGTTGTTTCCATGATTAGTGATTGGGAAAAGACACAACCCTCTCGCCAATGGAAACAGTGCCCAGAGTTTGCTATTTCTGACAAACATGCCTCTGTGCCCTTTTTATTGAATTACACTAACTAACCAGTCTTCCTGCACAGTTTTACTGTTTCCCAAGTGTACTGGGTTCTACAGCTGCTAACCTGTGACTAGCACAGGCTCAGAGACCTGCAAGACAGATTTTCAGGTGCAGGAGATAGAAAAGGTGGCTTTTGAGACACTAACAGGAATTTTTCAAGCAAATTGAGGACAGATCTGTAGCGAAGACTGAAAACAGAAATTCAATCCAATAAATTACTTTTTATCCTCAAGTACTGTAAATCATGATCTTTCTGAAGGTCTTAAGATGCTTACTGTAAATCATGGTCTTTCTGAAGGTCTTAAGATGCTTACCCGTGTGAAATCTTCCAGAAGTATTAAAGACCACAACCGGTGCTTGGCTCACAAACACAGTAGATCTGGGGGAAGACTCCTGAAGTACTTAGAATACTAACATCTCAACACAAATATGCCTTTCTTCTCCTGGTTTGGTAAGGAGAGAAATATTCACACCTGAGAGATTAAGTTCAAAACATCTCCTCTCTGTCATGTTAATTCTAAACCAGATAAATTCCAAGTTGTCAAACTACCTCTTCTGTGAACCTTGGTCCCTTCAATCTTTTTTCTATTACCTAATGTTTGTTATGATTTTCAGTGGGTACAATCAGTCGCATGCCCCCTTGCCTCTTGGTTTAATTCACATAAATGGTATGTATTCATTAAAGGCAGGAAGCAAATCTTTAATTTTGGGAATTTCAAAGTTTATACTTCCCAGTCAAATAGCCTTGATATCACAAGTTCTGGACTCAGTCATTATTAGACTCAAATTATATTTCTCTTCTTTTCTAATCACTGAGAGACAGGGATTAGAAATTTAAGAAAACTTCCTAATCCCTGTCTCTCAGTGATTAGAAATGGCCATAAATGTCCAAGAAGCCTACAACACACCAAATCAATTGGACCAGTACAGAAAATTGTTCTGTCAAATTATAATCAAAACAGAAAATGTACAGAAGAAAAATAGAAAATATTACAAGCTGTATGGGGAAAAGGTCAAGTAACATAAAGGCAGACCTCTGAGAATTACACCAGACTTTTCACCAGAGATGATAAAAATCCAGAAGAATCTGACAGATGTCATGCAGACCATAAGAGAACACAAATGCCAGCCTTGGCTACTATACCCAGCAAAACTCTCTATCATCAAAGACGGAAAAACCAAAATATTCTGTGACAAAACCAAATTTAAACAATATTTTTCTACTAATCTAGTCATACTGAGAATATTAGAGTTAAAATTCCAACAGGACTGTAATCAAATCTGAGAAAACAAAAGAAACTAATCATGTCATAAGAACCCCAAAAGAGAGAAGTTCTCACACACAATACCTTCTTGAAAGCCAAAAATAACTGGAACTAACAATCATCAGTCTTTAATATCTCTCAACATAAATGGAATCAATTACCCAATAAAAAGACATAGGTTAACAAACTGGAAACATAAACAGGATCCAGCATTTTGCTGCATACAAGAAACACATTTCAGTGGCAAAGAAAGACACTACTTCAGAGTAAGGTGCTGCAAAAATATTTTCCAAGCAAATGGTCCCAAGAAACAAGCTGAAGAAGCCATTCTAATGTCCAAGAAAGTAGACTTTCAAGAAAAAGTTATCAAAAGAGATTGGTAAAGACACTTCATACTCATCAAGGAAAAAACCTACCAAGAGGAAGCCTCAATTCTGAATATATGTGCCTCAAGTGCAATGGCACTCTGATTTATGAAGAAAACTTTGCTAAAGCTCAAAATACTCATCTAACCACACAATAAAAAAGGGATACTTCAATGACCCACAGTCACCAGTGGACAGCTCATTGAAACAAAAACTAAACAGAGACACTATGTAACTAAGAGAAGTTATCAACCAAGTGGACTTTGCAGGCATCCACAGACCATTTCACCCACAAACAAAAAATATATGTATAGCTACTTCTCAGGACCCCCATGAAAATTTCTCCAAAATTGAGTATATAATCAGAGACAAAAGAAGTCTTAACATACACAAGAAGATGGAAATAATAGCATGTATTCTATCATATCATCAGACTAAGACTGATCTTCAATAACAACAAGAACAACAGAAAATTCACATACTTATAGAAATAGAAAAACTCTCTGCTCAATGATAACTTGGTCAGAGAAAAAATAAAGAAAGAAATTAAAGACTTTCTACAGTTTAATGAAAACAAAGATGCAGCACACGCAAACTTTGGGACAGAAGAAAAGCAGTGTTAAGTGGAAAATTCACAGCGCTGAGTGCCTTCATTAAGAATTTTAGGTCATCTTATTCCAGCAACTTAACAGCATACCTGAAATCTCTATGACAAAAAGAAGCAAACACATCTCAGAGGAGTAGATAGCAGGAAATACTCAAACTCAGGACTGAAATCAACCCCATAGAAACAAAGAGCAAGATACAAAGAATCACCAAAACCAAGAGCTGGTTCTGTGAGAAAATCACAAGATAGACAAACCCTTAGTCAAACTAACTAAAGGGCACAGAGACAGTACCCAAATTAACAAAATCTTAAATGAAAACAAAGACATAACAACAGAAACTGAGGAAATTAAAAAGTCATCATGTCTTACTAGAAAAGTCTATGTTCAACAAACCTGGAAAATCTAGATGAAATGGATGATTTTATAGACAGGTACCACATACCAAAGTTAAATCAAGGTAAGATAAACTACCTAAACAGTCCTATATCCCTTACAGAAATAGAATCAGTCATTAAATATCTCCCAATAAAAAAATTCCCAGCACAAATGAGGGCATTGATTATCTAATCTGGAATCAGTCTGCACAAATAATCTTTGAAGCTTTAAAGACAGGTGATTTTGGCTCCAACGCTAGCACTTCCAGATACCTCCAAACCTTTTCATCTACAGGCCCATGAAACAAAAGTTACTTCAAAGGATGTGGAACCACACATTTTAGGCCCATGGAATCACAGTTTACTAGACTTGTCCAAGATATTGTACCATGTATCTTCAGGCTGGTCCCCTTGTCTAAGTTGACTACCAGTATTCCAGTGAAAGAAGCAGAGAAGTTAACTCTGGGTTAGTATCTTATACTTATATCACCCTATATAATTGAGGCTCTTCTCAAAGGAACATCAGAACCCTGGCTGTTTAATGCATGTGTGAAACAGTAGCAGGTCCTACTTCCGAACCATCCCAGAGTCTCGTTTGAAAAACCCGGTGACATCAATCTTGCTACCATCTTGCCAGATGATAACCCACACATGCTCATCAGTAACTGTATATGGAAATAAACATGATGAAAGGGATTTGTCTAGATCTAATGGACATCCCTACATCCCATGAAAGATTCTAATGCAATACTCAACATAGATGAGAAATCTTCATTAAACATGGAACCAGGTACACAGGGGCTTCAGCAGATATTGCAACTGAATTGATATGGACCCAGAACTCATAGCCCAAATATATGGTGAAAAAGAAGACCTGTTATCAAATATTAGGAATATGATTTCATTACTGCATATGTGGATGTTATGATCTATAGAAAAAGAAAGATTATCACAGCTGGCAAGAAGGGCATTAAAAACAAAGAGGGATTCTTGGCTCTCCTCCAAACTATTTGCCTTCCTCCATTAGGTTCTTGCTTTCAATCCTGAGGACATAGACTCAATGATTCCCTTGAGGTCAAAGATAACCAGGGCACTGACTTAGCTGTCTAAAACATGGCCTAAAGAACAGTAGATTCTAATGACATTCTTGTGACATATTGTGACCCACTGCAGCCTGAGACCTCAAAATTGTATAATCAAAATTGTAACCAAGGGGAAATAAGAAATGTAAAAATATCTGAAGGACAGCCAAATGCAAACATTGGTGGTAGACACCAGAGGAAAGAATCACTCTGCTTGAAAATATTGGTAAGGCTCTGGTAACTAAACTTAGCCAGGCTATCTGACTGGTGACCACAATACTTTCTAAGTTGCTCAGAAAAAAAAGGTATGTTATAACAAGACTTGACAGCCTGGCCCAATTTATTTAAGCAATATGTCTGATTTATAGTAAAATAAATGTAAACAGAGAACTTCTCCCAGAAGGGGATAAATTTGAGGGGCAAAAAATATGGTCAACTGTAGGAAACTGACTTCACTGATATTTGGCCTGCTAGGGGAGAATAAGAGTACATGCCTGTTTTTAATACCTTATCTGAATGGGTAAAGTGTTATCCACTAGTCTGAAAATGCTCAAAGAGTAGCTCAAAAGCTCATCCACGTACTGGAGTGACAATTTTACCACTCCTCAGAATTGTGTCAGACAATAGCGGAGCATTCATAGCCAAAACTTGTCAATTAATAGTAAATCATTTATTCATAAATGGGAATCTTTATTGTGCTTGCAGACCTCAGAGATCTGAACACATGCAAATAAAGAATAGTTCATTGATGGAAACAGTACAAAACTCTCAGTAGAGGTCAGGGAAGGGTGGATGGGCCTCCTCCTTATTTTGGTACTATTGTACCCAGTACTGGGAGGGATTCATCCCCATAATATTTGTTTGGAATGCATCCCCCATTGCTTCCCAGGCTCAGAGATCATCAGTTGGCTAACTCTAACTATTTCTTTTTCATTATCCAGGTCCTCCAGTTCTCCATAAATGCAATTCATCTGACTAACTGAAAAACAGAGAGTGGACTTCTGACTTCCCAATATATCTTCAGCCACCTTTAATCCTTTTCATAGTGATACTACCTGGCTGAATGAGGTAGCCCAGGACAACACAATCACTTTGAAAAGGATTTGTATGATTTTTTCATTCTTAAACCTGAGAGGTTAGGTCATATTGTACCATAGATGCAGCATACCAAGCTCAAGAAGGCAGAAGCCACAGATGACAGTGCCAAACACAGTCCTTCCTGAGCATATGGACCCATTAAAATTGAGGTTTCATTAGATCTGAGGCCTTTCCATCCCCTATCCATTCAATTGAGTCTTGGGTATCTTATAAATACAGGATCTCCTTCTCGTCTGTGCCCAAGCACTAAGCAGATCCTGGGCTTCAGCTTGCACCCAATCTTACAAAACCCAGAGGAGGCAGGGCTCCCAGGAGCTCTAACCCTGACAGTATCTTATGTAAAGAGACAGCAACACCTACCACAAACAGGGAGCAACTGGAACCTACAGGGACCCAGGAATTCACTCCTGGCCTGAGGCACTGGTTCCTTCCATCTGTGCCTGAACACTGAGTAGATCTTGGGCCTCAACTCTAACCCGGCCACAACACTCACCCCAAAGAGTTCTGACACAACCAAAATAATGTGAAAGACAGGCTCCAGAGACAGAACAAATAGCACTAAGGAGATCCAGATGGTGAAAGGCAGGCACAAGAACATAAGAATCAGCAACCCAGGGTACTTGGCATCATCAGAACCTAGTTCTCCCACAATAGAAAGTCCTGAATTCCCCATATCACCAGGAAAGCAAGATTCAGATTTAAAATTACTTCTAATGATGATGATAAGAAACTTTAAGAAGGACACAAATAACACTCTTGAAGAATTTGAGGAGAACACAGGTAAACAGATAGAAGCACTTAGAAAGGAAACACAAAAATCCCTGTAAAGAATTACATGAAAACACAAACAGGTAAAGGAATTGAACAAAATCATCCAGGACAAGAAAATGGAAGTAGAAACAATAAAGAAGTCACAAAAAGAGATACCCTGGAGATAGAAAACCTAGAAAGACATTAGGAGTCATAGACTCAAGCATCACCAACAGAATACAAGAGATAGAAAAGAGAATCTCAGGTGCAGAAGATACCACAGAAAACATTGACACAACTGTCAAAGAAAACACAAAATGCAAAAAGTTCTTAACCCAGAACATCTAGGAAATCTGATACATGATGAGAAGACCAAACCTAAGGATACTAGGTATAGAAGAGAGTGAAGATTCCAAACTTAAAGGGCCAATAAATATCTTCAACAAAATTATAGAAGAAAACTTCCCTAACCTAAAGAACAAGATGCCCAGAAACATACAAGAAGCCTATAAAACGCCAAATAGACTAGACCAGAAAAGAGATACCTCCCATCACATACTAATCAAAACACCAAATGCACAAAACAAAGAATATTAAAAGCAGTAAGAGAAGAAGGCCAAGAAACATATAAAGACAGACATATCAGAATTACACTAGAATTCTCACCAGATACTATAAAAGCCAGAAGATCCTGGACAGATGTCATTCAGACCCTAAGAAAACACAAATGCCAGACCAGGCTACAATACCCAGCAAAACTCTCAATTACCGTAGATGGAGAAACCAAGATATTCCATGACAAAACCAAATTTACAAAATATCTTTCCACAAACCCAGCAGTACAAAGGATAATAGAGGGAAAGCTCCAATGCAAGGAGGGAAATTATACCCTAGAAAGAGCAAGAAAGTAATCCTCTTCCAACTAATCCAAAAAAAAAGATAGCCACACAAACAATGCCACCACTAATAACAAAAATAATAGGAAGCAACAATCTTCTCTCCTTAATATTTCTTAACATCAATGGACTAAATTCCCCAATAAAAAGACAGACTGGATACCTCAAGAGGACCCAGCATTTTGCTGCATACAGGAAACACACCTCAGTGACAATAACAGACACTACCTTGGAGTAAAAGGCTGGAAAACAATTTTTCAAGCAAATGGTCCTAAGAAACAAGCTGGAGTAGTCATTCTAATATCAAATATAATTGACTTTCAACTTAAAGCTATCAAAAAGGATAAAGAAGAACATTGCATGCTCATTAAAGGAAAGGTCAACCAACATGAACTCTCAATTCTGAACATCTATGCACCAAATACAAAAGCACCCACTTTCATAAAAGAAACCTTACTAGAACTCAAAGCACACATTGCACCTAACACAATAATAGTGGGAGACTTCAACATTCCACTCTCAGCAGTGGACAGATCATAAAAATAGAAACTAAACAGAGATACAGTGAAACTAACAAAAGTTATGAACCAAATAGATTTAACAGATATTTATAGGACATTTTATCCTAAAACAAAATAATATATACCCTTTTCTCAGCACCTCATGGTACCTTCTCCAAAACAGACCATATAATTGGTCACAAAACAGGCTTCAACAGATACAAGAAAATTAAAATAATCCCCTGCCTTCTATCAGATCACCATGGACTAAGGCTGGTCTCCAATAACAACAAAAACAATGGAAAGCCCACATTCATGCAGAAACTAAACAACAATCCACTCAGTGATACTGTGGTCATGGAAGAAATAAAGAAAGAAATTAAAGACTTTTTAGAATTTAATGAAAATAAAGCTATATCATACCAAAAGTTATGAGACACAATGAAAGCTTTGCTAAGAGAAAACACATAGCTCTAAATGCTCAAAAAAACTGGAGAAAGCATACACTAACAGCTTGACAAAACACCTGAAAGCTCTAGAACAAAAAGAAACAAACACACTAAAGAAAAGTAGAAGGCAGAAAATAACCAAATTCAGGGCTGAAATTAACCAAGTACAAACAAAAAGAGCTATGCAAAGAATCAATAAAACCAGAAGCTGGTTCTTTGAGAAAATCAACAAGATAGATAAACCCTTAGCCAGACTAATCAGAGGGCAGAGAAACCATATCCAAATTAATAAAATCAGAACTGAAAGGGGTGACATAACAACAGAAACTGAGGAAATTTTTAAAAAACCATCAGATCCTGCTACAAAAGCCTATATTCAACAAAATTGGAAAATTTTGGATGAAATGGACTATTTTCTAGGCAAATACCAGTTACCAAAGTTAAATCAGGCCCAGATAAACCATCTAAACTGTACCATAACCCCAAAAGAAATAGAAGCAGTCATTGAAAGTCTCCCCACCAAAAAAAGTCAGGGACCAGATGGTTTTAGTGCAGACTTCTACCAGACCTTCAAAGAGGACTTAATACCAATTCTCTATTAACTGTTCTATGAAACAGAAACAGAAGGAACATTACCCAATTCATTCTGTGAAGCCACAATTACGCTCAAACCTAAATCACACAAAGACCCAGCAAAGAAAGAGAACTTAAGACCGATCTCCCTTATGAATATTGATGAAAAATACTCAATAAAATTCTCACAAACTAAATCCAAGAATACATTAAAACAAGTATCCATCATGATCAAGGCTTTATCCCAGGAATGAAGGGATGGTTCAATATACAGAAATCCATCAATGTAACTCACTATATAAGCAAATTCAAAGAATAAAAATCACGTAATCATTATCACTAGATGCTGAGAAAGCATTTGACAAAATTTAACACACCATCATGATAAAAGTCTTAGAAAGATCAGGAATTGAAGGCCCATACTAAACATAGTAAAAACGATATACAGCAAACCAATAGCCAACATCAAACTAAAAGAAGAGTAACTTGAAGCAATCCCACTAAAATCAGTCATTAGACAAAGCTGCCCACTCTCTCCCTACCTATTCAATAAGGTACTGGAAGTCCTAGCCAGAGCAATTAGACAACAAAGGGAAGTCAATGGGATACAAATTGGGAAGGAAGAAGTCAAAATTTCACTATTTGCAGATGATATGATAGTATACATAAGTGACCCCAAAACTTCCACCAGAGAACTCCTAAACCTGATAAACAGCTTTAGAAAAGTGGCTGGATATAAAATTAACTCAAACAAATTACTAGCCTTCCTCTACTCAAAAGATAAACAGGCTGAGAAAGAAATTAGGGAAACAACACCCTTCACAATAGTCACAAGTAATATAAAATACCTTGGTGTGAATCTAACCAAGCAAGTAAAACATCTGTATAATAAGACTTCAAGTTTCTGAAGAAAGAAATCAAAGTGATCTCAGAAGATTCTCATGGATTGGATGAATTAATATAGTACAAATGACTATCTTGCAGAGAGCAATCTACAAATTTAATGCAATCCCCATCAAAATTCCCACTCAATTCTTCACAGAGATAAGGAAGGGCAATTCTCAAATTCATTTGGAATAACAAAAAACCCAGGATAGTGAAAATATTCTCAACAATAAAAGAACTTATGGGGTAATCACTATCCCTGACTTCAAGCTGTACTACAAAGCAATAGTGATAAAAAAAAAAAAAACTGCATGGTATTGGTACAGAGACAGGCAGGAGGATCAATGGAATAGATTAGAATACCTAGAAATGAACCCCAATACCTATAATCACTAGATCTTTGAAAAAGAAGCTAAAACCATCCAGTGGAAAAAAAGACAGCATTTTCAACAAATGGTGCTAGTTCAACTGGAAGTCAGCATGTAGAAGAATGCAAATTGATCTATACTGATTTTTTTGTACAAAGCTCAAATCTAAGTGGAATAAGGACCTCCACATAAAACCAGGTACACTGAAACTAGTAGAAAATAAAATAGAAAAAAGCCTTGAACACATACATGGGCACAGAAGAAAAGTTCTTGAACAGAACACCAATAGCTCATGCTCTAAGATCAAGAACTGACAAATGGGACCTCATAAAACTGCAAAGCTTCTGTAAAGCAAAGGACACAGTTAATAGAACAAAGAGGCAACCAACAAATTGGGAAAAAATCTTTACCAATCCTACATCTGATAGAGGGCTAATATCCAAGATAGACAAAGAACTAAAGAAATTAGTCTCTAGAAAATCAAATAACCCTATTAAAAATGGGGTGCAGAGCTAAACAAAGAATTCTCAACTGAGGAAACTCAAATGTTGGAGAAGCACCTAAAGAATTGTTCAACATCCTTAGTCATCAGGGAAATGAAAATCAAAACAACCTTCAGATTCCACCTCACACTAGTCAGAATTGCTAAGATCAAAAACTGAAGTGACAGTAGATGCTGGTGAGGATGTGGAAAAAAAGGAACACTCTTCCATTGTTGGTGGGATTGTAAACTGGTACAACCTCTATGGAAAGCAGTTTGGTGGTTCCTGAGAAAATTTAACCTAGTATTACCTGAGTATCCAGCTATATACCACTACTGGGCATATACCCAAAGATGTTTCAACATACAACAGGGACACATCCTCCACTATGTTCATAGCAGAAATATTTGTACTAGCCAGAAGCTGAAAAGAACCCATATGTCCTTTAACAGAGGAATGCATACAGAAAATGTGGTACATTTACACGATGGAGTACTACACAGCTATTAAAAACAGTGAGTTCGTGAAATTCTTAGGCAAATAGATGGAACTAGAAAATATCCTGAGTGAGGTAACCCAATCACAAAAGAACACACATAAAATGCACTCACTGTTAACTGGATATTAGCCCAAAAGCTCACAATAAGTAAGATACAATCCATAGACCACCTGAAACTCAAGAAGAAGAAGAAAGACCAAAGTGTGAGTGCTCTGGTCCTTCTTAGAGGGAGTATCAAAATACTCAACCAGAGCTCCCAGGGTCTAAACCTCCAGCCTGGGAACACAAAGGGAGGGACTCATGACTCCACCTGTATAGGTAGTTGATGGCCTTGTTAGGCATTAGTGGAAGAGGAGGGCCTGGGTCCCTGAAAATTTGAATTCCCTAGTGTTGGGGAGTTTGAGAAAAGGGTGGTGGGAATGAGTAGATGGTGGGGACACACCCTCATAGAAGTATAAGGAGGGGGATGAAATTAGGGGTTTGGGGAGGGAATGGGAGAGGGGATAATATTGAAAGGTAAATAAATAAAATATCCAATAAAAAAGATAATGCATCTGACAATTGTAGTCAAGCAGTTGAGATTTTTGTCAACAATTTATTATGAAGATTTCACATAATCCTCAAGAACAGGGTTTTGTGGCAGAAGCCCATGGAAATCTAAAAAGATTGGTGAGACATAATGTTGCTGACATAAAGAATGATGCCTACCTGTGAGCTTGCTGAAAGCCCTGACAAGGATTACTAGGGAACTGTAGTGAACATGTGTTCCTGACCCACCTTTGCTTGACTATAACACAGATGGGACAAGCTGGCTTTTCTCAAGTTTTTAGACTTTGTGGAATAGAGAATCAGAAAGAGAAATTATAATGATTCTTGTATTCTTCTTAAAGGTGACCAGCTATTAGTACTCAATCATGTACTGGTCTAGAAATCAATACAATATTGGAAATAACAGTCTACTTTTGAAAGACTGGATCTAGACATTGCCAGAGACAATTGGAAGTTAGCTGGAGCTCAATATGATGTTACAATAACAAGAGATAAAGTTGGGAAAGGATATGGATTTTAAACAAGGGTCAGTGCATGTTTTAAGGCTCTTTAAATTGTCTAGCTAAAACTGGTTTTGTCTCTTCTACAGTATTTACTGTAAGTTGCTGCATTGACTGTATAATTTCTAATTGTGTTAGTGTGTTGAAACCTGGCATGTCTGTTATGGAGGTCTATCAACAAGCTTTTGTCTCACTGCCCTGAGTATTAGAAAACATTGATTCTCTGAAAAAAGCTTGAAAGTGACAGAAAA
>JANHMN010000016.1:11675708-11694275 GCA_030674055.1 Rhabdomys pumilio
ATTAGAAAACATTGATTCTCTGAAAAAAGCTTGAAAGTGACAGAAAAAGTGAGTTAGGCATTAAGCAGAAGCAAGAGGTTAGCAGGCCTGATTATTGCCGGTATAACAACTTTAATTTCATTAATTACTAGCACCACTGCTTCTGCAATAGCATTGACACAAGGAATTAAGACAACTACTTTTGTTAACCATCTAGCAAAAAATGTTGCTAATGTATTGAGTATACAAAATGATTTATATAAGTATTTGGAACAACAGATGATGCTCTATAACCTATTCAGATTATCTGAAGGAGGTTCAGGGTTCAAGATTTAGGAGCCATCCCAACTGTCATGACAAATATCATTGGAGTAGTGTCACTTTTGAAATTCACAATGATTGTCATTATAATTAGAAAAAAGTTTAAAGACACCTGTAGGATATTTGGCATAATCTTAACAGTTCTCTGGGAGTGTGTACTTTGCATAATGAGATTATGAATTTAAAGAATGCTGCTCTGTTGAGCTTTGATACTGCAGATAATGCCGATAAAATTATCCATGGCCTGAGGTCAGTATTTCCATTTTGTTCAAACCTCAGGAATGGTATATATAGCTTGATCAGGCTAGCCCTTCTTGTCCTGCAAATAATTTTATTCCTGCCCATCATGTTAAAGTTTGTCTATAACTACATCAACAGGCTGGCAGCCAAAGTACATGACTTGACACTGATAATGGACCTCCAGACAGAGTTATTAATTTAACAAGCTGGCAAGCCAAGGACAGTTAAGATTCTGCACAGAGCCTTACCAACATAAGACAGAAGTGCATTTCGTTTGATAATGTATATTCTATGATGGGTAAAGAAGGCATTCTTGTCAGAATGACATAAGGCGGGCTCAGTCTTATTAATGAAATAAAAAAGGGGGGAGAGGTGTAAAACCTCTGGGGTGATTGGCAAGAAGATGACAGGAACGAAGGACAAGGAAATAGGCTGCCTGGCAGGAATATTCCATTGGCAAGGACAAGGAAGTAGGCTTCAGGCAGGAATATGACATTAGGCTAGAACAAAGAAGTGATTTCAGGTAGGAATCTCAATCTTAGGCTAGAACAAAGAAGTAATTTCAGACAGGAATCTAAATTTTAGGCTAGAACAAGGAAGTAGGCTTCAGACATAAAAATGATATTTAGAAAGGGAAGTAGGCTCAGATACTTTGGTCATCCTGATAAGCCTTTAGAAACAGTGATCACGGGGTTGTTCACATAATTGGGTTTAATGCCTTGCTTTTCCTTTGACTATTTATGGATATTATATTGCTTGTTCCTTGATTATTTGCATCTATTGTATTGCAAGACCCTCAACCTAAAACTGACATTAATACAGGCATGTAATTAAAATGGTATAAAAGCATAAACGAAGAGGGAGTATAGAAATGGGGTTCTTGGGAGGGGAAACGGGGAAAGGGTACGATATCTGTATTGTAAATAAATAAAAATCCAATAAAAAATTCAACATAAAATAATTTGAAAATAAAAATAAATAAATAAATAAATAAATAAATAGATAGATAGATAGATAGATAGATAGATAGATAGATAGATAGATACAGGATCATAGTCCAAATGGCAACACTCCCAGGCCTGGAACTTCAAACTCAGAAAGGAAGATACTGGAGAAGTGATGACTAATGGAACTACAGAGCAGCAATCCATTGTCCCTGTTCACCTTTGCTCACGATGCATACTTTGTCTGGTTGTATTAGAGGAAGGGAAAATGTGGGATTTTATCTTTTGAGGAAGAGACACAAACTACAATTTGATATTCCCCGCTGGACATGAACTCCTATATTGCCAAGAGCAAGGGACTTTACATTGCAAAAAATGGGATTGTGAAAACAAATGTCTGAATATATTGGAACAATGTCTCCTCCCAAGGCATGTGCACAATAAGAAAATATAATCCAACTTGCATAAAATTAAAGGTGCAGGAGAATGATTTTTGCCTCTGGGAAACAGGAAACACTGGGGAACTGAACTGTGGTACATGAATGGAGCCTAGGGGTAGATTTATCATGGAGAAGAATCTCCCTCAAGCAAGGACCCTAGAGCTTTAGGTACTAACAAAGATGAGCTGCCCATGCCAAGGCCCTAACCAACTCTCCCATCCAAAGTGCTTGACTTGTAATGAAGCAGAGATAAATCTCTAGCTTTGAAAGGAGAAGTTGCCAAGGAGTATCCCATGAGTCAAAAGAGAGACTCCAGGGAAGGGCACCTCAAAATGGTCAATATGGGGCAAGCTGGTCAGCAGGTAGGCTATGGCAGTTTCCAGTGACATCATCAGTAGTCACTTCCCTGGACAATCTCTTGTATCCAGGAGAACCCTAGAATCTTCTGTGACGTCACCAGTGTTGTGGTAACACCACCTGCCTGTGGGGTATTCCTTCAGAGCCTCTGGGTTCACAAGCAGTCATGTTGTCCATGCTGCTCAGGCTATTTAGGAGGGACAATAAAATACAACCAGAGGCCAGACCTAGGCAGAAGGCATTCTGTAAAGCAGGAAGAAGGAGATGGCCCTGGGGAAGACACAGTGAGTCCTGGGCAGTGGTTGGGGAAGCTTCCTGGAGGAGGGGGCCTTGAGCAGGTCCTTACAGGAGAAGGACTTATCATCTAGAGCATCGACATTCCTCAATGGCAGACCCAAAGTCGAGAATTTCTGATGATTAGTTTAGCAGAGATCCAGGAATTGACAAGCCTACAGTTGCTGTGCTCACAGATCTGAATTTTCTGCTGAGTGGCAAAGGATGCCAGGAGGAAATTCTGTGAGAATAACAAAGTCTTGCTCTCAGGATAGAGTGCTGAAGCATTTTATCCTCAATAGATGCCTGTAGGTTACATGAATATGTGATGCCAAGAACAGAGAAGGATATTTCCCCTTGTCATGTATTAAGGTCTCAGAGACTCTGGTCTTGAACACACATGATGTGGGTTGAATCACAGTCTGGGAGATGTTTGGTGCTGGTGTTTATAGTCAATCTTTTTTGTGCTAAGCAGTACAGACTACATTGTCAGATATAAACTAACAATGCCCTCAATTTCTTCTTGACTAGGAAAGCTTAAGCACTTCAGGGTTAGTGGGACTGCAGTAGGGACTGAGCCATATGTTTAGTGATGATGGTTGGGAGCAGGGACATAGGTGAGGAGCCCAGCTTGAAGATAGCTTTCCTGCTTTTTCAGGGATTCACTGTATCTCTAGAATTCCCTCTTCCTCAAGCTTCTGTTTTGGACTTAGCATGGTTTTTCCTTTCCCTGTCATATTTTCCCTATAAGTTTACTTGTGTTTATCTACATGAACGGTATGTTGAGAAAGAGTCCTCCCAAGCCTACACCATCAGTGAGCAGGAGCAGGGAATGAAGAGGTTAGAGAAGCTCAAAAGGGACCTTTAGATGAGGAATAGTGAGAGAGACAAACTCAGGGGAATCCTGGCACATTGTACTGACAAGGATTTGAATGACAGGTAGTCATTATGCCCAGTTCTTGGCTGACTATCTTGGGCCTACTCTGTTGACCCCAGATTTCTTTATATCATAGGAGGCTACAACTCCAGGCTGTCCTCATGTCCAAATTCATTTTGCTGACTGGATTTTAGACAGAAAATTTGAAGTTCAGATAGGAGTAAGATGGATTCAAAGGCTATTTTGATTCCTCCAAAAGAAAATCATAGCCCATGGCATAAATTACAGTCTGGAATTAACTGCAGTACTGGGTGAGCTCTCATCATGCATTTTAAGAAGCCTGGACTGCTGTGGCTTTTTTTTTTGGGGGGGGGAGATGCTAGCGGTTGTGTGTTTATGGTCAATCACATCTGTAATTTCCTGGACCTGCTTTGGGTCTGTTTAGTCCTGTCAACAGCTGGAAGGACCTGGTTCTACATGCTGCCCCTCAGTGTGACTAGATTTACTGCAAGTCATCTGTTCGTTATACACAGAGAAAATGCCACATCACTGTATTTATTTGGGATTCTGAGTGTGAGTGTGTGTGTGTGTGTGTGTGTGTGTGTGTGTGTGTGTGTGTGTGTTCCACTTAAGATCCAGAGAGTCTGTGTAGTGTGATGGGGCCTGAGGATTTACCTGACTCACTTTTTAGGTAATGATCGTGGTGAGGCCGTGGAGCCTCACTTGTAGCAGCAGAACAGGTGACCTCTGTGCTCGCCTCTGATGGGCATTGAAAACTCCTGATATAAGTAATAAACCTTTTTCTCTGTAAATACTGATTATGTCCTTTGGGAATTAATGTAGCAGTAGACACAAGGATTTAGAAATATTTGTCTATAAACAGAAAGAGTCATTACAGGTTTAAGTTGGACTCAGGCCTGTGGCACAGGCTCCTGGAAAGTTCTTGGAGACCTGATCTATTCCTCAAGCCTCCTCAGGGCGCTAAAGCAGGTCAGCTCCCTTCTTTTAGTTCCCCAGCTCTACTGGGCCCAGACCAAGTGTAACAAGTTGAATAAGCACCAAGAGGACCCAGTAAAAAGGCGTCAGGATGTGGCATATGTGGGCTGGGGTAGTCCACAATTCAACTTGAATTGATGTAATCCTTGGACCCTTAGTTCAGGGATTATTTGCTCCTTGGGCCACGCCTTCCCACAGGATCAACTTTGAGACCATGATGCTGGAGATGCAACACGACCAGGTGATGACCTATCTCAAGAAAATTCCTCAGCAGATCAGTGAGGCCTTGTTCAAGTGCCAGGAGCTAACTAAAAAAAACCAACTTTACTGGTGAGTGACTAACAGTGTCCTTTCCCCAGCTCTAGGCACAGAATGTGTCTGCCCATCATTGTATTTGAAACAAAGTGAGGACTCTGGTTCTATACTGTTTGCCTCTCAACAGGAAGCTTGCCTCCCTCAAAGAAAGGCTCTAGGATTGTTGCCTCTTGGACTCATTTTGATCAAGTGTGATGAGTCTATGAGATCCTCCAAACATTGTCCTTCCCAGCTCAGTATCCTTTAGAGAGAAAAGGTGTGCACCTTGATGGAGACATCAGTCAACCTTGAGTCTCTCGGGCACTGAAAACACATTTATAGTTCTGGTTTGCATGAGACATATAGAAAGATGTGTACCTGTTGGGTCTTCTCTCCTCTCCTAGGGAAGGTTTGCCCTGTCTCTACCTAGAGGTGATTTTCTATTACCAAAGACACATATGCAATCATGGGGCCCATGTCCTCTTCTGGGAGATACATGAGTCTCTGTTGGTGTCAGGGTTTTCAGAAGTACCTTGAGTCTTCTGGAATGTTGCTGTCTTCTGGATTTGACCTTCCTATATGTGAGGTCCCATGGCTACTCTGGTCTGTAGTCTGGGGTTGTCTGGGGATCAGGGCCCATGATAAGCAGGGATGGTACTTGAACAAGCGGGAGGAAGATGGATGTTGCCTGGGAATCACCATTTCTTCTTTGTGGTTCAGCATCAGGAACTGTCACCTCCTGACAGAGTCTCTTCATATGAAGGCTCAAGTGAAAATTCTTTGGAACGAAAACAGGCAGCTGCTTAGGGAGCAGATTACACTGGAAGTGTGTTCTAAGGAAACAAAGAGGCTGTGTGTGGAGGCCAGCATGAAGATATATGACAAATATACCAAGCATATCCAACAGGTAGGATGCATGAAGGATGATCAGGAGCAGGTTGCCCTCATTTCTTACCATAAACAATGTCAAGTCCAGATAACCATCCTCCATCTTGTCCAGGCAGTCTCCTAAGTCTTATCCAGTTGTTCTGTGATCACTTACAAGACTTTCTGTGGAGTTAGGTTCTCTCAAGAAACTGGATGATTGGCAAGCACAACCTCCTGATTAACTACAAGCTGAAGTTCATTAAAATAGGTGGGATGAACACACATTACACACCTACATGCCATTGTAGTAGAGGGGTTCTATGTGGCTGCCTCCTTTGTAGTAGCACAGAACATTAAGTGATGGAGTCAGTGCCTGTAGCTCATTTGCTTTGGACCCATGGCTCCAGCTGCACATGTAGTGGAGGATGGACTTGTGAGACATAGGTGGGAGAGGAGGTCCTTGGTCTCATGAAGGCTGGATGCCCCAGTGTGGGAGAATTCAAGGGCAGGTAAGTGTATGGGGGGTCAGTGGCGGTACATCCTCATTGAAGAAGGAGGAGGTGGGATGGGATAGGGGGCTTCTGGGTGGGGAAGATGAAGAAAGGGGATAACATCTTAGATGTAATAAAATAGCTAAGAATGATTTAAGGAAAAAAAGGTGGGGTGGGGGGCTTGTGTTTTTTCTCTTCCTCAACCCATGCATTGCAAGATGGTCTCCTAACCGAGCCTAGACCTTGGTTCACACTGACAGAGCCTAACGGGTAGCTCTTCAGTCCTGGTTTCTGTCAATGTTGCTAGAGTTCTTTCCTGTAGCTTGTATTCAGGAGCTGACTGGATGGACAGGGATGTTTGAAAGGCTTCTCTCAGGCTGAGGGTTGGGGTGAGGAATGTGAGGCTTCAAGAGAAAAATTTCTCAAACTCTCTTAACCAAGTCTGCAGAAGTTACTAAGTTTTTTTAGTCCCCAAGTGATGGATTACAGAGTCCCGGGTCTCACGTGAAACATCAGATTTTCACAGTCTACATTCAGTGGTTCCTCCAGCGTTGTTGTCTCCTTATTGTTTCCTGCTTCTTATGATTTCTGGTATGTGTGTGTGGGGAGGGGGTAATATACATGTCTGTGACAAATATGTATATTGATGTGTGTGTTGAGAAGTCAGTTAATTATATGTGGTTTTCATCAGTCTTTCTGCAACATAGCCCAGGTCTTTCACTGATTCTGAACCTTCCTGTTTTGGTTAAGTTGTCTGACCAGCACCTTTGAATATTCTGTCACCTCCCAGGCAGAGCTCCTGGAATTGCTTTGTCTCAAGTAATTGCTACAAGGTTTCATTACTCACAGAGAGGAAGGACATGTTTACATGTTTCATTGTTTTGGGTTTTCTTATTGTTGTCCTAAGAAAATAATTTCTTAACATGAAAGAAGCCAATGCTGTCTGCTCCAGGTGTCAGACACACACAACTTGGCCCACTGTGCCTTCTCATGAGCATTCTTGTCATTTGGCTGAAATCAGCAGGGAAAGGAGGAGGGTGTTTGTTTGCCAGGATGGGTCTTACCCAAGACACCTAGGCTCCACATAACCCACAGTTGAGTTATTCAACCCTGTGATACGTTATCAAACAAACAGAACCCATGTTGCCAACACTTATAAGTGAATAATTTCATATCTAGCCTAGCCCAGCCTTCCCAAATCTTACCATGTGACCTCAGTTTCCCCTTCCCAGTCCTTCATTCATTACAACTTCCTAGCCCTGGATTTGGAGGCCCACCCATGTGAGGAACAACCACAAAGCAGACATGGTACTCTTAGAACCAGAACGGAATATGGGGCACAAAGGGGTGCTCAACAACACCTGGCTTCACACATGAGATAAAAGGTGGCCCCAAGGTGGTCTTATTCAAAGGGACCTTATGGACCTGAACACCAGACTTTTGTTGTAAGATGGGAGTGTGGGGCTCACCACAGTGTCAGTTTCAGTTCACTTTGCATCAAGGAAACATCAAACACAGCAGCAGGTCATCATGCTGCCCCTCCTAGCTCAATAGAACAAAAGGAGACAAATGGTGGTGTAAAGTCAGATTGTCAACCATTGGTAGTGGGAAAACTCTTTATCACTATTGAAACTGGTTATAGAGGGAAATCTATTTATGCATATTGAAATCACTTGTAGGAAAACCAAACACTGTGGTACATGGAGGTGAGTAGGAGGCTGCTGTGTCAAATCCATGGGCCTGAGAGTCAACAAGGCTGGCTAAGGGTCTGTGTCCCCTCTCTGCTCTTGGTAGATAGTGACTGCCTTCTAGAAGGTCAGGTGGCTCATTGCATCTTCTCAGCATCCTAGTTTGTTTTCCTAATTACCTCCTATCGTTTTCTTTCCAACTTTGCCTAAGCTTGACTCAGTTATCCTTGGCCTTGGAGTTTGTCCTGGGTATAACTCTATGAAACACTGAGTTGCTTGGTGTTGCATTTGCATCTAGCAGAAGGCCCAAAACTATGGTGAGGTGCTAGAACAGGGCTGCCTCAGACAGCCCCTTAGGCTCTTGGGAGTCTAAAGCACTCACCCTGTATTTTGTCTGTAGCACTCTGTAAAGGCTGTCATTCAAAAATGATTTGCTTTGAGTTAAAATCATCCTCAAGGAGGGCTGGAAGAAATGAGGAACTTCAGACATGGCTGATGATATAAAATGGGGCAGCCCTGTGAGAAGCCATGTACAACTCTTCAGAAACTGTATGCTTTCTGTAGTCCCCATTGACCCAGCAACTCCAGAACAAGAAGTAGGTGTCCACAGAGAAATTAGGGCAAATCATGGTTGTAGTGGTACTCCACAGAGCTGCCCTGAAATAGAAACTATCCAGATGTCCATCAGTCAAGGAGTGAACAAGTAGACTGTAGTCCAGCCCTTCCATGGACTATTGCCTAGGGTGAAAATACATGCGACCATTTGGTCTTGAACTAGTCAGACTTATTTTCCACAAAATATCCCTGACAGAATCTCCTTACATGGAGAAAAGTCTCACTTTGCATCCTGGTTACAGAGATTTCCTAGTTGTCTAGGTTCATAGCTTTGGTAACAAAGCCACACAGGCTGTGGAAAATGGAGGGCCTGCTGGAAGATGCTGCTAACTTTGGAGTCCCTGAGAAACAGTGAGCAAGAGGCAGGAACTGGCTAGTCCACTCCTATCCCATGTGTCTCTTCGCTGAACGAAGACAACTGTGCACAGCCTTGGGAACTTGCTAAGCAGGCTTGAATACCAGGCCAAAACCCTATATTTCCATCCTTTGTTTATTAGGATATAGCATTTATTTTATTGAGCTGTTTATAGGCTATGCCTACTATGTTCTTGTCCCATTCAAGGTTTTTTTCTTTTTCCTTTTTTTTTAAATTTACTCAGTTTGTATATGTGAGTACACTGTCTCTCTCATCAGACACACCAGAAGAGGGCATCTGATTTTACTAACAGGGATTGTAGGCTACCTTGCAGTTTTGGGGGATTGAACTGAGGACCTCCAGAAGACAAGTCAGTGCTCCTAATCGCTGAGATATCTCTCCAGGCTTTTGTCAATTCAAGGGTTTATTTCTTATGGCCTTATAGTGTCCTGGATGATCTCTTATATTAACATGAACAGGGAAAATCAAAATGTTTCTGCCATTGTATGTATGAACATGTGATTGTGTGTGTTCAGGAATGTGTGTGTCTGTCTTTGGGTGTGATTGTGTGTGTGTGTGTGTGTGTGTGTCCATTGCTGGGCTGAAACAATGCAACATCATTTAGCTATCTCTGAGATGAGGTACTAGGATAGGATAGCAGGAGCCAAGGAGATTTCCTTTACCTGTATAACTACATTTATGGGTCTCAGTCCTTCCACGTGATTCTCTGCCTCAGTCACCTAGGAGCAGCTCAGAATATTGTTCTGATCTAGTTTAAAAGAACTCCTGTCCATGATCACTCTTGTGATCCACAGAGTTTGTGTCGATTGTGTACTCTTTCTTCACTTCTGAGCTCTCTGGTATGATCTGAGCCTATTGTCCCTTAAGTCACCCCACAAATAATACTATAGTAGCTATACACATAGCAGGGGTATTCTTTTTCCTTCATGAATATTTGTTTTACAGTTCAAGGCTTTCTTTTTGGAAGATTTGCATGCAGCACACTCTTGCTGATTATAGTATCTCTTCAGTGAGCATTGATTTCCTGTGAGATGGATGCTCTGGGGATACACAGATGGAGGGGTTCACAAGTAGAACCAGGCAGGTTCCTGCACTCCAGATACAATAAGAGCCTTCACGTCGATGGTAGGTAGGTGCCCTAGAAGGCCTCTGTATAGTGTTTGATTCAGACATTGCTACACAGTTATTTTTCAGTATAATATATATGGACCATTGGAGAAATGTGGTGTTTTATTTTAACTCCAGCACAGTGTGTAGTTCACTGTCCACTTGCAAGCCACTTTTTAAATCTGAGAAAAAAATCCCAGGCCCAGGTGCTCTGTGGCCCTTCTCCTTTGGAGATACAAGGAATCACTTTAGGTGAAAGATCATACTGGATTGTCCTGCTCAATAAATCTGGTGTGTGCTGGATATCTGACATGGCAGGTCCTCAACAGGCCTTTGTCTCTTCCTCCCCTAGATCTGAAATAACTTCACCAGAAGCTCAAACAGGCAGACCAGGTCAAGATTTCCCTCAGACAGAACTCTTCACAAGGAGAACTGAGAGTGCAAGGCAAGTGAACCACCATTGCATCTCATCCCTATAACCATGGAAATCTTGGGCTGCACTTCCTTGCTTTCTTTGAGTTCCTATATGTCACAAGCCTTTTATTTTGTCTGGCCTCTGATCCAGCAAGAGTGCGTGTTTGGAAGGCTTCAGAGAAGTGCTGAGGGACATCAAGATCTGCTGGTCATCTAGGAGGAGCCTGAGAATGTAAATTTTTGCTTGTCCTGATGGGTCATCAAGGATAATTTCATAGAAGTTAGTCAAGTGAATTTTTAAGACTTTGAGATACATCTGTAACATGTCTCATGCTTTACCTTGGAAGGACTTGTCCATCAGCAAACCCTCCTCCCCAATGAGGCATGCCCTCATTCATCTTGAAGAGATCATTAGCATCTTTGACTGCCTCTGCACTATGTTTCCAAGGCCAGTAACAGGCTGTAGGTCTGTGCTGCAAACTCTGCAGCTAAAGAATGCTTCTTAGTTTAATTATTATGTTTTGGATTTGGTTAGAGTTTTGATTGCTTTGAGTATATGGTTTCTTTGTTTTCATTTGAAGTTTTGTTGTTTATTTATTTTTTGTTATGTTATGTTATTAATTTGTTTTACTAATTTTATATACCATATATATTGACTCCCCCACTTTAAGTTGGTATTGAATGAATTTAATGTATTTTTATGGATAAAAATGTAATCACTAACTTTTCCCTCATAAGAGCCTTCTGTATTCATGTGTGATTCACTATCTTGTAACACTAAAAGTATCAGGCAGGAATGAACATTTTCAAGTAGCATGTGGCTTAGGCTTCATTATTAGTTCCCAGCCAGTCACAGTTACACAGAGAATTGTGCTTTTGATGTGGATAGTGTGTCAAAATCTGTGGATCCCAATTTCATGATGAAAAGAGTATCCATGCTGTATCTTTGTTGTTATAAATTTAGCTATGTTAAAATGGACTACTATGTGGATGATTACATTAAACAAACAAAGTAGAAACACAAGTCTATTTCTCTAATACATCCCAAGAAATAAAAATATTTAATAAAGGAGTATAAAAGAAATCAGTAAACGTGGAGCTGTATGCCTCTTTTTTTCTTGAAATATAGCATCATTTATAAATGCACAGCAGAGAGATAATGAACTTCAAGATCCTTTTGGAGATGTTGGAAAATTTTTTTTTTTTTTTTTTTTTGCTCTTTAGGTCCTCTGAGAAACAAATTCTCAAGTGGATAAGCCATCTGTCAAACCACTGCCTGGACTTTTGTCCTTCCTTGTGTGGTGTATTAGCGGCACTGAATCACACCCAACCAAAGAGAGAAGATTCTTGAGACCTGTAGGGTCACATTCCTGGGGATGGCATGCTCAGTGTTTAAACTTTGAGGCCTCCATGTAGGGCATTAGAGTGGCTTCCTGATCATGCCTCAGGATCTCTTATTGTCAGGGTTAGAGCAGATCTCTCATGTCTCTTCCTGCATGACGGTGCAGATTAGGTTTATCAGATGAACTACAGAATTGAGAACTCTCCTAAAGGTGGAGGTGGTAAATAAATCATGTTGAAGTACCATCAAAACAGTGTTGAGATTAAGCTTCATACAAACCCAGGAGATGGAGCCTGAAGTAGAGGACACAGGACTGTGGTGGCGAGTATTTCAGTTCAAGACTAGCAAGGGAGAGGGATGGTAGATGTTGCCAGTATATTTTTCATGTGGTCTGGAAATTTCATCTGCCATCTTTTAGTTTTGAATTTAGCTTTATTTATAATTTAAAATTGAAAGAAGAATGCAGACATATTTTTCTTTCTTTTTCTATTTTTCTTTTATTGAAAATGTTTTTTTTTTAATACAATACATTCAGATTATGGTTTCCTCTCCTGAAACTCTTCTAAGATACTCTCTCCCACTCCTTCTATCTGAATTCACACCTTTTTTAATCTCTCCTAGACAACAAATAGCCATTTAGAAAATATTGATCAACCAGCCTGCCTCCATCTTAGGCTTGAAAACCATTTCAGAGTAAAGGAAAATTATGTTCATTGCTGGTTAGGATTAAATATGTCCCAAGGCTTGGGCTATACTCAACCAATAACCTTAACTCAAATGGTTCTGTATTACCTGCTTCAGAATGGCAACAATGCCTTTGTTTATCCTCAAGATAATCACCAACACCTGTGTTGATGACCCCCTGTTATGACCACTTTGTCATGATGCTCACCTTGCGACCATGTTTTTGTCTCTGTTGGTTTTCATGTTTCACTCGTTATGTTTAGGTTCAGCTTCTGTAACAGCACTCATTTGCCTGGAAGTCACTGGGAAGACTATTTTCTAAACATAGGCAGAAACGTGGAGGCAGAAACTGAAACAGAACCTGTGGAGAAACATTGCTTACTGGCTTACTCCTTATGGAACCTACTTTATTATAAAATTCAGAACCATGCCTTCAGTTGGCAACACCCACAATGGGCTGGGCCCACTCCCATCAATAATTGATCAGGAAATTGTCCAATAAAGTTGCATATAGGCCACCTTTATGGAGGCATTTTCTCAGTTGAGGGTCTCTCTTTTTCCAATTATTCTAGCTAATGTCAAGTTGATCATAAACTAGCTAGCATATTTGACAATGATAAATATACCCTGATAAAGAAATCAAGGAAACAATTGGATTCACAACAGCCTACAAAAGCAAATGATATTTTGGATAATTAAACCTAACCAAGTACATAAAAGACATCTAAAGTCTAAAACACTGAAGAAATTGAAGATGACACTAGAGGGTAGAAAGATCTGACAGAACCACAGACTGGTAAGATTAATATTGTGAAAATGAACAAACCTAATAGTTGCAGTGCGTGTAGATCCATGCCCTCACATTTGCCCACCATAGGAGATCATATATATAGCTAAATAGCCAGGGTAAACTTCCTTTTACCTTATAAGGTCATGTCCAGCAGCACCTGGAATTCCTCCTTATGCTAATGAGGCATCTTCAGCACACTGGCCCCAGTCAATAATATACATTCATCCTGAAAGCTTTTACTCATCCTTCAAATGTTTAAATAGCCTTTGCTCTCCCCTTAAATGAGCTGTCTCACTGAAGCTGCCCCGCTAGAGTCTGTTTTAACACTCTCACTGCAGCCTGTCATCTCTTTTGCTCTTGCCATCCATCTTGCTTCCCATCTCTAGATCCACTGATTACGATCAGTTGTAGGCTGATCAGGACACTATGGGTAGGTAGTCAGAGCCTGAATAGCAAATATTGTCTTTGGTTGCCTCCCAGGATCTGAAGGTAAGTCCCCATTGCTGAAGATACTATAGATTTTAACATAAGACTTAAAGAATTCAAGCAAGTTCTGACCCAGAGCTTCCACTCTGAGTACTTTTCACACTACCAGAGGGTGAAACGCAAGCTGTAAAGACAGGAAAGCAGTCAATACTTCTACCTATATAGCCAGTGAACCACAACATGGCAAGTTCTCTCCAAAGGTGCAAAAGTGGTACTTCTATCTTAGTGGTAACCAACAACTGTCTAATTGGACTCAAGGAGTGCTCAACAGGAGGGAAATGACAACTGTCAACCTAGCCACCTGTTTGTGAGTAGTCAGGACATGGGTCTTGGGGAACATGCTACTGCCGCCTTCCTAAGCCAGCACAAATCCTAACTGTATTCTGAGTACTTATCCTTCTATCCACGGATAAGTAAGGCTCTCACCCTTTATTAAAGAAGCTTCTTATTGCAGCAGACAAAGACCATACTCATCAAAATGCAGGTAACCACAGACTGTAGGCTGCCCAGCCCCATTTGATACATCTACAACACAATCCCTATACCTTAGGCTGTGGGGCCATCTCAGAAGTGGGACAGAAAGGTTGTAAGAGTCTGAGGACTAGGAAGTCTGCTGTGAGACTGTGTCTTCTTTATATCACAGGGAAGCCACATCCATGACATCTCAACAATATGGTTGTTCAAATGAGACTTGAACAATGACAACATCTGCTGACATGCCAACATGGATGGAGTAGTCTCACATGGCTCCAGATCTAAGTAAAGAGCTGTGGGCAATGAACAGCAGCTGAGAAAGGTAGAATTAATGTTCCCCAGGATGAGCCCTCTTACTGGTTATCTATTACACAGTAGATTATCTATTACACAGTAGACATCTCTAATAGAATAACAAAACATCAACAAGTAGGCAACAATATATAGATTTATCAGTATTATATATTTATAATACACTTATATATTTATTCTAGTGTGTATAACAAGAGTAATTTTTTAAAAGAGACTGTGTAGTTGATAGTGAGTAGGACACACAGGTGTAGTTGAAGTGAAAAGGAGGGAATGTTATAGATATATTTTAATTAAAAACACAATTAAGAAGGAGACAGGGAGAAAACTAGAAAGTTAGCTGTGTGCTGGAATTCCATTTACCTCTTCTCCTAATTGGCTAAGAAATGAGCAAGCAGCTTTACATGCCTGTCATCACATCTTTCACTCCAGGATGACCCAATAGTGAACCAAAATAAGACTTGTTCTAACTTGCTTTTTGTCAGGAATTTGGTTTCAAAAAGGAAAATAGTGACTAAGGCACAGATCCATCTGACCCTTGTAAGACCCCATCTTACATTGTTATGTCTCTAATTTGTATGTCCTAGATAATATTCAAGTGCTGTGCATAGCCAAGAGAACTCTTGTGAAAGAAATCATTTAATTGAGGACTTGCTTACAGTTTCAGGAGTTTAGGACATTATTATCTTGGTGGATAGTATGTCAATATGCTGTCAGACACTGGAGCACTGGTAGAGAGCTACATTCTGAGCTGTAGGCATAGAGGCAGGTATAGAACTGGGCCTAGCATGAGCTTTTGAAACCTCAAAGTCCGTCTTCTAGAAGGCCACACCTCCTAATCTTTTTCAAATACTGCCACTCTCCAGTGACTAATCATTCAAGCATATGAGCCTATGGGGGCCATTCTTATTCAAACCACCACACAGTCTATTACTAAACAAGGTTACAGATTTAGGAGACTGAGGCTTCAATTCAGGAATCAATCAAATCAATCTATAAGAGGGCCATAGTGTTTTCTAAGGGTACTTTTATAGGTTTGACCTTGGGATGAAAAGGAAGAGGAAGAACTGGATTTATCTGGGAAGGATAGATTGGTGTGTAGTGTGGGGAATTAGCATGATTGCTTCAGGCATTGGAGTTCTTTTCCCTTGAGGCACAATCTAAATAATAATTTTTAAAAAACAATGCTCCCAGAAATCTTGTGTTTTTCAAAACTGGTAAAAGTAATTCACTACGTTCTTCAGACCCAGTATCAAATGTCAGTAGGACAAATGTATCATGACTAGTGAGAGGATAATTTCTCTGTTTAATGAGTTAATAAAAAATACTTACAGAAGCTAAGGTAAGATGAAGTACAATAAGGGTCATCATGAAAGAGTTAAAAAATTTTAAACCTTCCACAGATGGAGTCAAGAGTGCAGATCAGCTTGTTCTGCGCTCTGAGTCCTAGGAAACTAGCAATCCACAAGACAAAATAGATAAGATAGGAGTTCAGAGCTGGGAGTTCAGGTCATCGTGACCATGCACTCTGGATACCAGGAACTGAACTGACCACAAGATAAATTAAGTAGGGTTTGATTCTTAAGAGAAGAAAAGTTTGTATGAGATATTTTTCTCTGATCGTTTCTTGAACCTGTCACGGAAGCTGAACACTGGACAGGTACTTTCTATAGATACTTAATCATGATCCCTCCCCCCCCTTATCTCCCCTGGGTTTTGATTTTTCCCTTTAAAAGCTCTTCCTCTTCTCTAAGTGGGGGTCGTACTTCATTGCTTGCCTCTGCGTAGGACAGGCTAGAAGTGCGACCTCAACGCGTTGAAATCAAATATACCTCTTGCTGTTGCATCAAGTTCAGTGTCTTGTGAGTTACTGGGGTGGCCGTGAATTCCTGAGAAGAGAGAGGGAATTTTCCCCTTTCTGGCGGGCCTTACAATCAAAGATAAGTTGCGTATTTTCATTAAGTGTTTGCCTTTCATGGCAATTATATAATGGGATCATTCTTTGGGTGTTGTGATCTGTACCTTTGGTTGTAAACCACAGCATCTCCAGGCTCTAAGAGACCCTTTCTAGGAAAGGAGCAGCTGAGGTTAGTCCAGTGGAAGCTCCAGGTGCAGGGTAGGGAAATGCTAGGGTGCTGAGGCAGGAATGGGTGGGTGGGTGGGTGAGGCAGCACCTGCATAAAGGCATAGGTGAAATAAAAGTGTGTTATGGAGGGGAAACTGTAGAGGGGGATAACATTTGAAATGTAAATAAATTTAAAAAAAATACAAGAGCAAAAGAACCCTAGGCAAATCACAGATGTAGGCAGCCTTGGAGATGGACAACCTACAACAGAGATCAGGAGCTAAAGATGCAAGCATCACCAACAAGAGATAGAAAAAAGAATCTCAGGCATAGGAGATACCACAAATGATATTGACAAGTCAGTTAAAGAAAATACAAAGTGTAAAATACCTATAACCCAAAACATTCAGGAAATTCAGGACACAATTAAAAGATCAAAAATATTAGAATAATAGAAATAGAAGAGGGTGAAGATTGCCAGTTTAATGGCACAGAAAACATATTCAACAAAATCATAGAATTTTGGGCTTCTGCTCAAAGACCATCTGTTGGACTCTAAAGATCCCAAACCAGCAGGGAACACGCTACCCCAGAGACATTCATGGACAGGATTCCTTGCAATAACATGAGGTTTATTAATGATAAGATAACAAAAGGACAGGCAGCATACTGGGGTTCTCTTGCATGCAGGCAAGAAGAACCCCAAATTAAAGCTAAGGGTAACATATACTATTTTTGAAAAATTTATGAGGACAGTTATACAATTACTTCTTAAACAATAACCATAAAGGCCAAACTCCAACAGCCATTCCCAGGCCTGGTTTCTGTTCCCAGGCCTGGTTTCTAAGTAACTCAAATTTGCACCTTATCTTTTTACAACAAAGAAGGTCAGCTTAAGTAGCTTCTGTTTACCCAGGTTTACTGTGCTATGGGCCCATAAACTACTATCTTGGGTCTTTCTTCCTGGAATATTTGTTTGAGTGTTTGGAATGTGCTCTTCCTGGGATGTGCCTGGGCGGGGTGGGAAGCCAGCTAATATTTGACTCAAACTTAAGAAGCTTTTAATTTTAAGTTCAAGCTGAGACCTGAAATTACATTCTAACACATCCTTGTGCTGTGCAAGGCTTTACCTCACCTTTCTTCACTGCCTGCCTCGCTTGTTCACTTTTCCTTCCATCTTGAATGCCTCTCTCATTGTGTTACCATCCTTGAGTCTGTTAGTCCACTGCTGCCCCAACTACCTCCTTTCTCTTTCCCAAACCATTCTCGAATACTGGAAGACCATGGTAACTACTCCCTCTGCCCTTTCCTTAGTTCTTCCTCAGTGTACAGCCTCAGTCAGTCTTTCCATCAAGGTAAAGGAAGAGAAGATGGAGAAGCATATTTGTCTCCATTTCCTCTTCTCTTTAACAAAAGTCTGTCCTGTGTTTAACTATAGCTCCGAGTCATGCATTCCTTTCTCCATATGTTTATAGATATATACTCACAGACAGTCATTGGCTACTATCTCTAAGGGATGCAGAGGGATTTGCATCAGTATGCTGAACATAAACCCACATTTCAAACGCTTTCAAAGCAGCATAATGAAGCTGACAGAAAGTTCAAACTTGGAGTAAAATTAAACATAGCTTCCCCATTTCCTGCTTTCTGTTTTCTTGCACTTTGATTACAGATATTTGTCTTCCAAGTACAATGTCTTTGCAGGACTCTAAGTAACAAGGTTGAATTTATGGGTTTTAACACAACACTGCATGTAACACAGTGTTCTTTTAATGTTTGTTCTCTCATATATTATTAGATCCTGACCACAGTTGCCCCTCCTTCCTCTCCTTCCTGTCCCTCCCCTTATCTCTGCCTGGCCTACCTACTCCTCCTTCATTTCCCTTTAGAAAAAGGGAAGCCTCTCGGGGATATCAAACAAATATGGCACATCAAGTTGCACCAAGACTAGGCACCTCCCCTCATATCAACGCTGGAACTACACAATCCAGTAGGAGTGAAAGTGTCCTAAAAAAGGCAAAAGATGATAGATAGATAGATAGATAGATAGATAGATAGATAGATAGATAGATAGATAGATGATAGATAGATGATAGATAGATAGATAGATAGATAGATAGATAGATAGATAGATAGAT
>JANHMN010000016.1:11694285-11721308 GCA_030674055.1 Rhabdomys pumilio
GATAGATAGATAGATAGATAGATAGATAGATAGATAGATAGATAGATTTCCTCCTCTCCTGCTCTTCAAAGGTCCACAAGAAGACCAGACCACACACAACCATAACATATGCATAATGGCCTAGGTCAGATCCATGCGGACTCCCTGGTTGTCAGTTCAGTCTCTGAGCTTCTATGAGTCCACATTAGTTGATTCTGTGGGTTTTCTTGTAACACAGTGTTCTTAGTAAATACTTATTAATAGACTGAAGGCGGTTGATCTGGTACTGATATTTATTCAACAGATTTAGGGGATTGATCTGGTACTGATATTTATTCAAATGCTAAATACTGACCCCCAAGATCTGGCTACTACCCCACTGTGTTCTCCAAAAATTGTTGTTGGAATTTTTAATGCTCCAGCAGTCTGGCATCCAGGAGAGGCATCTCAGTCTGGCACATGCTGATCAGGACTAATGGAGACCTCCTGTTTTCTTTGTCTCCTCTTCTTCTTCCTCCTCCTCCCCTTCCTCCTCTTCCTCTTCTTCCTCCTCTTCCTCCTCCCCACCCTCCTCCTACTTCTTCTCATCACCTCCTCCTCATATTCCTCTTCTTCCTCCCCTTCTTCTTCTTCTTTTTTTTTCTCCTCCTCCTTATCCTCCTCTTCCTCCCCTGCCTTTTTCCTATCTGTATCTTTATATCTATCTCCTCCTATCTCTCTCCTCTCTTCTCCTTGTGGTCCCTACCTGTGATCCACACCCCACTCCCACAGCCCAGTAACTCACACTTTACCTCCCTCTTTTTCCTCCCAGTAATTTGCTGTTGCCAGTTTTATTTAACCAATAGTTTTAAATTGGGGAGCAAGGTTTACACAGCAAAGGCTGGTATACATGAAGATTCTCTTATCTTGGAGCAACCATGTCTTGGGTTTCAGAACTTAGCATTTCATTTGCACCAGAGCAAACCCTTAAAATATGCATATTAGCACTTAAGTAGTTTTGTGTTTAAAATAAAACATGAAATGGGAAGCTTTATACGGTGCTATGAGAACTCAGAAAAGCTGCTGAGAAGAGGTCTGTGTTGCTGTGTGTAAGGGATCCTCTCTTAGGAATGTGAAGGCCCTGAGCAAGCAGAAATGCATGGAAATGAACAGGTGCTACCCAAAGTAGAATGAAAGCCAAACATGACTATTGCCAGGACGTCATCAGAAATGAGAGAAAGCAGATTCCAATCACACTCATTAGTGCCTGCATGTTCTGGATCAGTGGTACAGCGTGAAGTCTTGGACTCACATTCACAGAAAAAAAAGAACAGAAAGAAAGGAAAGGAGGGGAAGGAAGGAGGGGGAGAGATGAAAGAAGGGAAGATAGGGAGGAAGAGAGGTGTTAATGCAGCTAGTTTGGTTTTTCAGTTATGGAAAAGCGTTTAACTACTTCTCTGTGATTAAAAACAAAATCAGATTGTGTCAGGGTTTGGAGACCTGTGTTGGAACTAAGCAGTACCCCAACTAGCTATTTTTAGTTTTAATTCTTTAGCCACACTAACATATCTCAATGGGCTCCATGTGATATTCAGTCCGTGATACAAACTGTAACAATCGCGTTCAGCCTCTCTTTATCTGGGCTCTCCTAACATAATCAGTCTCAGTAGTGTCCTGTCTACTTTTTCTTTCATACCACATTACTCCATTCACCTCTAAAATGGCATCCCACACTCTATAGGGGTCCAGAAATTATCCTTCAAAGGCACATAGATTCATCAAGTTGGGAAGCCCCTGACCTAGAACCACATAAAAAACAATACTCGGGTTGGAGACCCAGCTCAGATGGTGAATTGCAAATGTTTCCTACCACCTTGGGAGTTACAGTTTCTGGAGTCTGAGTTGAATCTGCAGAACTGCGTGGTGAGAGGAGAGAAGTTTCTGGAGTCGGAGCTTCAGGTTTATTTTGAGGTCCTCTCAACCCTTGCTTCTTGTGACTGCCACACCGAGTTACCATGTGACCCCCACATGCATACAATAACATTCATCCACATGCCTACAATAATAAATAAATGTGATAAAGTATTTGAGTGCAGTTTGGGTGTACAGACTTATTTGTAGGACCTAATTTATTTAACCTTCTGGTGGATCAACTTTATTATGAAGATTCTGGCCAGCAAAGGAGACACTGAAGGACAAGCTGGTGCTCAGAACTCGACCCTTTTCCCTGTGGTTGTGTGGCTTATCCCACTAACTAGAAGTTTCTCTAACCATTTTTTTAATGATTTTTCTTCCATCCTTAGAAATAGAAACTGCAACAGTCTATTTTACCACAAGGTGTCAGCACAGGGTAACATAATCTTCAAAGGCCTTTTACACTCTGATGAAAGTCACTAAATTCGAAAATTATATAAGAAGCATTAAAATATGCTTAACAGTGGAGTGCAGAAAATCTGTTTGATCCCAGCACTCAGGAGGCAGAAGCAGACTGATGTCAGAAACAGGGGAAGTTTGGGAACCAGGGTCACATTAAAAACAAAACCCCGCCCCACCATGGGAGTTACAATGTCTGAAGTCTGAGTTGAATCTGTAGAACTCTGAGGAAGGGTCCCTGAAGTCAGAGCTAGTGGTTTATTTTGAAATCCTCTCCACCCTTGTTTCCTGTGACCACCACACCGAGTTATCATCTGACCTCCACGTGTGTATCATAATATTCATTCACATACTTAACAATAAGTAAATAAATAAATAAATAAATAGCTAGATCTAAACCTGTCAAAACTCATAATGAGACCCTGTCTCAACGAAATAAAATGATACAAAATGAAATAATTTTTAAAAACCAGTATTTGGCGCTGTGTGAAAAAATAATAATCATGAAAAATGTTTATGGGAGTTTATTTTTCTTTACATTTTCTAATCAGACTAGTCTGGGAATGCTGTGCATGAAATTGCTGAGGTGCTGTTATTGAGATCAAAGTCAGTAATTTCTGAGTAAGCCTCTATTTCAGAGGAGTAGATTCCCCACTGACACTTTCTCTTTCTGAATTTTTCAGATATTGATGGTACTTTTTTTTTTCCGGTTCGTAATACTTGAGTGCTCCAGGAAGCTGTCCTTAATAGAAGAGATTGCAAGTTGAGGTGGGAAGGAGTAAATCTGGTGTAAAAGTCACTCACAAACTCAGATTTATTCTTTGACTGTGCTACCAGGTAGTTCTCTGGGAAACTGCTACAAGTCTGGACAACAACCACGTTAGCTACAGAGCAGTTGGTCTCCAAGTGTGATCTAGGATCAGTACAGTATCACCCGGCAACCAGCGAAATGCACAACTGCAGATTTCTTTCAGACCTGATCCCGGAATGGAACAGGTCCCAGGAGTCAGTCTGTTTCCAGTGAGCCCTCCAGGTAATTCAGGGTCCCCTTGCTTTGAGACAAATTCGCCACTGGCAACGCCCCTCCCACCTCCGCCTCCGCGACCCTGGGTGTGAGCAGGATCGAGTCGCCGGCAGGGGGCGGTGTGCGTGGGGCGGCCGAGGGGCGGAGTCAGCGGAGCGGGCTGTGTTCTACAGCGAGAATCAGGCTCTCGTGGGACTGGGAGTCCGGGCAGCGAGCGCCTCGCCGTCGGATCCCACGGAGAAGGGGGTGAGTCCCGGGTTTCTATCGCAGGCCACTTGCTCCCCGCCTCCGCAGGCCTTGGGAATCTGCTGCGGGCCAAGGAGGGGTGAGGCAGGTCTCAGGAGTGGGCGAGCGAGTGGAGGAGCTCCAGGCAGCCCAGGTCTGAGCGCCCCTTCAGACCCTCCCGGCTCTAGGCAAGCCCCGTGGGGAGCAGGTCTCCTGGTCCCGGCGCTACAGCCTAGGGTGTTGGTCAACTTTGCACTCAGATTGGGTTCCTCCACTAAAGTTTGCCAACTTGGCAGTTTCCACAAGTTTGCCTCCCTGGATGAATGACTGGTACCTCATCCTGCCTTTTGGGCTGGTTTCTTAGTGGAATTTATTTCATTTTAAATCCTTGGAACACCGGTCATACTCTTTCGGGATCTGGGTAGGATTCGGGTTTTCTCCAAAATAGTCAAAATTTTTAAATAATGCACTCTTGGTGAAAGGAACTAACAGGCATCTGTAGTGGTAGAATTTAAGTCCACTTCAAATTTGCTTATGCTGTTCCCTTGGGGTGGGGGATGCGTCCACATCTCGATATTAAATCAAGGCAATGTATTTAATATTCATGTTAAGCACTTGGAGAAGTAATGCTTTAAGAAACAGCACTGTGTAGAACACCTTCCCCTCTTCCAATAATCAACAGTGGCAAAGCAAAAATACATTTGAAGGACTCCTGGGACATGCTCTGCAAACCACAATGTATTCCAGTCATTGGGTTTCTTGGATTCTAAACTCCTGGCCATACACATGAGTCTGTTGGGCTGTGTCAATATTTAGTAGGAACAGCAAGGCAGCCAGCCTATTCCAGTAAAACAGAATTCACTGTTTAATGGGGAAGAAGGCTGGTGAGTGTTGGTTGAAATCCTGGAGTTCTTGACATCTCTGCACTATGCTGTTTCCTGCTGGGTTTGCTGGGCAGGCTGGTAAGACCTTCTCTCCTGTAGAAGTTCAATTATAGGTTTAGCTAATGTCTGGTGAAAGAGGGCATGTTTTATTTAACTGGTACTTTGGTTTCCTGGTTTGGAGCACACAGTCAACAATCACCCTTACTGACAAGGGTTCTTTTCCTTAGTGATGCCCCTCAGCATGGTACCATGCAGACAAATGTCTGGGCATCTCTTCTGGGCCACTCTGGCCTTCCACCCAGAATCTCTATGCAATGGCAGTCTGTCAGCAAGCACCAACAAGGTGCTGCAGGTCACCATCTGTCTATAAAGTGTCATCCTTTAAGATGCATGGCTTTACCACACAGTTCTTGCTGGACTGTTTGCCTGTCCTGAACCAAAAGGTTGTTGAGAACAGACATATCATTAGACTTTATATTTGCCCTGTCTCTCATCATTGTTCAGTATGGTTAATGAATTAACAGTGAACAGGGATAGATTTATACATCCCTGTCTGCCAGCTTGAACCACCAGACTTAAAATACACCCTAAACTTAGAGTAAACTGTTTCTTATACTTTAGTATAATGCATGCTACTCTATTCCTAGGTACCTCATGCCAACCCACTCACTTCATAGTATTGATTAAAGTCAGCAAATGGCATGGAGTAATGTACCTTGAAGACAGACTGTAAGCCCCTCACAGGCAAGCTTGAATTCTCCTTCTCTTTCTCCTCTTTAATGTCTATGTAGTAATCAGCCTTCTAAGAACTTGTTGCATGGCATGGATTTTCCCCAGAAGTCTTTCAAATGGCAATGGTCAATACACAACACAACTCAGACAAACAATCAGACAAACAAACAAAAAAGAGGAAGGTATTAACTGTGTAACTGAGTGAGAAGTGACCTGGCCTCGTGTGCTTAAACTACTGCCAGCAGGATTTGTCACTGTCCTTTATTTCTTATTTGGCTTATCTGTAGTTGCTTTCTTGTGATCACAGAAAGACATCTTCTGTCCTACACGGGGTGGCATCCTACCTTAGCAAACATGTTAAGGGTATTTCTTCACTCTCTTCTAATGGAGATGATATCAGAAGAGGACTGTAACTTGCCAACTAGATTTCCCTGCCATCCCTAAGCAACTCAGTGTGATCACAGGAATTCACTCTGAATGGCCAAGCCAGTGTCATCTGCCTGTCTCTATAACCAGAGGCTGGCTGTTACATGGGCCCATCAAAACAGATTTGTGTATCTTACATTACAAAACAACACTTAGAACCACAAATATTTTGTGTGGTAGGGTTTTGTAAAATCCACATATTAAACATAAAAGTATAATAATTTATATAAGCACAATAAGATATCTTGCAGATAAAAGTTTAAACAGGAAGCTCATTCAGGCTTCATTTATACTTCATATACATATGCTTAGCCTGAAGATGATTTAATATAAATGTAATGACTTACTGTCAGATGTGGTGGAGCACACTTGTAATCCCACCACTCGGGAGGCAGAGACAAGTGGATCTCTGAGTTTGAGGTCTGCTATCCATAGCAAGTTCCAAGTCAGCAAGAACTGTATACTGAGACCCTACTATAGAAATGTACAGTTAGAATATATTCACTATGCCTGAAATTTCCATGCAAACCCTCATGTGAGGTCCACTTGTGTTTCCATAAAGAGACTTCAGTTTTGCACTTTGGAGCATTTCAACACTGTGGGTTTTCACATGAGGGATGCTCAACCTATCATCTCCTCCTGAATTTTCCAAGATAGGGAACTCTGGAATTCCCAGAGCACATTAGTAAGAAAGACACAATCCTGCTGTCAGGGAAAGGCTGACCTTTAAAACTTGGAAATATTCTAAGTATTATAATCTACTCCTGAAAATAATTTTCCACTTAATAAGGCATCACAGGTGGTCCAAAATCCCAAAGTATTTGGAATATTTTCCAGCAACCTACCTGTTGTGTAGTTAAAGCTTTTTCTTTCATTGGACAAGGTACAGATTGGAGGTATAACCTTCTAGAAGTGAATTAGAGCTCATTAAAAACGATGGAGACTATGACGTCCTGTTTGACATGCGTAAGATGTGCAAAGCCAAGACTGGATCAGGCTCCATGAAACTCTTTAGGAATAATTCTCTTTGTTTGGGAAAATTTTTAACAAGCTCCTCTCCACAGGGTTGACTGAGAAAGTGACCTTATCAGTGACTGAACACAACTCAATACCCATCAGAAATAGATGAGCAGCCACTTTACCAACAGGGTTGTCCAAAGAACACTCTGGCAATGAAGCCTTTTGGCCCTTGAAGCAACTATTGGGATTCAGCTTCATGATTGTATCTCTTCTCTTTCCTACCTTCAGGAACGTTTCAACATACAAACCAGTTCACTTTTGTTTTAGATTCCATCATTAACCCTGGAAGCCTAGGAAACATTATCTTCCTGAAGTTCTCTATCAGCTGCCTCGAGCCCTGATGATAGCATCATTACTCAAACCTGAAGAATGCATTCCTAATTCCATTTACCTTTAAGGGGAGCAGGCTTTTGTCTAACTGAGAACCTGGAGTAAAATCTTCCTGAAGAAAAGAGGAACAGCTAATCCTTTATGTTCCATATAAATAACAGGTCATTCATTGAATGAATAATTGACATTAGTCAACTGGTTGAAGGCTGGTTAGATGTGTAGCTGACTCACTATTTGAATCTTAATTGTGTTTTTTCTGCTCTAGTTCTCAAGTGAATAAATACTTTATATTGTTCTATCAAACAAAAGTATTGTTGCTGGACAATGGTGGTTCATGCCTTTAATCCCAGCACTCGAGAGACAGACACAGGCAGATCCCTGAGGCTGAAGCCAGCCTGGTCTACAGAGCAAGGACTAGGACAACCAGGGTTACATAGAGAAGAGAAGCCCTGTCTCAAATACAAACCAACAACAAAACAATAGTATCATAAAGGGAACAGACATTATTTTTCTTTTTCTAGGTGCCTGAAGCCAGACTATTTTATAGCATTCATGGAGATCAGTAAAGATATTACAAACCCAGAAGAACTGTGGAAAATGAAGCCTCAGGGAAACCTGGAAGATGACAGTTACTCGGTAAAATAATGCATATAATAGCTAATAATTAAAATCTATATACTTCAGTTGTACTCTGAATCTCCTAATGTTGGGAAGGGCACTCCATTCTAATCTGCTGATCTCTGTGCTCAGATGCCTGTAGCTGAAGCTGTGTAGTACAATTGAGGTGACTTGACCAATTATCAGTGCTTAGCTGCATAACCTCCATGGGTCCCTAAAAACCCTGGGTCTTGCATTTCTGTGAATGAACTGGACTAGACCATCTCCAGAGCACTTTGAGTCCTTTAGAACACCACTGTTTCTAAGTTTAGAAGCTAAAGTCATGATGGACTGTATAATAGTAGTTTTGTAAGCATTTTTATAGGCACTATGGTAGATTACCAGAGAGTCCACCAAGTCAACAATGACTCGCTGTTTAACCAAATAAACTGTCTTTGTGCAAAGAATCACTTGTCTCACTTTAGATCAATAGCAATGTTTCCTGCTACATCATTTAAAAAGTGGCAGAAATTTTTGGTGCCAGTTATCTTTTCAATATATTAAAGTGCAATTCTAAAAGTCACAAGCATATATGCCATAAAACAAAATTATTTTTATTTTTCAATTTAGTTCTCTTACTTGCTGTAACGTAATGTTTAGCCAGAAGACTGTTCTCGCTGGTTCACTCAGGCTGTGTTAACACACGGGAATTACAGAGCCATTTCCTTTCTGGGTGGCTTAACTAGAAAGACATTGGATAGAAGAATGATTTATGTCAGGTGGCAAGAGAGGTCCTCCTTAGACCCTGGCGACTGTGGGGTACTGTGGGGATGAGTTCTGTGTGCAATGAGGAGGAGAGCGCGAACATCTGACAGCAGTGGAAGCTTCTGCTCCAGCACACTTAGAGCTATGAAAAAGAAGACTTAAATAAGCAAGCAGTTCAAAAAGAACATGATAGGAAACACTCTATGGTCTTCATTTGAGTCTTTAATTTTTTTTATTTCTGTTTATCCCCTGTGAAAACAACAAATTGTTCAACACACTTTTTCTTGAATTGCTGACTAGCACAAAACACGGTGGACAGAGAAGTACTAACTTGTTGGGAAGCAGATTGTGTCTGCAGGAGTTCACTAGATAGTTAAATAGCTTTTTCTAAACTTTCTGATCATTAATTTCTCTCTTTTAGAAATATAAAATCAAAGAGTATGACTATACAATGAAATTCATACTTTCGTTTTTTAAATCACCCCGTTATTCCCGCCGTTCTCATTAAAACCTCAACCACATAATGAAATTCATTATGTACTAGGATTTTCTATTCATTTCTGTACTAGGATTGACTATTACTTCAAATCCTTTGAATTTTAATTAATAAATTCACTGCTACTTCTGTGCATAATTGCCCAGGAACCAACAGAAATATTACAGAACACTTATTATGATATGCATATTTGCTGGTTTTGCCAAAGAATACTGTTTTTAAAAAAAAAAAAAAAGCTTTTTTTTTTAAATTTTGATTTCTTAATAGTATTTCTCTGGGTGGTGGTGGTACACACCTTTAATTCAAGCACCTGAAAGGCAAACACAGGAGATCTCTATGAGTTCAAGCCCAACCTAGTCTACAGGTTGAGTTCCAGGATAGCCAGGGCTACGCTGAGAAAACCTGTCTCCTAAAAATTAAAACAAACAAACAAAAATATCATTCCCATTATCAAGTCTTCAAAAGAGACAGGGCTGTGTAAACCTTGGAGTGTCGGCATCTATGTCTTTTATTTTAAAGAGAAATGGAACCCAGCTTGGTAGTATATGCTGGTAGTCCCAGCACTTGCCCAGAAGCTGGAGGATAGCGTTGGAAGCCTGCTTGGGCTACAAGAGACACTATCTCAAACACAAAGGAGGAAATAAATAGGCAAGTGGGGAACACCAGTGTATTAGGGTGCATCCTTGATCAGTCTTACGTAGACTATACTGTCTTTAGCTGCCTGGCATCCACAAGCGAGTAGATACTCTGTTCTTCAAGAAACACAGTGATGGAGCAGCGAGTTATTCGAGTAAAAGAAATCGCATTGCTTTGTCCAGTGTTAAGATGTTCCTTTCCTTTCTTTCATAGACTAAGGACACGGGAGAGAGGAGCATGCTGAAAAGACCAATGCTCTCTCATTTGCAGCACACGGCCCACGTCGACGCGTTTGACTGCCCCTCGGAGCTTCAGCACACGCAGGAATTCTTTCCAAACTGGCGCTTGCCCGTTAAGGTTGCTGCCGTCATATCATGTCTGACTTTCCTGTACACGATTCTGAGGGAAATCATTTACCCGTTAGTAACTTCCCGTGAACAGTATTTTTATAAAATTCCAATCCTGGTCATTAACAAAGTCTTGCCAGTGGTCTCCATTACCCTCTTGGCACTGGTTTATTTGCCAGGAGAGATAGCGGCCATTGTGCAACTTCGCAATGGAACCAAATACAAGAAGTTCCCACCCTGGCTGGATCGATGGATGCTGGCAAGGAAACAGTTCGGACTCCTCAGCTTCTTTTTTGCTGTGCTACACGCTATTTACAGTCTCTCGTACCCAATGAGGCGATCCTACAGATACAAGCTGCTCAACTGGGCTTACAAACAGGTAGGAAGGTGACACACCACAAGACTAACCAACTAAAACGTCTAAATGACCTAACAAATTAATTCTTTCTTCTTGTAGTAATAGCGATATTGATGCTCTGAGAAACTATCCTGCATTTTTAGTAGTCGTTTTGATAATTTTATCAGCACCGGTCATCTTGTATTGAAGAATGTTTTTAAATTGAAAATAGGCGCCGGGCGGTGGTGGCGCACGCCTTTAATCCCAGCACTTGGAAGGCAAAGCAGGCAGATTTCTGAGTTGGAGGCCAGCCTGGTCTACAGAGTGAGTTCCAGGACAGCCAGGACTGCACATAGAAACCCTGTCTCTAAAAACCAAAAAATAAAAAGAAAAGAAAAGAAAATAGGCAATACCTTTAGCATAAAGAAGTGTTTTTGCATAAGCAGGAGTCATAGTTCAATCATAGCATCCTGACAGTTCGTCTTTGTGAGGACTGATTGATTCAATCATTTCCTTATTTACCAGAGTTCCTGTGCTTTTTACATTTCTGTCTGAGTAAGCCATCAGGTAGTGCACATATTAATAAGTGTGGTTTGGATTCCTCCTTTTCTTAGGTTCAACAAAACAAAGAGGACGCCTGGATTGAGCATGATGTCTGGAGAATGGAGATTTATGTGTCCCTGGGGATTGTGGGACTGGCCATCTTGGCTCTCTTGGCTGTGACATCTATCCCATCTGTGAGCGACTCTTTAACCTGGAGAGAATTTCACTATATTCAGGTAAGTCATGTATAGAAATAATCCTAGTCTGCTTATAATGTTAAATATATTGATTTATCCCATTAAAATAATGTTTTCCACTAGGAAAGATCTCATCCTGTTCCATTCAATAATGAGTTTTCTTACAGTTTTTCCATTGTTTTTATAAATTATGGAACACATTTTTGTAGACATAAATAAAAGACATTAATAAAACAAAAATGTTTCTCACCTTTAAAGCTTTGCAGATAATTTGCTGCTCCCATAAGTAACTATAAATATATTTAGGAATATCAATGGTTTACTAGTTCCCACAGACACAAATCAAGCATTATTTTACCTATCTCTTGACTTTAGTCATGTCTTTGAAGTTACAGTTTTGCATTCTCTAGAAAAAAAAATGAATCTTTATAAAATTCAAATTTATATTAATTAAAGGTATTTTGATACCTAATATTTTTTTAACAGAGTCTCACACTTCTACTTCAAGCTAGCCTGGATTAATTATGTAGCCCAGGCGAGTCTGGTATATAAGGCCGTCTTCCTTCTATGTCAGCCTCCCAAGTACTGCAATTACAGACATGAGCCACCACCTGCCTCTGCTATCTAATTTTTAAAGATGGCATTTCTCAGTTATGTTTAAATTACATTAATCACTTGCAGTTTCAAAATATCTCTGGGATTCAGAATCCTGTCACAAACTTACATATCTTCTAGGTAGAAGGACACATTTAAAAAGAACAATGCACCAGAAGGGGCCCATGTAACAACAGTCAAGGAGCACAACTTAATTAATCATAAGTATCTGTCAAAACAGTTTAGACCATTTCCAACAAAGTGAATCCAAGTCTGAAGTCATCTAGAAGAATCTTGTCAGAATGCCTTAAAATTATGCTGGTGAACAGCTCTCTGAACTGCTGTCTCTGTTTAATGTCAAAATGTTTCAAGTTGAAATTGTTCTTCCTTTAGATTTACTTTGTTCAGACACTGAAATGATTCCCAATGTTCTCCCATTGTATCTGAATACATGATTTTTTAAAAACATAGATCCCTATGAGTTCAGGCCAGCTTAATCTACATAGTGAGTTCCAGGCTAGTGGGGACCCTGGCTCAGAACGAGAAAAGGGAAACCTTCATTTTCCATTGGTGGGAATACAAACAGGTACTGCCACTTTGGATATCAGTGTGGAGGATTCTCAAAGGGCTAAAAATAAATCTATCATTTGTCTCAGCGATATCATTCCTTGACATATGCAAAAAGGACTCAACCCTCTACTCCACAGATGCATGCCCAGTCGTTTTCTAGAATGTGTTTTAAAGTAGTCATAGATATACCAGTTGTCTCTGCCAGCACTCAGACACAGGAGTGAAGATATGTACCACTTCCTGACGTCACTAAACAAATATTTTCTCTGGCCTCATGTTTTTCCTTAATACTTTTTCTAGTATCCCCTAAAACTTACAGTTATGATGTTAATAGACCTGCTCTTACGTTGGTGGATCACTCATTTTGTACGTCTGGAGGTTTTTTTCCAGCTTAGGGCATCAGGCAAGATTCTAGAATTAATAACTGAAGAAAGTGGTAGGTTTAGGAAAACGTACAAGAAGACTATTTTGTGTAAAGGGAGAAATTCATAGCAGCTTCTTTCATCTCCCTTACTAAAACCTTATGCTTGAAATTTTAAAAAATGATTATTGGAAACTATATATGTCCATATGTATGTCTATATGTATGTATATATGTACATATGTTTGTGTATGTGTGTATATGTATATATAATCTATTTTCATATTCATTTACAAAATTAGAATAACATCAGTTGAGATAAGATTGACATTTTTTACAGTCTTCTTTAGTGAATTCAGCAATATTCATTGAGCACCAAACCTGTTCAAATCATTGTGTTGCTTTTGCAAGGACCCTGCAATAAGACAGTGACTATTTTAGACATTGCTTGCTAGCAAAGTTAAAATAAGATCAATAAGACAGAGTATCATAATGCAAACGCCGTAATGAGGTCAGGAATGTTGCTCAGCGGTAGACTGCTCAGCTAGCATGCACAAGGCCCCAGTTCTGATCCCCATCACTGCCAGTAAAACAAAAATGTCTTATGAAAGATGGTGTCTTCAACAGGATGGCAGAGAAAGCACCGATGGGGCTGATGACCACTTGACTTTTCCACTTAGCTTAGAAACAAGAACAGTTGCCCAAAGGTGATGTGGTGAGAACACACAAAGGAATAACAAGGTGTGGATGGACACTGTCAAACAACACGTTACATGAAAATAGCTGTAGATAAATGAAAGGATTCTCCAAGCAACAGAACAACCCCAGTGGGGTAGGGTAGAATTGACCGTTAAAGAATCACCCCTTACTTAGGGTCATGTTGTTTTCTTTTGCAGAGCAAACTAGGAATGGTCTCTCTTCTTCTGGGCACAGTGCATGCTTTGGTTTTTGCCTGGAATAAATGGGTAGATATCAGTCAATTTGTGTGGTACATGCCTCCGACTTTTATGATAGCTGTTCTCCTTCCAACTGTGGTCCTGATGTGTAAACTCATACTATGCCTGCCCTGCCTGAGGAAGAAGATACTGAAGATTAGGTGTGGTTGGGAAGATGTCAGCAAAATTAACAGAACTGAGATGGCCTCCAGGTTATAGAACTACTGTCTGCACATGTTTGCTTGATATTGTTGTCTTATCATAAACATTTCAAATTTGTGTTTGTTAATAAAATGAATACTTTGGGATCATTTTTTTTTAGTTTGTATTACAAATATGTATTTGTTTCACAACTATTTATTTATTTGGTACATACGTGTGTAAGCCCACACGTGTGACAGCATGCATGTGGATGTCAGCGAGACAAACTGGGAGTCAGTTCTCTTCTAACACATGTGAGGCCCAGGGATCGAACCCACGTTGTCAGACTTAGCAGCAAGCACCTTTCCCTGTTGAGCCATATTACTGTCTTGGGCTCAAGACTGCAGAATCTTAATGGATCTGTGTGTGAATATGATGTATTTGAAATTTGGATGCTTTCTGACAGATTTGATTTTTTTTAAAAAAAGCTTAGAACCAGTCTTTAGCATATTCTCTCTGTGTGGAAAGGCTAAACAAAACTAAATGATCAGATGTATTAGGAAACACAGCATTAGAAATTTAGAGACCCCTCAAAATACCAGCCTTTAACATCTATTTTCAGATTTATTTTGTTATGTGTTTGAGTGTTTGTTTGTATGTATGTATATATGTATGTATGTACGTACGTATGGGTACTATGTACACACCGGATGCCCTCAGATGCCAGAAGAACAAGTTGGATTCCCTAGAACTAGTATTAAGAGATAATTCACAGTGTGGATGTTCAGAACCAAACCCAAATCTTCTGCAAGAGCAAGTGTTTTAACTGCCAAGCAGTTAGAATTTTAAGGATTACGTATTTATGGAATACAGAAGGATAATTCAGTTCATGTAAGTGACGTGTGATGGTCCAACGGGGCGTTTAGCATAATAATTCTATTCACTAAACATATTTTACATTTTATTACTATGTATATTGTATATATTTACGAGGTACGTAATGATGGTTGCTAAATGACTTTATTCTGCTTTGTCTTATAAGCACAGTGACGTATCTCCAGAAATAGAACAAAGGAGTGATAGCACATACACACACAAGCCAAGCAAAGCTCCACCATCCAGGAGAAAAAGCAGATTCTATTATTTCTGTGTGAGTTGGGGCAGACCAGGTGAACTTGCTTTCATTCTTTGGTGAAAGCCCTCCAGGAGTGAGTTCCTGAAGAGCAAAGTGGTCATCTCTGTGACATCCCACCTCAGCTCTCCACTCGGAGGTTTTCAGAACTAGAAAACATCACAGCTTTATCTTTTATACCCCTTCATTAGAATTAGAGACAACAGAGCTTTGCTGATGGTGAAAATTAGAAAAAAAAGCACTACTAAACTGTTGACTCGATTAATATTTTTTTTCTTTTGCAATGGTTATTTTTCTTCTGTGACCGACACTGAGTGAGGAACCTCCCATGTAGAAATCTAAATTCCATAACCTTGAGTTCCAAAATACATAGCCATGTTTGCAGGTATAAACGCTAAAGCAGCACAGACAGTTATGACCTTGGGCAGTGATTCATCACAGGAGGAAAGGGAACTGAGGTACCTGGAATTATAACCAGATTCAGCAAGGAGATGTAAATATGGGCACACATACACACATACACACACATACACACATACACATACATACACATACACACATATACACACATAACACATACACACAGTAGAGCGCGCTAGCACACATAACACACAGAATTGTTTTCCAACAAATAGAAGATACTATGCTTTGGTCTTGAGTTTCCTTTTCCTCAATCATCATTCACATAACACTTTGCATACAGCAAGCCAAGGGCAGTAAAGGATATACAAGTAAAATAGACCTAATTCTTACCTCATCCTTCCCTCCATCCCTTCCCCTTCCCCTCTCCCACCTAAGTCACTCCCTTCCTCTGCCTCCCATGATTATTTTGTTTCCCCCTTCTAAGTTGAATTGAAGCATCCTCACATAGGCCTTCTTTCTTCTTTAACTTCTTATGGCCTGTGGGGTGTATCATGGGTATTCTGTACTTTTTGGCTAATATCCATGTTAATAGTGAATACATACCATGCAGATCTTTTGGGGTCTCAGTTACCTCACTATGATATTTTCTAGTTCCATCCACTTGCCTACAAAACTCATGATGTCCTAGTTTGTAATAGCTGGATAGTATTCCGTTGTGTAATTGAACCACATTTTCTGAAACCATTCTTCTGTTGAGGGACATCTGACCTGCTTCCAGTTCTGGCTGTTACAAATAAGGCTGCTATGAACATAGTGAATCACGTGCCCTTGTGGTATGGTGGAGAAGCTCTCTTCTTGATGCCAGCTTTGCAGATATCTGTGAGAGGCTCTTCAAAGCCAATGATTTCTCTTTTACTTCTTGAAAACAATCCCGAGCTTGATGAGATTACTGACTTGTAACCATTCCACATGACTGAAAGGTAAAGTCCAGGACCTTCTACTCCCAATGCTCAGGGGATCTTGTTCCTTGTGGCTAATGACAGTTACCAGAATAGTTTAGGGCTGCCCATTGGAAGTCAGCCAAGAACAAACTCTCTTCCTGGAGTTATAACATCACTGAAGTGGAAAAGAACCTTGCCTAGAGACATGACTTCTAGTGAAACTAAGCTCCCCTCAGCAAATAATGTGCATTTCTGTCCAGCACTGGAAAGAAGACAGGGAAAAAGAGGGCATCAGACATGAAATGTGAAGGACATCTTAGTCTAAGAGTCTCTGTGAAGCTGGTCTTCCCTTCTGCACTTTGCAAGACCTTCGGAGAGTCAGAGAAGTGGACAGTTAAGTGGGGAATGGTTGGAGCAAGAATTGATGCCAGCATCACTGGTGTATGAAACACAGGGCCCTGAGAATGTTTTCTGGCATACCTTCATTTTGTAAATTGAAATCCTACTGCTACCGAAGATAAATATTAGTAGAGCTAAACCCTAAGAACTTGAGAGATAGGTTTGTTTGCATTTGTTTATTGTAAAGAACTTTTCAAAACAATTCCATAACAAAGGACCAGCATTAGGAAAAGTACAAGTTGTATTGGGCATTCACAACCAGGGGCTCTGCCTTTTTAAAAAGTCTTCCATGCCTGTTCTGAGGCCTCTGTGACCATTCCGGTTCCATGTTCCCTCCAAATACAGCAATGAGAGGAGTAGCTGAGAACCAAAGGTGCTGAGTACTTCTCATCCTAAGCAGTCAGTTTGCTGAGTGGAGCTTTTCTGAAAAAACAGCAGCTAACCACTGACCACCTATCCACCAGAACATGTACCAGGAGACCCATCATGGGAGGTTGCCTTTGGTCTGGGAAGTGTGATCTGGTGAACAGAATCTATGTCCTGGCTAACCTTACTTCTCCAGGAATCCACGGACCATTAAAGCCATTACCTAGGCTACACTCAAACTACAGAACAGAAACTTGACCACATTTATACACATTGATCCATCTGACTGTTCTCCTCGTGTGTCTCCGAGCTTCCATCTGTCTTCTTCTTCCAACTACCTAGGAAAGCAAACACCAATGACAAACGAAATAATAATTAACAGGACCTTTCAGGAGCATAAAGCATGCACAGGGTGGAAGAATAATTCCTTCACTGAACCCAGACCCCATCAGCTCCATGTTAGCAAGTTCAACCCCTCAGCTTCTTCCTCATAGCTACTTTTGCCTACAAAAGATTACATAGGTAATTTTAGGTCCAAATAATCCAAATATAGAACATGAAAACTGTGCTAACGATTTCAAATTTGTGTTCTCAGTTCCTCATCTATTACAGGCAGACTATTATTACATTCTGTCTCTGTCTCTGTCTCTGTCTCTGTCTCTCTCTCTGTCTCTGTCTCTCCCCCCCACCCCCGTTTACTATGTATTTATTGGGGGAAGGGAGTTGGGTCTTCATGTCGCAGTGCACATGTGCAGACAGAGGACCTGAATGAGTCAGGTCAGCAGTCCTCTATGACTAGCTCTTTCATGTCGGATCTATCTCCCGGTTCCGCCTTCTTGACATTTCTTGAGTATCTGAAAATTCAATTCTAGAAAGCTAAAGGCAAAGCTTCATTTCCTTCCCCTTTTCACTTTGTTGCTGAAGACAGATGCTTTAACAAACTGTTCTTTATATCATACCCTGAAGCAGTTTGTCAGCAAATTCTATTGCCTAGACCATCAAAATAAATCTACTTCCAACCTACGCCTCAATTATCAGGTAATTAGCTCTCTTACATCACGTGCCTTTAGGTTGGCATGTCTTACACTTACAGTGACCTCTCCGAGTCTCATCACAAAAGTCATCTTGGTCTAAACCACGGAACTACATCTGACCTACCAATTCTTACCCTCTCCACTTCTGGTCACATTTATTTACTCTCACAGAATATTATCCACCCAGCAACCAAAGCAATTCTTCACAAATGTAAATCCCATCACATAATTGTGGAACTGGCCTAGCAGAAAGAAAGATATTCTAAAGAGACATTTGACATTTATGTCTCTCAATCTAACTATCAGATTATTGAAACAACAGACCACACAGATGTGGGAATTTTCCCAGGAATCTCATGCTGGGGGAAAAAGAAAAAAGGCACTGGACAGAGGAGAACTTGCCTCCCAGGAAAGAGATGTTACATAGTTCTAACGACCTTGCAGGGTGAGACTGGAACCCTAGTAATGCAAGGTTAGAAACACACCTTGTTCTAGAATACTGAAATGCACATATGTATGCCCTATATTCAAAGTTCAGTCTCATTTCAGGATCCCAAGGATGGCTCTGAGGAGGATCATTTGATCTCCTTGATACCTAATGATAATTTGTCTTGGGCTATCTTTGGCCCTCTTAGCTCCTTTTTGCGCATCCTTATGACTGTCAGGTGAAACTCTTTGGAATGTTTCACTTTAACACACCATTTGCTTTCTACCAATCCAAACCTAATGCTGTCAATCAGATAACATCGGAGACCTGCAGTAGTGGTTTCCTTGCCTGGCTTTGCTATCACCTACCTATCTGATGGTTCAACTGATGGATTTGAAAAGTGTCTTCATTTATAGCCTTCTTTATTCTACTTCTATATATTAAAAACAACAACAACGGGAAGAAAAAAAAAAAAACCTTCAGGAATTTGCCACCTTGTTGGAATGTGGCATTTAGGAAAACCTAAATATATGCTCCCTGGGCCATGAATAATCAATCATATTTGTCTCCAGAATCAACTACATCTTTTGTTCGGTTCAGGTGAGAACTATTTGTTTCATTGACTGTACTTTGGTATGTTGATGGTGCCTACCTGGAAGATGCTCCTCTGAATCTTCCCAGCAAACAATAATGTGCCATTATCCCAGATCTACTGGTTGGAAAACTGAAGAAGAGAGCAAACTGTCTCTCAAGTCCTTTCACAGATTCTGACGTATAATTTTGAGAACTGCTGACCACACCTGACCCACTGCCTGCATCTGTAAGAGAAAACTGTTGGAAGCCAGCCACTTTCCATTTGTTATTATCTTTGATCTATAACTGGTCTACTCTAGAAAGGAAATTATATAGTTGCTGTTCAAACACAGTGTTACAAGTCCACAAGCTTATAATATTTACTATCTGGTCCTGTGCAGAACAAGGGCTGGGTAACCATGGCTGTTTCCTGGCAGTACCAGAAGCCAAACTCCACAAAAATAGTGAAGGAAATGGTTAGGACCTGTTGTAGGAAAAAAAAAATCCAAACCATCATTGACAATGCCCAACTTCCTCGTGGCCCAGAATTGCTGCCACTTCCGAGAACTGTGTGAAGAAACTCTTTGGAGTGTTCCGTTGCTCGTTTAGATTTTATGGCGTTTTGGAATATGCTGCAGTTGTTTGTGGAAGATGTTAATACAACTTGATTAACTTCATTCATTGAAAAACAATGATTGCACACACCTTTTTCCTCTTTTTTCAGAATGGATTTATTTATTTTGTATGAATATAGGTATCAATGTTCATGAGAGACCAGTGGTCAACTTTGGATGTTATTCCTAAGAAGCCATTTGCCTTGGTGCCTTGGTTGCCTTTTTTGGGGGGTGGGGAGACCTCTCACTGACTCTGGAATGTGACAAGCAGGCTAGGGCTAAGATGACTGGCCAGAGAGCACCATGGATCTACATGTTTCTACTTCCCTAATGTTAAAGTCATAGGCATATGACACTACAGGACCCACTACACTACAAGTAAGTCTGTCTGTGTGCTGAGAACTGGACTCAGGACCTCATGTTGTGTAGTAAAAATTTTATTGACTGAGGTTTTTCCTAGCCTCCAAATTAAATTTATTTTAATTGATATGTAGAATACAAAACTGCAAATATTAACTAGGCATCATGTGACATGAATATACACACACGTATATATTGCATTATTGTATAATAATCAGATTAAGTTTACCTATTCATTTGCTTTATCTCTTCTAGTTTTGTGAGATACACCACACATAGCTGTCATCTAGTTACACTACTATGCAGTACCTCACCGGAACTTCTTGCTTCCCTTTAGCTCCAGCTTAGAAGTCATTGATTAACTTTTCCCCACCCTCTCTTGTGTCCCCCTCTCAATTAGAAGACAGAAATATGGAGTTATTGAGGATAAAATTTAAAAACAGGTCATTTAAATAACTGTACAAGTAAGTCTGTCTAGTGTGCTGGAGGACCTGTGTGCAGTTCATAGCACTAGGAAAACAAAAGCAGACTCCTGTTGTCACAGCCTAAATAAGTGCTGCCCACATATGACGTAGGGTGAGCTGAGACCGGGTTCATATAAAGGACACGCATGTAGCCGCCAGCTGGAGTATCTGTAACATGCCTCAGCTTTATTTTAAAGGAGAATAGTACTACCTGAGGAGCCAGCTATACCACTCCTGGTATATACCCAAAAGATGCTCCAACATATAACAAGGACACATGCCCCACTATGTTCATAGCAGCCTATTTATAATAGCCAGAAGCTGGAAACAACTCAGAGGAATGGGTCAGAAAATATGGTACTTTTACACAATGGGGTGCTACTCAGCTATTAAAAACAATGACTTCATGAAGTTCGCAGGCAAATGGATGGAACTAGAAAATATCATCCTGAGTGAGGTAACCCAGACACAAAAGAACACACAAGAACACACATGGTATGTACTCACTGATAAGTGAATATTAGCAAAAAAAAAAAAAATCTCAGAATATTCACAATACAACTCACAGACCATATGAAGCTCAAGGAGAAGGAAGACCAAAGTGTGGATGCTTCTGTACTACTTAGAAAGGGGAACAAAATAATGATAGGAGGTAGAGGGAGGGAGGGACATGGGAGGATGAGAGGGGGGAAGAAGGGCAGGTTTAGGTGTTGGAGGAGATGGGGGGGGAGGGAGAAATATGGAGTGTCAGGAAATTGAATGGAGGTATGTAGCAGTGGAGGATGGGGAACTGGGGGTAGCCACTAGAAAGTCCCAGGTGCCAGGAAAGCAGGAGACCCAATGAGGATGACATTAGCTGAAATACCCAACAAAGGGGAGAGAGAACCTGTAGAGACCAAATCCAGAGGTTAGACATGGCTCCCAGTTGAAGGATGTTGTCACCCACCCATCTCAAAAATATTAATCCAGAATTGCTCCTGTCTAAAAGAAATTCAGGGACAAAGAATAGAGACTGAAGGAAAGGCCATCCAGAGACTGCCCCACCTAGGAATCCATTCCATCTGCAGGCACCAAACCCAAACACTATTGCTGATGCCAAGAAGTGCTAGCTGTCAGGAGCCTGATATGGCTGTCCCCTGAGAGGCTGTGCCAGATCCTGACCAATACAGATGTGGATACTTGAAGCCAAATATTGGACTGAGTGAGGGGACCCCGATGGAGGAGTTAGGGGGAGGACTGAAGGAGCTGAAGGGATTTGCAACCCCATAGGAAAAACAACAATATCAACCAACCAGACCACCACCTCCACCTCCCCACCCCCACCCAAAAGCTCCCAAGAACTAAATCATCAACCAAAGAGTACACTTGGAGGGACCCGTAGCTCCAGCTGCATATGTAGCAGACAATGGCCTTATCTGGCATCAGTGGAAAGGGAGATCCTTGGTCCTGTGGAGCTCGATGCCCCAACAATGGGGAATGCTAGGGCAGTGAGGTGGGTGTGAGTGGATGGGTGAAGGAGCACCCTCATAGAAGCAGTGCGGAGGGGGGATGGGATAGGGGCTTTGCTGAGGGGAAACCGGGAAGGGGGAGAATATTTTAAATGTAAATAAATAAAATAACCAATAAGAATATTTTAAAAAGTTCTTAATTATAAAATGAAAAAAATGCAACTTTGTTGTTGTTGAAAAAAAAACTAAACCATTTCAACTATTAAAAGGAAACTGCCTCCATTTATCTTTATAAAACTCAAAGAAATGCCATTACCATGGGGAAGGGAAAAAGAAATAATTAACAGACAAGTGAATATGAATTTTCAGTTGGCCAAAGAAATAGGATCTTGTCAATGACAGAACAAATCATTACTAAATACTTTCAGAAATTTAATAGCATCAGCCAGGATAATCTGATTTAAATAACAGAATGAGTAAAAAATTACAGCAGACCAATGGAGACCACAGCATAAAATATTAAGCAAGACATTTATTTGGAGAAATTTTAAAAGAACAACTGTGTTGACTCAAATTTTACTTTGAATTATCGGAATCTTTCAGAATCAAAAAAATATTGTCAAGTATTTTTTTTATTTGCCATGTAGATGCTAAGGAACAATACTATTTTGTTCATCTAATGTTTAAAATGAAAGATCATTTGGCATATAAGAATATATACACATTTATGTGCCAGCAAGATGGCTCAGTGGGTACAGTACTTGCTTCTAAGCCTCAAGACTGGAGTTCAATCCATGGGACCCACAAGGTAGGAGAGATTCGATTCCTGTAAATTGTCCTCTAACTGCCTCAAGTAAGTAAATACCTGTAATTATTTTTAGTACTAGAGAGATAACTCAGAGATTAAGAACCCCTGCTCTTCTTCCAGAAGACCTCAGTTTCCCGTCCAGCATCCCCTCAGGAGGCTCACATCCACCTGAAACTCTAGCTCCAGGGAATCTAATACTGTCTTCTAGTCTCCGCAGCTGCCCATATGCGCGTATGCATGTGGCAAACACACAGAGACACACATAAATAAATAAATAAATAAATAAATAAATAAATAAATAAAAGTTTAAAAACTTTTAAAACAATAACACATATATGATAACACATAAAACCATCTTAAATAGAAGCAGTGTTTAGAATACAAATTAGACATGAATATTCTAAAAAAAAAAAAAAAAAAGAATGAAACAAGAGCCATATGGCCAATTTGCTAATGAATTAGGGTATTATAATTGGCTATTTACACCAATGATTCATTCACAGAGGAGAAAAACGTTAAATATTAACAAATATACTTAATTCTAGGGTACATACAGCTCTTGACAAACTTATGGATCTTAAAGACTCAATTGCCGAGTTTTCCCATTTGCTGACACCAAACCCAGACACTACTGCTGATGCCAAGAAGTGCTTACTGACAGAAGCCTAGTATGGTTGTCCCCTGAGAGGCTCTGCCAGATCCTGACCAATACAGATTTGGATGTACTCAGCCAAATATTGGACTGAGCGCGGGGACCCCAATGGGGGAGTTAGGGCAAAGACTGTAGGAGCCTAAGAAGATTGCAACCCCATAGGAAGAACAACAATATCAACCAACCAGACCCCCCAGAGCTCCCAGAGACCAAACCACCAACCAAAGAGTACACATGGAGTGACCCATGGCTCCAGCTGCATATGTAGCAGAGGATGGCCTTGTCAGGCATCAATGGGAGGAGAGTCCTTTGGTCCTGTGGAGGCTCCATGCCCCAGTGTAGGGGAATGCCAGGGCAGGGAGGTGGGTGGGCAGGTGGGGGAGCACCTTCATAGAGGCAGGGGAAGAGGGAGGGGATAGGGAGCTTGTGGAGGGGAAACTGGGAAGGGGAATAACATTTGAAATGTAAATAAATAAAATAACCAATAAAAAATGAAAAAAAAAAGTTCAGGGACCAAAGATAAAAAGAAAAATTTCAAAACCTTTCATCATTGGGAAGACACAGATGGATCAGTCTGAATGGATGGAAGGAGGGGTGAGGAGACAGATTCCAAGTCCCTGAGGACAGAAAGTAAATGGCAATGTAAGTTACTAAAAACGTGTTTGCCAAAGCAAGGTAAGTGGTGGAGAGAATCGCTAAAAGGGATGTCATTAACATCATTAACACTGAGCTGAGGATACAAAGTTCTTACTTTCCTCATAAACCTCCATGTTTGAAAGGAATAAAGTAATTATAATCCTGGCCCCAGCTATAAATGGACTGACGCCAAAGCATCATCAGCCAACTATTGAAACCTGTCTGGCATCCATGTCTCGTAAGCAGAGTTAAGATGGCATTCTAGCATCGATGCATCTATGGTCCAATGTAATTTCTGTAAATTCCACACAGCATCACTTTGTTTATTAAGTTCTCATAAAGGCTCGTTTTATAGACGACACTAAGACCAAGAAGAGGAGACTTTCCCGGAGTCACAAACACACATTGTTGGAGACGAATCCAGGGCTCCTGACTCTGTAACCAGCATTGGTGTCATGCAGACAGCTCTTTCCACAGTCTTGCCTTTGTGACACTGCAGAAGGATGGGCAACTCTGCCCCTGGGAGGGTGGGAAATGTCCCCAAAGACTCCAAGCAGGACAATCACGTCACCTTCTGCAGAAGCCCTTAATTCTGGCTTTATGATCTCACCAGGCATGGGCAGTAAATTCCAAGATTGTTTCAGGTCACCAGAGGGATTGGGTGTGTACAGGGCTGGGGACATGCCATGTGAAAAACCCATGCCCAGGCGTTGTTCAATAACTGCTAATGAGCATTGCGTGTCAACCGTCTTCCTTCTAGTGGCTCGGAAAGGGAGGTCTGATGGTCTGGCATCTTTTAGTCATCACCCGAACTTCCTGACCCACCTCGGGCACCATTCCCATTTTTAGAACCTCAGGCCTTGTGGATAAAATCTAAGCAACAAGTCTGGCAATAGTTTCTCTTCAAAAGCAACCCCTGAATAATTACTAAAAATGCATGGTCTGGCCCAAATGGTGAGACACACTTTCAATCTGAGAGTACCATTTATTACTTGACAAATTTTGTAGTTTGATATATGGATAAATAAATCTAAAATTTATTCAATGTTTTGAAAAACTGATGTTCAGTGAAAAATTGGCCTGTTAATACTTATATTTTTCACATAGGAGGGTTTTCTAAATCTGCATTATATAGTCTAAAGAATTAACGCATTGCCTTTACATATATAACACAAATAAAGTATCTTTGACTTTCCATAGCTGATTGTTAGATATGAGACAGTAACCACACTTCCTTCCTCATAATAGTTATGACAAAATCAATCTTACTTGTCCTTTTCAGAAAATAAGACTAATATACAAGATGAAATGACTTCAGGTTTTCATGACATTTGGTCTTTGCACATCACTAGTGGGGTAGCAATGGCCTAACAGCTCTTGACAATGAAAATGTAAGCTAGAGGAAATCCAGGAAGCCTCTGTTCTCCAACAACTGCCTCTGCCCAAACAACCCTCTCAACACTGCGGCCACCAAATATGTGATTCTCATAACTCAACATATAATTTTAAAGTAGGGCAACCAGACTTGTAACACGAAAGCTGGAATTTCTTTATTAATTTATACTCTTATTGAACAAGTCAAGTCATACCAAAGGAAAAAACAAAGCACTAGGAGAAACAAAACAAACAATTATACAAACAAACCAAACTTGCACAAAGGAGTGTTTGGGAATCTTCCCGTTATCATGGCAAAGGAAGTACACTTAACCAAAGGCTTCGCTAAGTCTCTTCGGTTCCAGTGAGATCCATTTCTCCCTTCCAGTGGAATAAAAGAATAAAAGACAAATATGCATTGTCTTCAAGAGAATCCAGATTACTGCTGTAATTTTGCCTCCCACTTGAGCCATTTCCCTTTAACCTGAAAGAGAATGTCCTCTCCAGTATCTTTAAAAGAATCTTCAACGAAGAGAGAGGCCAGAGGGTGGGACAGTGGGGAAGTGAGCATCTCAGTGAAGCCCGTTGCCTCCTGACACTGTTGGCTACCATTTACTCATGCAGACAGAACGAATGAGTTCAACAACCCCCCAGCTAGGTGTAGTGTAGCTAAAAAGACTGCCAAGCAGGAATCCCCTGGCTTTCATCAAACAGCTTGTGCTTGGTTATTATACTGATTTGCTCTTTTTGACATTTCTATGTGGCAGGAAAAAAATTTATTTTAAATATCTTTTCAAGTAATGGGGAATCTCCACAGTGTGGTTCCAGAAAAATCACTGAAATGGTCAATGTTTTCTCTAGATTTTTTTTTTCACCGTTGCCAAAAGGAATGTTTTTGGAGAAGTCTCTGTTTTCATGAAAAGGTTAACTATATACAAAGGAAAGCAAGGGCAGGTATCTAAGGCAGGCACCTAGCAAATACTGCAACCCAAAGAGATTTTTTTTCAGGTTTGAAAGGAAATAGGTACAAAGTGAATCCAAGATGGTAAGGGTGTGGAGGAGGCTGAGAAGAGGCGTGGATCTGGTGGGAGGATTTTCTTTACTTTGTCCCACTTCCGTGTTTGCTGTGTTACAAAACCATATTGAATATCAAGATTTGGCATCATATGAATAAGACACTTCAGAGAGAAGGATATTAGCTTGTTCCAGTCCACAAACCCCTTTTAAACACGTGCTGAATTTTAATGAAACTTTAATGAAAGCATCAAAAAGAATGACTTGGATAATGATATTAAAAGTACTTTATTACTTATGTTTATTGAAACAAGATGCAAAAATACTTAAGAATTAGCATTTAAGTTTATGAGCTAAAAGGAATCCATGCAATTGCTTATTACCTGGTCTGTTGTTACATTTTCTGTTTTCGCCAAGTAAAACTGTGTTATGCTTCATGACTGTATTAAATGAAATGAAGGCTTTTGTTGTTGCTAATCTACTTAGTACTGTTTTTTTTACACACAAGGAATAAATGATGATTAAAAAGGAAAATAAAGAGAAGTCAAATACATTGAGCAGTGTAAGGAGAGACGTGTTCGGGGCTTAAAGCATTTGCATGAGGATTTGTCGGTTTACTGGAGAAATGTCTGTTTGTGAGTCAGCCAGCACCACATAGCCTAGAATCATTTGAGCATGGAACTGAAGTAATTTGCAAGGATGAGAGATGAAATGACCACAAATCCCCTGACCTTATTTCCAGGAAAGCTGGGACTGCACAGAGGTTAGACTCCATGTAAACAGCAAGCGAAAAACAGAGAGGATACATCAGCACACTTCCAATAGCAGACTTTGGACCACTGCCTCCGTTCCTTTGAGCATCCCCACCCTGACCCGTGTGTGTGTGTGTGTGTGTGTGTGTGTGTGTGTGTGTGTGTGTGTGTGTGT
>JANHMN010000016.1:11721318-11775733 GCA_030674055.1 Rhabdomys pumilio
TGTGTGTGTGTGTGTGTGTGTGTGTGTGTGTGTGTGTGTGTGTGTGTTCGTGTGTCTCTGTGTGTGTGTGTCTTTGTATACTGACTAGCTGAGTGAAGTACAAATTTCTGGTTGTGTCATGTAATACAGACTCATGAGATGTTTTGCTAAAGCAGATTCACGTGGTATTTTGCTTAAGAAAACGTGATGTTTGGAGAGAGTCTAAATGGGACTCAATGGATAGTGACAGGGCGTTTGCATAACTGGCTGTACAGCTCTTCATTGGTCTCAAGGCTCCACTAATCTCCACTTGGTTGAGAGAGGTAGGGCAGAGAACTTCTGGCATACTGACTGGTCCTGGTCTCGCCCTAGGCCTGGTGGTTTCTGCTAGATCATGCAGATTCAATGCATGCTGATTTAAACTAGACTGTTGGTACCCTGACACTAGTGAACTGGACTGCTGGTGTCCTGACAAACAGAGACTGGAATCACCCCCCAAATAACTGCTTTTAAGCAGGTCTACATCCCCTTGTGCTATTTACCATCTCTTCTCCCCTACCTTTGGATGATTGGCTAACAGGGGGATCGAAGCATTTGAGAGCCCTTATTAAAGAAGGCTGTTAAAAATCTAAGCCTAGAGCTGAGATTGACTAATCAAGTCTTTTGCTGCTTATTATGCCTTTGATGCTATAAAACTACCCGAGTTTCCAACATCAAGGAAATTAAGCGTAACTCACTATCCCTAATTATTTCTACTGTTGCTTTTTAAAGTCTCGATGTAAACCTGTATCGTGTATCTCTCCTAACCATTTCTCACAACGACAGCATGAACAACTTCCTCCCAGGCACGGTTGCATCTATTATGTATGTGACTGCTCTGTCAAGCTAAAGTCTTCGTGTTCTCTCACATCTAAAACTAACCAGTGATCAAGTGTTGCTGATTCTCTTCTGGAAGCTGCCAGTCTTTCCCTGCCTACCAGTTTTATAGCACACCATCATTCCTGCTATACATTCAACTCATGCATCCAACCAGCCAGCACTAGTACAGAATGAAGAAGGTGTACAAAAGCAGGACGATCCAGAGAGAACATGGGGTTGGGGGAGATCATGTGGGAGGGTGGGTACCAAATAATGTTACAGGAAGATGGCCACTGATAAGGTTAGCATCCCTAAAGAAGGCAGTATTTTTCTCCGTAGACATCTTTTAATCGCCCTGTGTAATGATCTGGCTGTCCTGGAACTCACTCTGTAGACCAGGCTGGCCTCGAACTCAGAAATCCACTTGCCTCTGCCTCCCAAGTGCTGGGATTAAAGGCGTGCACCACCACCGCCCGGCAGATCTTCTTTTCCAAGTAGAGCATATCTGACAAATATTAAGTTTCCAGAAAGTCGACTTGGACCGACCCTTTTGTTCGTACCCGGATCTTCCATGATTCATCATCACCATGAGGCAATTCCTTGTAAACCTTGCGCTGTAAACCTGGTATTGACACTCTTCCACAGACTGAACCCAAATTCCTGTTCTAATTTAATCAATCATTTTTCACCTCCCTAAAAAAAAATAATAATTTGCCAATGTTTTGCCAAAAAAAAAAAAATGGCTTTGATTCCATAGCCACATTCAAATTAAGATTCTTTTTCGCAGCAGGAAAATCTTTTCTCTTTTTCCCTTACCCATAACCCACTTATTCTTCGATTATAACCCAGCAGCTACTCCTTCACGTACCCAGCAGTCATCCTGACCAAAGGACACTTTCCTATTCTCACGGCAACATTGTTTGCATCATTCATCTACAAATAATGACATACTATTTTATTCAATCATTAATTAATATTTGTATGAGTAACTCATATTTTCCACCTATGTATTGCAAACTCCACTTTTAAATAATATTTGTGTTAATTCGTTGGGAATCTTATACAGTGTATTTTGTTCATATTCTCCTTTTCCACAGCTCCTCCTACATCCCTCTTTGCCCTTAGGCCCTTACTCACGCAACTTAGACTTTTCCATTTTTTTACGCCTACGAAATCCAGGTTGTGTTGTCCACCTATTCATGGGACTGGGACCTGCCCTGCCATATGGATTTCCTGCCAGAGGTCACCCCACTAAAGAGAACTAACTGTCCCAGCCGCTACCAAATGCCAAAGCACCAACAGTGGAGAAATTTCATGCTCACCCTTGCCCTCTCCATGCTGGGATTTAGTCTAGCCTGAGCTAATTTTGCAAACTTCTTACAGACAATGTTATGAACTATGTTTATTTTCACCTTCTGACTGCTTGGGCTGCAATTAGTGAACAGCTTCACATGTTTTCTGATGATGCACTGTTAGACAAGTATAAGAGCAAATAACCTTAGCCCTACTTGTAGACCAGGATTTCTGGCCAAACAACACATTTTTTAAAAAGCTGGTTCTAGGGAGAAACACTGAGAGATAGCTCAGTGGTTAAGAGCACTGACTGCTCTTCAGAGGTCCTGAGTTCAATTCCCAGCAACCACATGGTGGCTCACAACCATCTGTAATGAGATCTGATGCCCTCTGCTGGTGTGTCTGAAGACCAGCTACAGTGTATTCATATACATAAAATAAATAAATCTTTAAAGAAAAAACTGTTTCTATAGACTTCTTACTTTAATCACTATACTATGACATTTATATTTTTAAAAATTCCTTCAGCACAGTAGCTTCAGCCAAAATCCGTACCAGAAGAAATGTTCAGTAATTGGAAATATTTTCTGATACTAAATCAATATAAGAATTCTATAAAATATTTATAGAAAATGAATTACGGTTTTCCAAAAGAACTAGCGGCTGATACAACCATCCAGGTGAGTTTAGCCAACGCTTACCTACTTGTATTTTAAGCTGATAGTCTATAGTGACAATCTTACCTCATGCATTCAACAATGCCTAGTTGGACCGAAACACAATCAATGCAAATTGCTTCTAGGAATCCACTTCTGTGAGAATTTGGCTGTTTATGTCTTTGGCCAGAATTCCTTGAGTTTTGGCTTCCAGTCTCTCTTTTGCTTTCCTGGTAGAGATGTTGTACTCATAGTAGTCTGGCTGCAAGGGCCTTGCCAAAAGGAAACTCACAGACTGTCACAGCAAAAGCGTGGCAGGTAGAGTAAGGACAGGTACTCTAAATTAACCTACCCGCCACTTCCTTACCAACAGCCCACGATGACAGTACTTGAATTCTGTACATAAACATTGTGCCAGGTATAGCGGATACACAAATTATCCAGGGATCACTCTAATCAGGGGAAAACACAAAATAGTATGCACAATCTAAGTGAATGATAAAGATGCTGGGAGCATTAGAGTACATGGAGTCTAGCGTGGGCTAAGAAAATCCATGATAGGATTCAATGAGAAGGTGATTTTGTCAGTGTATAATTAAATAAAGATGGGCCACTTTAAACAGAGTCCTACCAGAGGTGGAATCAGCAAGGACACATTCTTGAACAACCAAATGCAAAGGGGAGTTTCAACAGGGCCATGATGGGAAAATTAGGAGATACACTAGAACAAGGTTTAATTTTCTTTATTTTGCGATACAGACAATGGACATTTCTAAGTTTTCAAGTAGTCCTTTATTATCAAATAATTAAACCATTAAAAATAATGGTTAATAATATTAATAACCACAGCAAAAGAGATAGAAAGTGAAGATGGCTTTTATCTGATAGGCCTTTGCTTTGAAGACAAAGAAAGAGAAGAAATGGTTGTGTCAAGAGTTCAAAGTCTCTTGACCCTAGTCACCGACCCTAGTCACCGCAGGGATTGTGGCCAATGGGAACCAAACACACAATAGAGCCCACAACCTTCAGAAACCTTTTTTTTAATGTTTATTTTTCAAAGAAAATCGGCAATAACCAATTGGAAACCTACTTATTCTTCAACTCCAATTTTGTTTTCTTAAATTTAGAAGTGACTTACTGACGTACGATTTTAAACAACCCCCCCCTTTCCCCTTCAAATGCTTACCATCTACTCGTGCTGAATCCTTCCAAGGAGACTGCTCCAGCGTATATCTCCAGGTCCTCACTTTCCTCTTTTTACCAAAAAATACAAAACACAGTTCCATCATGCATCTTAAGGGCTCCGATCATCAAAAATAGGGAAAAAATTATTTGGAATAGCCAATTAAGTTGAATGAAAAAAAAATATCCACAGGAATTCAGTCTGTTTGGGGCAGGAGGGGATCCACTCCTATGTTCCTGGTAATCTGATCCTGCTCCATGAATCCTGGTAATTCATTCTCCCTATCCTGTCCATATTATGATTTGAATACAATGATCCAGCTCTTCGGGGACATTTCTAACTCTTATTTTTCCACTGCTGGGGACTGATTCAAGAGTTCTTCATATGCTAAGCAAACACACTACCGTTGAGCCACACCTTGGTCATATAGAAGCCAATTTTCTTTCTTCCTTCTTTCCTTTCTTTCCTCCTTCTCATCTTATTTTTTCCTCTCCCTCTTTCATTTTTTTTTTCTTTCACTTTCTTGAATATGCAAAGTCACAGACTTCCTTACAGCATCTTATATATACTGAATTTTGTTACTCTGGCAGTGGCTTCCTCTCCCCTTCAACCTCCCTGCCTACCATTTTCACTTAAATATTTAAATACTTCTTGCCCACCCCCATTCCTCCTTTCACTTTTCTATCACACGTCTAGAGCCTTCCCTAACCATTTCCACTAAAGCTTCTTTTCCCCTTCACAGTCTCTTTCTAATTTCCTGGCATCTACACAGTCACTCCTAAGGCTTCAGTAACATTTCTGAAGAAAGTGTCTTCAATACCCATTCTGTTCCCGAACTCTGTGCAGTTACACTATCGAACATTCACAGGAAGATGTTCAGAGCTCAGTCTTGAAAGAACAGAATATCCACCCGATGATAGAACCTCTGGCAGCAGCCTCATAGATGATTAAAGAGAACCATTACATGGGGAAACATAAGATGGCAACTGTGCTTCGTAAACAATCCTTTCCAACAGATATTACACATAATCTAGAAAGGAGTTGATAAAACTCAAAGTCAAAATTGCAATAGGGCTCAGAATGTAAACCTTGTGGTGACTGAATCAAAGAGCAATACTAAGGTAAGCTGATATCATTTCGGGTACTTTCTCACAGCAAGCTTTCCTTCCTAACCATACCAGGACCCAGTGTTTGCTTAAATTATTATATATATATATATATATATATATATATATATATATATATATGTGTGTGTGTGTGTGTGTGTGTGTGTGTGTGTGTGTGTGTATTTTTACATACCTTAAGAAAATAGAACTAGAAACTAAGGAGAAACAATATAATTAAAAGTTTTAAAGTTTTACGACATGACAGGAACATCAAAACGTTTGCACTGAAACCCAAGTGCTTTGAGTAAGGACTTCACTCAGAACCCATTCTACAGATACTTTGACCAAGGATAGATGTTTAGCTAGTCTTTTCAGTATAGCACATCGAAGAAGAATTTGTCCTAGATGATAGTATGTTAATAGCAATAAAAACTTAAAGCTAACATGCAAATAGAGACAAAAATATGAAAACCTTGCATTCACTGGTTAAAGCAGTCTCAAGTATAGAAGCAAACATCTTCTTGCATTAAAAATTATTGTAATTATAATGAAGTAATTAACAGCCCTAATTACCCTGCATCACGATGAGAACACAAAGTTTTATAGCACTTAATCTGCATAAGGCCTTGAGAAGATTATTATCAAGAATAACTTTAATAAAACAACCTTCAGGCTTAAAAGGGAAATTTTTTATTATCTAAATGATTTCATAATTATTCTAAGTAAATTATAATTGTGACCATCATAATTAGGTCAGAAAAGTTCTGTATTACAATGTGGTTTTTGATTTTTTTTTTAACCATTGTTTTAAAATGTGGATGAACATGAAAAAAATAGCAAAATGACACATGAAAAGTTGCAAGAGTTTTAAAACTCAGTACGTTCTGAAACTTTGACCCATTGAAGAAGCACCTGGGATAGAAAAGACGGACCTGGATGTTTCTATATTAATGCTTTTACTATGACTTCAGTTAGAATGACATCACTCTTACAAGGAAAGCTGGTTTTTGAGTCAAAGCACCTTCTAGCAAAAAGACCAAGTTCAAGCTACATGCAAAATAATGAGCAGTGTGAACCGTTAAGCCTCGGAAGATGCTTTACAGTCAGCAATCCACGTGAGCCAAGTCCAGACAGGAAAAGCAAGATTTCTCGAAGTTGGATGAGAGAGAGTCAAACTGAAATATTTGGATGGATGTCTGGGGCAATGGCTTGGTTAGTTTGGTGCTTGCCTGGCATGCAGTAAGCCATGAGCTCCATCCCCAGCACCACAGAAACCATAAAATGGAGATAGCTGTACATGTCTGTAATCTCCTCACAAGGGAAGTGGAGGCAGCAGACTTTCAGAAATTGAAAATTATCCTCTACTTGGATTCATCCCAACAGCCATATGTAGTGAGTGAGGTCAACCTAACAAAACACAAATAACAAAACCAAAACATTGTTGGAAGCAAGAACTCTATGGGGCCAGCTTGAGTTACCTAGTGAGGTCATCTTTCAGAGGGAGGTAAGGAGAGAGAAAGGAAAGGAGGGACAGAGAGCAAGCTTACAAAATAAAAAAAAGTTACTCCTCTCTCTTCATTATGGAAATTAGTGATTTTCATAAAAGTATGACAGATATGTTAGGATATAATTGATCTATCATTGTTTTAATTGAAATTTTACTTAAATTTCACAAATGTAATTTATAGGTAGATCTCGATAATATGACAATATGCAGAAATAAATCTCTTTGAAGTTCATCAATAATTCTCAAGAGTGTAGCTAAGTTCTAAGGCATAGGCCAGGGATAGAGCTGGGAGTCTGAAGAGCATGGGCAAGTAGCTCTCCCTGCTTTCATTTGTACTGCTGCTACTTTATATTAATCTGTAAAGGTTTTTATTTTTGAGAACACTTTATTTACACATGAGTCTTTATGTATAGATACACACACATATATATGTATATACTTCTGTGTATAAGAATCGGCTTTTCACAGTGTAATTATTTTTATTTTCTATATTTTTTGATTATAAAGTTTTACTCCTTAGATCAAATGTATACATTATCTCCTTTTAAAGATTATATTACTATATATCTTAATAAATTTATCATTACTTAAAAGTTGCAGACATCCTCTTATATTTTATTCTTTGAAAATATTTGTCTGTTTTTTCTTCATTTTCCTAGTGTTTATTTTTGGGACAGTTAAGATAAAATTTTATTTTGTTTTTTAAAATTATTTTTCATAAATCAACATAATTATTTCTTCCCACTGATATACAAGACCTGATCAGTCATGAACCAAACATATATATATATATATATATATATATATATATATATATATATATCAATTGTAATGTTGTGTATTTTGTTGCTTTTCTGTCTAATCCCGTGCTATACAATTCTTGTAGATTCATTATTAGCGCTGATATCTGGAAGGGCAAATCATTCAATAAAGTCCCTCTTCCTGGAGATGTCAGGACTGGTCTTGATGCCATGATTTTCTATACTTGTTACAGAACTAATGAACCCAGTCCCAGTATAAAAATTCTGATAAGACTTTGGTTGGAACTGGACTGCACTAATACAATGACTGGAGGAGAGTTGCATGTTGCTAATACCCACAAATCCTTTAACGGTTTTCTAACAGAGCTTATACTGTCTTCATATAGAGCTAACGTAGCTTTAGTTAGACTTACTCTTAGGTGCCTGTGCATCTGGGATAAATAATATCTTTCCTATTAGTAAACTGCTTTTTGGTGCTATATAGACGAACTACTGATTTCTCCTTATGACATGTCCTAGCTCTCCTGCGGGTCCTGGAGTCTTCTTCATAAAACCATTTCATCTAAGAATAACACTAATTTTATTTCCTTTCATTCAATATTATATTTTAAAACTCTTTTTCTTTATTACAAAACAATCTTTAACAATTAATGTGTTCAAGAACATTCTTGTCCTAGAACTTACTTATTTTCAACATTGGGAATGTGAGGTGTGCTGTAAGAGTTTTCTCAACCTGGCAATGAGCTGGCCCTACAGATCCAGAGCTGTGGGTCCATGACACAGGGTGGGGATCCAGTATTGATCGTGTATCAGAACCAGAGGCCTTGGGCCAGACCAATGGCTCACTGCAATGAAGATTTGCAAGATGTGTAGACAAAAGGGTGTACTTTGTGACACACTGTGACACACTACAGCTTCCACAGTGAGAGTTTTGTTTGTTTTGCTTTTATTATTTATTTAGGCTGGGAAGGTTGCAAGAGTGGAGTATGGATTTGAAGGTACAGGGAGATGAGTGGGATTGGGTTGCATGATGGGAAATTCACAAAGACTCAATAAAGAAATAAAAAAAAAAAGCCAACTCCCTTATTTTTAGCTTGCTCTGTCTTTCTAAGTGGAAACACGCCAACAGCCTTTTGTACATCTACCCAGAAGATCATATGGTTTCCTCTGTAAACTGTTAACAGAGAAGCGTCACATTAGCATACGCCGTAGTGTTAAAGTCATTTAGCATTCCGAGTAATAAACTTGACAATCATATTTTACTGCTGCTTTCAGCTTGTTGAGTTCTTTAAATTAAATTTAATTAATTGATGTTCCAAAGCATGATTGTACTACCACTGTCTTAGCTCACAGTGAGTTCAAAAAGACTCTCTCACACTCCTGAAAATCTGTGTTCTGTCAGACTTGTCTGCATTTGACTATTTGAGTGAGTCACCAGGAAGTCTATAGGTTTAGACTTGGAGACTACTAACTAGTCAATTTATTTGCTGATTGTAAACGTGTTCAGTTTATTTTTTTTTTTTACCTCTTCAGGCAGATATATTTAGTATGTTAGTTTTTGATGTTACCCTCACATTAAAACTTTCAAAATCAGTCCCAAAGTTATTTAGGTCGGGGAGATAGTTCAGTAGATAAAGTGTTTGCCATGTGAGTATGAAGGCCTGAATTCAGATCCCTGAACCCACAAAAAGCCAGACATGATAGTGTGTGCCTGTAACCCTGGTCTAATGCTGTGAGGGGGAGACCAGAGGATTCTGGGAGAACCAATGACGAGGCAGCCAAATAGCAATCTGCAGGCTTAGAGAGATGTGTGGTAACGCCTTTGATACAGATCACCCTCACACCATCTACACTGAAAGACTTATCCAAGACTTTTTAAAATCTATGCTTATAGAATGCTTTAATAGCTTTGAAAAATAATGAAAAGTAAAAGTAATTGTTTATTATTTTAAGATACAATATGAATCCACCCTGACTGACATCCTGTAAAGTGTGGCTATTAATGATTTCCATAAAATGGGTACATTTGGTGATGTGACGTGTTCCAGGTGTTAAGATAACAGGGCCCATTGCATGCACAGAATATTAAAAAGTCTTGGCAACCTGCTTAACGGGTGATTAAAAATAAGAACAAGAACAAGAGAAATGTCCTTCTCAGCATCTTTAAGACAATGTCAGACATTTCTAACACAGGCTCAGATGCAGATTTTAAAGAGGTCCTTTCCATACTAAAACTTTTGATGGCTTATGTTGAGAAAGAAATTCTAGATCGCTCAAAATGAATAGACAGAAGAGAGACGTAGAAAGTCTGTAAGGAGCATTTGTCTCGCTATCTCTATTAAAATTGTAAAATGGTGTTTTTCCATTTCCACTTCCATTTCCAAACTTGTTAACAGTTTCTTCTTGGCCAGGTGTGGTGGTGCACCCCTTTAATGCCACACTTAAGAGGCAGAGGTAGGTAGATGTCTTTAAGTTCAAGGCCAGCCTGGTCTACATAGTGAGTTCCAGGACAGCCAGAGCTACATATTAGAGAAACCCTGTCCAATTAAAAAACAAAAATCAGGCCGGGCGGTGGTGGCACACACCTTTAATCCCAGCACTTGGGAGGCAGAGGCAGGCAGATTTCTGAGTTCGAGGCTAGCCTGGTCTACAGAGTGAGTTCCAGGACAGCCAAGGCTATACAGAGAAACCCTGTCTCAAAAAACCAAAAAAAAAAAAAAAAAAAAAAAATTACCCCCTTTGCCCAGTTTCAAAGATCACAGTTCTGCTTCCCTTCTAAATGTTGTTAGCAATTTAGAATAGTTAAGACAGGACCATTCTTTTTTAACTTACAGACATTTCCCATCGGTTTATATACTGGTAAATATACAAAAACTTATAAATATGTGTTTAAGATTCTGTTTGTTCAAGCTTGAATATTCTTTTTCTCCACCATAAATATGAAAAATGTTCTTTTTACTTTTCTCTATCCTGTGGCTTTTAAATTTTAACATAAAGCTACATAAATTTTATTCTCATGTACTGTGTAAAACTAGATACAGGGAAATTTGTTACTATAGACATTATGATCAATTCCTGTAACTTTTTTTTAATAAAGGGTGCTCGGCTTTCATAAAATTTGGGCATTTTTACTTAACTATATTTTTAAGATAAGTGAGCAAGGTCAAATTCAATTCAGAAATGAGTACAACTTTAAAAATTAATAAAGAAGGTGGGAAAATCTGGGAGGAGCTGGGGTAGAAGAAAAACATGATCAAAATAGATTGTATTAAAATTTTTAATTAAAAATAAATTAATCAAATAAAAAAAAGGTGGATAAAACAGAGCTTCAAACAGACTTCACTTTTCACATTTCCTCTGTCTTCATTAATCCCCTCTGATCCCTCACAGTCACGAAGGTCAAACACTGTGTTTATAGAATCTGCAGTTGGATTTGCTTCTTAAAGCTGGTTTCTCTGGTTCCGACACACAGGATTTATAACTTTAGGAACAACTTAATTACCTTCAGAACCTGGTATCTTGACCCGAGCATCAAGAAGATGATGAAATAGTAAGAAACTATGAAATGAATGAAGCCTCTGTGAGTTTTTTGAAGTAACAGCGCTAGGAAGAAAATGGTTTGCCGAGGATCGGTTCGTACATGTATTTTATAAGCTGTCGAGCCATTTATATGAGAAAGATGTAGACGATATTATATGTAATTAATCAAAACAGAAAGTGGGGGTGTGAGTCCTTATTTTGTTATGCACAACTGTGTAACTAACTCCCTCCAAAATGGCAGTTTACAACAATATATTCATTTTCTTTCACTTGTGAGTTCAATCTCCTCAGCATGGTAAGTCTCAGTCGGAATTTATCATCTTCACACAGTAGCAGGGAGCTGAAGTCATCAGAGTCTTCTGAAGTATAAAAGTACAAGGTAACTTTTAGACGTAGCGGGCTCCCTCACAACCCCCTTGGTTCTTCAGACCCTCTAGGACGGATCGGTGTCTACGTATCTCTACGGGGCCTCTCTATAAAGCTAGTTTGGACTTCCTCACGGTAAGGAGGTCTTAGTGAAAAATTTAAAGTGCTACTCTTCATCTGCAGGAAACATTCCAAAAGGCTACAGCAAAAATCACCAGTTTTCTGGTGATGTGACCTTGGAAGTCACACAGCGTCATCTGCTGTTAATCCCACGGTGCCAGCCTGTATTCAGTGTAGGAGACCATGGATAACTGACAGAATACTTCACAGAAAGACAAACTACCTCAGTACTCCCATTTTACATAGAGGATGGCCAAGATGTGTCCAATACATCAAAAAAATATTATTACCAGAAATCATGAGGCTGCTTCTATTGTTGCCAGCTGACTCTTGAAAATGTCTCCTCTTAAGGCTCTTAGTAATGAAGGGATTTAAGGATGTACTCAGACAGAAGTTCAAGGATAGTTGTATTAGAATGTAAAAGAGAACCCCCCCAGGGCAGGCAAGCTGTAAATTTCTATAGCTGTCCAGAGGAGAATAGAGAGAAGGAAAAAAGACTAAGCTGGCATGGAAATCAGATGTGGGCCCTCCTTGAACAGGCAGCTACTTGGGTCAGGGGGTGAGGGCAGGGTCACGGGGGTGGGGGGAGAGGAAGCTGCGCTTCAGAGAAAGGGCAAGGAAACCCCAAATACCAGAAAAAGTCACCATCCTGAAGAGATAGAAAAATAGAAAGACAAAACAAAAGGGAGTTGAACCTTTCCCAGCCTCAGCAGACTTTGTGGCTACTTATAGGGACTATGCTAAGGCAAGGGAATTGTGGGAAGAATAAGTAAATGACCTCATTAAAGAGCTATTCCACCATCTCTTAAGCATACTTCAGGGGAACCTGCCTTCCTATGGGCGGTCCCCTCTTCCTGAGCAGTCCTCTGGTCTCTTAGCAGTGTGATTGACCTATCCCAACATCAAGTCTATCCAGCCCAGAGTCTACTCTCTTAACCAGATTTTTTAAAAATATGTTTTATTATTTTATTTTATGTGTTAGTGTTTTATCTGCTTGTGAATACGTGTACCATATGCACGCTTGGTCCCCATGGAAGTCTGAAGACCGCACTGGATACCTTAGAACTGGAGCAATAAAGGGTTGTGAGTCACCACTGTGCTGGTGCTGGGACTGTGAGTCACCACTGTGCTGGTGCTGGGACTCTAACCGGAGTCCTTTATAAGAGCAACAAGTACTATAAACCACTGAGCCAAGTCCCCACACCCCAAAATTTCTCTTTAATGAGTCTTTATTGCTCCTCTTACAATATGTTGTGACACTGGTGTGTATGTGTGTGGTTGGGGATGACACTAAGGACTAGTTCTTTAATGGTGTGTAGGTATCTATTTTCTAATTAATTTTTTTAATCTGCAAATAATCCCAATATCTCTTGCTTCTTTATACCAAGTTCCCTTTTTTTTATTTTGGATAACCTAACTGTACCTTCAGAGTGATGCTAGAGACTGAGAAAGTTACACAACCAACGATTCTAAGGGTCAACATGTCCTGAAAGGCCCCTTGGAAACTGTCTATCAAGCGTGCCTGCGTATGCTGACTATGACAGCTCTACAATCGAGGATATATTAAACCCCACGAGGTTGTGAATTATGGAGGAACTTGCCTTCGTCTCAGAAGGCAAGACCCAAAGCAGACGCTGTGCGAGACATTCAGGCAAGTCACTGAAGACACTCTTAGTGTAGGTCCCCAATGATTTGCAATGCGATATGCTGTCAACTTCATTTACCTATGAGAATGCCAGCTATAATTATTACTAAACCAGCTGAAATTAGCTGTGGCTGCTCCTTCTTTATATTTAGACTTTAAAAGTAACAGCTGTGGAACAATGGCTGGTATGCAGCATGAAGGAAAAAATAATTCCCAGTTTGTTCTAGAAGACTGTTTCCCAGTTTTGCACAAGGTGTGAACTCCTTTTAAAGCAAAGGGGGAAACACAGTGGTCACTCTGCCAGTCTAATTTTTTTTTTTTACTGCTATGAATACATGGCAAAAAAAAAAAATCCCCTGTAATTAGAACTTCCGGAGAGATAGCTCAGAGAGTAGGAGCAGTGCCTTTTCTTCCAGGGGACCAGGGTTCAATTCCCAGCTCTAGCAAGGCAGCTTACAACCTTCTCTAACTCTAACCCAAAGAATCCAATACTCTCTTCTGGCTTTCTCACGTACCAGGCACAGACATACATGCAAAATGCCCATACAGGCAAAATAAATAAAAATTCAAAATAAATAAATAAATAAATAAATAAATGTAATTGTTAAACCTTAAAAATACTTCCCTTAATTCTTTAATAATGTATGCATGTACACAATGCATTTTGATCTTATTCACTCCACTTCTTCCCCTACCTCGTCTCAGAGTCACCCTGATCAGAGGTTTATAGAACTATTAAAGCGCTTGCACTGAATGTGATCCAGGCCACCTCTCTGTACATCTGGGCTTAACACATGCACACACACACACACACACACACACACACACACTAAAACACACTTTATAGCAATGTACCTCTCTCGTCATTCCTGTGGTGCGACATGAGTCTTTAATCACAGCACATTGGAGGTAGTCGCAGATGGATTTTTGTGAATTTGAAGCCACCTTGGTCTACATAGTGAGTTCTAGGGCAGCCACAGCTACATTGAAAGACACCATCTTAACTGATTTTTTTTCTCTCAAATGCTAACTAGATTATGATTTATTATTGTTAGAGTTCGGGAATCTCTGAAGGAAGACCCAAGATTCAAATAGTATGCAAAAACAAAGAGTATTTATTCTGTAGAAGCAACTAGCATGATGGGGTCACCACCACATCAAAATGGTAACGACCTATGTGGTGGTGACCCCTGGACAAAGGGATGCAGGCCTTCTTATAGGGAACTGGAGGGAAACTTTCTAGAAGGTTTAGGTAATCTCTAATTTGATTGGGATGGGGGAGGGCCCAAAGCCCTGACATTAGTACATTTTTGATTGGCTACTATATTAGAGTTAGGTAATCTATAACCTCATTGGTGGGTACTGGAATCCCCAGACGGGCTGCCCAGCACAGATGGCCTATTCTGAGATCAGATATCTCCCATTCATGTGGCTATCTTCAGGCCGTTCTTCGGGTAGGGGATTTTATTGTCTTGTTCCTGGACTTTTGGGGTCTGCTGCTGGAGCAGATGGCTTATGGCCTAGTTTCTGAGTGGAGACAAAATAGAATGAATGGATCCCTTCATCATATAGATTATGATTTTTGTATAATAAATGGAATACAACGTTGCAAAGCAAGACTATGTCTGTTTACTGGGCTTTTCTTAAGACAATCTTGGCCGGGCGGTGGTGGCGCACGCCTTTAATCCCAGCACTTGGGAGGCAGAGACAGGCGGATTTCTGAGTTCGAGGCCAGCCTGGTCTACCGAGTGAGTTCCAGGACAGCCAGGACTACACAGAGAAACCCTGTCTCGAAAAAAAAACGGAAAAAAACAAACAAACAAAAAAAACAAAAGACAATCTTGATGACTATTTCTGTCTTATAACAACAACATAATTTACTGTAAAAGTCGCCCACTTGAAGTGCACACATTAATGGGTTCTGATATATTGACCAAGCTGGGCATCTATCACCATTAAGTGCAGAACATTTTCCTCACGGAAAAGAAGCCGCAAGCCCATTCATTGAGCAGTCTCTCTCTGGTCCCTTCCCATGAGCTAGTAGATTTGCAACATTTGTACTTTGTCTTTACGGGTTTGCATATTGTAGGCATTTTCTAAATGGGATCGTGACAGTTTTGGACCTTGGGATCTTCTTCTCACTTAGCAGAATTTTTTAAATTGTACATATTTTTGTTTATTTTGGGTGTGCATGTGCATATGCTCGGAACAAAGGACAGTTGTGGGAGTTTGTCCTCTCCTTCCATGTGGGTGCCAGGTATAGAGCTAGGTCATTAAGCCTGTCAACAAGCACTTTCACCCTGAGGCCATCTCACTGGCCCACATAGAGGAGGTTTTCATGGTACATCTCGGTTGTAATCTCTATTAGTGTAACTGGCCTGGCAAAATTGAAGATATTCTAAAGAGACATTTGTTTCTCTCAGTCTATCAGACTACTGAATCAATGGACTCCAAGAAATGGAACTTTTTCCAGATATTTCATGCCAGGGTAAGCAAGAGGCTGGGACTAACCAGAGGGAGAAGCTGCATTCCAGAAAAGAAGTCGCACATGGCCCTAGCAATTTGTCAAACTATAACAAGATGGAAGCTGAAGCCTGGATCATGCTGGGTCATTGGTGGGCCAGATCACACCCTGATGTGGATGGCTTAGATAGATGTGCATAGCTTTGGCCCTGACTTTAAATGTTTAATCTCACTTCAGAAACCCGGGATGGACTCTGGGAGAGGTTACTCCTTGTCTCTCTTCTCATTGTGGCCACATTAAATAAAATCTCCTTTACTTGCCTCTAGTAATTTGGCTGTTTTCATTGGCTTCTCTAGGACAAGCAGCTGAACTTGACTTCTTTGAAGACAAACTTGACCCTCAAGTTCAGTAATATTACCGGGAAAAAAGACTATTATTTAAATAGGGCAAGCATATTTCTAAAAGAAGTCTTTATTTTTCTTTGTCTGTTAAAATTTATCAGCTTCCTCCCCCTTCTCTTTCTCCCTCTCTACCTCCCACTATGCCCCCCACCCCTTCCTTCCTTTCTTTTTTCTTTCTTTCTTTTTTTCTTTCTTTCTTTCTTTCTTTCTTTCTTTCTTTCTTTCTTTCCTTTTTAAGGAGAGTCTCTCTTTGTAGCCCCAGCTCTCCTAGAACTCACTATGTAGCCCAGGCTGTCTCTGAGCTCATAGAGATCTGCCTCTTCTGCTTTCCAAGTTAAAGATATGTGTTACCAGGCTTAGCAACAGTTTTCCTCTTAAAACAGGGAGCAATGGCAGATCCAGAAACGGATGGAGGTTCCTCTTCTCTTCTCCAGTCTCCGTGAAAAGAAATGCCCTCAGGTACCTGGAAATGACAAGTTTGTGAGTCATTTAATTCATATTTAATTCTATATAGGACATTTTAGTCCTATATAGAATTATTATAGGGGAAAAAAGTAGTCTTTTAAAACATCTTGTCTTTGTAAAAATCTAAAATAACTTGTAAATGAAAATTGGATGTAATTCTGTCGATGTTTCATGGTACAGGCTCAGGAGGTACATCTATCACTAACATCCTCATAGCCTGAGAGTTCTGCCAGAGTTCTAGGGACCTCAGCTTAAGTCAAACCAGGATCTGTGGCTTCAGTGCCTAATGGAATTTCAGAATTAGGCAGTATAGTAAAATGGAACAGGAAAGATAGTTTTAACAGTCTTAAGACAGTAGTCACAGATGAGATTCTGGTGCAGTTTGAGGTTATTATCTTATCACTAGGTGGTTGTGGAGGAAACCTGTTATGATTATTATAGAAGGTAATGTCTAAGCACACGGGGCACAAGAGAGTGAGTTCTTTACTGTAACTATCTTGTTTGAAATTCTCACACACTGTCTGGGGAAGAAGAAGGAGGAGACCCTACACAAAGCAAGATGCATTCAGTTCTTATGCCTGGGTCATTGTTACTTTTTAAAATGTATTTATTTAACTCTGTGTTGGTAGCCTATACAGCAAGTGTGAATTGTCTTGGAATTCTTGCCTCTCCTTTCCATATCTTGTCTTTAAAAACCTCCTGTCTCACTTTTATAGTATTTGTCTCTTGTGGGCATGGGGGAATATAAGGCAGTTTGTGTCCTAAAATGACTCCCTGTCAGCCTCTGACACTTTGAAATTTAAATATTAATAATCGATATCATCTGGGGAAAAGTTGTTTTGTTTGAAACAGGGTCTCACTGCACAGGTCTGGCTGTCCTGAAGCTCACTATATAGACCATGCTGGCCTCAAAGTGACAAGAGACCTACCTGCCTTTACAGGGCTGGGGTTGAAGGCATGAACCATGAGGCCCCACCATCGTGGTGCTTTTCTGAATCTATTTGAAGGATTTTGTCTGTGTTTAGAAATAAAAACTAAGGAAATGAGATTCATTGTATATTTTTTAAATGTTCTTCTATAAAGACATCAGGGTAAAACAAGCACCTACGTCCTGCGTATGAAACAGCAACCCTCCTTAAAGGTAAAGAACTTCCTTAAATTTCTGATCTTAGTGACATTGTACAAGTGACATTTAAACAATGAGATTTAATGTTTTGTTTAAAATGGTTTATATTTCAGACTTTTGGCTTAGGAAATTGTCCTAAGGGCAAGGTCCATTCTAAGTATCAGCTCGTGTTGCAGTCTTTCAAATGACAATTTTGTATGCAACTGTTTGAAAGTTATTTTAGTGCTTTCAAATAGTCTATGACATGTATAGTGGTATCTCTCAACTTTCTATGGTCTACAAATTGCAGAGTTAACAGCATGTGAGTTTAATATATGCAAAACAGTCACTACGTGCTGTTCTTGAGCGTGAAGTTGTGTCAGCATCCAGATGTGACCAAAGGAGAGGCAGTAAGTAATACCAGAGGTGGCCATAGCCAGCTGCAAAACTGGGCACAGCGAGCCAGAGCACTGTCCTCCTCCTCCTCAGCCCTAGGTCAGGTTAACACAGGTGACCACAGAATAACCCTGCTGAGCACAGAATAATACAAGGCAGCCCTGTGGCAGCATCCCAGAAAGAGAATGAAGAGAAACAGAAATTGTGGATTATACAGGTGTAACAAGAAAGGTTTTCTCACCCACATAGCTGCATCTAATTTTGCTCTTTTAAAAGAATGGCTGATGGAAATGTTGCAATCTTTCCATGATGTATCTGACCTTGTTAACATGGCTCTTTAATTTCCTTAGCTCCTGACTCTGAAAAGCTGCTTAGAAGTGGACAACGATCGGCCTTCCTAACCCTGTAAAAGGTCTCATTATGCAATTCTGACCACAGTGTCTTACACTTGATGATGAAAACAGAGGCTAGAAATTAGTCAGGGAGGGCAGGGGTCCCAAAGTAACAGTCCCAGAATGAGATTGTTGTGAGGCAGGAAAGCCAGAGAGAATTCTTATTGCTGTTTCTTTGTTATCTCTTAAATCAGTTCCTCTCCTCAGGGCTCCGCTTGACTTTGGACTGAAACTGAGGAGAGGCCTCTGTCACCTAATGGCTTCCCTAGCTGGGCTGAGCAGCTCATTCCCCACCCCCACATCTAAGCCTAGTCTCTGCCATAGTCCTTCAAACCCCAGCTGAGTAGCTCCAAGGCACCTTATTTCCTGGGAGTCATCATGCTACAAAGAGGTTCTGTGCAAGCCCCACTCTGGCCCTATCTGTCTTCCTCTTAAGCTTCCACCTATGAATCTATGATAAACTTCTTCCTGAAACTCACCCTCTGTGGACCATGAACGAATCTTATTCTTCCGGTTCAGGAGACAAGAACCAAAATGTCACTGGTGTGTGTGTGTGTGTGTGTGTGTGTGTGTGTGTGTGTCTAACAAAATAAGTAATTTTTGTTGTATATGTGAGATACACTTCTGTTAATCCATTTGTAATAATGATGCTGTTCTTGTCATTTAGTTCTGAATTCTCTTCAAGGGTTGACAGAATGATATTGAACCAATGCAATGAAATGCAAAGTGTGAGCTCTGCTGTGCTTATCTGCATAACATTGGGCCTTTTGACACCCTGTCCAGGAGGAGGGCAGAACTCCAGAAACCCAGCCCTTTCTGAGCACTTATAGGTAGTTAACTGTAAGCAGGGAGAAGTGGCTTCTGAGGTCCCTTCCCTCCCCAGAAGCTATAGTTAGGGGAAAGCATTTTCTTTAGTGTTATGGTCATTAGTAAGGTGCCAATGTTCCTATAAATGGCTTTGTCACCCATGTTCCCATAAGCAACCCTACTGAAACTCAGTGAGTCACACACACACACACACACACACACACACACACACACACACACTCACAGTGGGGGACTATTGCCAGGAGTGGGAATAGGACCAGAGAAGATAATAGGGGGTGAATGTAGTCAAAATACATTATTCATTAAGATATAATGAAACTATTACTATCTATAAAAACACGCTATTAAAATATACATATGCATTCTTTTGTGTATGCTCTGAAATTGCATGGTTTTACTCAGTGATAAGATGGTAATTCATTGAACCCTAAATTAAATTCACTAGTAAAGAATTTTTAAGATTTATTTTAATTTCTTTTCTTTGAGACAGAGCAGTTCCATAGGTCAAGCTACTCTCAAACGTTCAGTCCTGTGTCAGCCTTCCAAGTATTGGAATTACAGGAAAGTGCTGTCTCTCTCAGCTCATTAAATAAACAAACAAACAAACAACAAAACATCCCAAAACTAAAGTGCTTGATAGACAATAGTAACACACTCAAAAATATCTACAATTTAAATTCTGATTTACTCGTGGAGTAAATCCCTAATAAAATTAGATGAGTTGTTTTGCTTTGCTTTGCCTTGCTTTGTTTGAGATGGGGGTCTCCTGTAGCCCTGTCAGAGCTCCACTTGCTGCTGCCAAGTGCTGGGATTAAAGGTGTGTGGCACCAGCCCACTACATAAGTGCTTTTTAAGCTAGGGGTAGCATTAACTAGTATTTAAATTTAAGCATCAGCATGTCAAGAGATGAGCATGTGCTTATGGTTTTATTTTTATGTACAGCTTGTCTGATTATTATCGGAAGAACTCTGTAAGTAGATGCTGGTGTCTATGAATTCTATGGGTGCTGGAAGCCCGTGGACTCAAGGTATTATGGGAGCCAAAGACGTTTTAATTACGATGTCCACAAGATCCATAAAACAAAACTGCCTCTAACCTGTAAGTCCCTTGTGTAGTACAAACAATTTAAACTTATCCTCAACTAACTTATAAATCAATGAGATTCAGACTATGGTTATTTTATTTGGCTTTGATAATTACTGGGGGTCACCCCAATCTACTCTTCTAACTACAGGCTTGGTTACCACCTCAGCAGTGTACCCCAGATACTGTTTCTCCTGGCCATGTGCTCATGGTTCCTCTCCCCTCATGGTGGCTTCCTTCCTCCTTCTTCCCTCCAGGTAACTCCAAACTCACCTACCTCTAATCCCTTCAGTAAATGGCTGTAGCCAATTTTATTTAACCAATAGATTTAAATCAAGGAACAAGGTTTGTACAGCAAAAGCTTGTAAACATAAGAAGTCACTTCTAGGTCTAGACCTTCAGGTATAGAATTTAGCATTACAAAGACTAAACCTCAATACCCTTGCCCAAGGACATATACTTCCTGGGATGCCGGAGTCTATTGTTCTTGGAAGATAACAGGCCAGAAGTTTTCACTTCCTTAAAATAGTTCGTTTGACCCAACAGCACCAGATGTGCCCGGTTACATGTAAGCAGGAGGTACCTAGGCAGGAAATACATCAAAATGTATGCTTCTCCTGATTGGTTGTAGGCGGCAGCTACAGGAAGGAACTATGTCAGGATACATGTTAGCCTCTGATTGGACCTGGTGGGAAATGCATAGCATTATGGGTTTGTCTTTATACCTCTGCAAAATGTGACTGTCGCCATTTCTGGAAAGCCCAGAATTACCTTGGGCCAGAGTTCGTCATCCTGGGCAGTATTTATTTAAAGCTTGCTTCAAATTTGGCTCCAAAAATTGTGGCAGTGGTCTTATTCATGACTGGTGGGTTTAGCAGTAGCTAGCTGCTATGGGCATCTGCTCACTTCAAAGCTCTGAAGAAACAGAGTCCGCTCTGTGCCTGACTTACTCCTTTGGAGCATTCAGAAAGATTTCTTCTACAGGAACATTTCAAAGATTGCTACACTAGGGCTCTGCTCAGATTTTGGCTTCTTTACATGACATGGGGCCTAGGTCAACATTTGGGGGTCTATATATTTTGACTTTTCTAAGCATCATTGTAATATAAATTCCTTTAAGTTATTCTATTTTCTGTGTCTAAGTGTTGGCCTGCGTATATGTCTGTGCATTGTGTGGTGTCCACATGTAAGCAGGAGGTACCTAAGCAGATAGTTACGAGCCACCTGTGGATGTTGGGAACCTAATCTGGGTCCTTCTCAAGAGGAGCAATTGCTCTCACCAGCAGAGACACCTCTATGGCTCATAGTTAATTTTTTTATTACCCCAAAATTAGTTGAAAAGAATCCACAGGGCAGATTCATGTTAGGAGAGAAATATAGAATATTAGTAGATCAATGACAGAACTTCTCAACCAGATTCTTCCAAGTATTTGTGCTATTTCCCATGCATTCATTTTAATGGCATACATTCTAAAGTGTGTGATCTTACTCTACTTAAACAAGTATAAATAATAAAATCTGTTGCTGATGAGATGCTGAATTTCAGAGACAAATGTACATTCATATTTTTCCATTAAAAAAATTAAAATTTTCATACAGAGAAATATTGCCAGAAAGACAATTCTAAAGAATCTTATTATTTTTATGTGTATGTATGGGTGTTTTGCTTGCATGTATTTCTATGTACCACATACGTGCCTGGTGCCCTGGAACTGAAGCTGCAGATAGTTGTAAGGTATCACATGGGTTTGGGGATGTTGAACTTGTGTCCTCTGGGTGAGCAGCCATTGCTTTTAACCGCTGAGTCATCTCTCTAGCCCCATAAAAGTCATTTTTAATAAAGCCACATTTTGGAATATATATTAAAGAAATATTCTTTGAACTTAATATCCCAAAGAGTGAGTTTTGTGAAGCTGTTAAAGTGTAGAGTGAAAAAATTATAAAGACCATTTTATAAAATGTATACAGGCTCATTAGTTCCAGGAAGGCGGAACTGAATGTAGGATTTCCGGCCTTCACTGCCCCATACATTCCTCAAGCCTCAGGGAAGAAAATCCACCTGTGGGTGGGGTAGGCCCAAAACAGGAAGACACATTCCTGGCCACAAAGAAAAGTAAAAAGGCATGCCCAGACAAGTCCTAACTAGCCATCCTGCCGCCTCTGCAAGTTGCTGATATTTGAAATAACCAATCATGTGTAACCGCGCGAAAATTCCTTCCTTTCCCTACCCCCTACTATAAAAGGTTCCTTAGCCTACCACACGGGGTCAAACTGTACTCTTGCACGAGTGTGAAGTTTGAACGCTGGCTGCCAGCTCTCTTCCCTAATAAACCTCTGCTAATTGCATCCAGGTACAGTGTCTTGGAGTTTGTGGGTGTTCTCGACTTCCCGAGACTTGAGTAAGGGTCTCCCGAATTTGGGAGTCTTCAAAAGCAGTATTACTCATATCATAAAAATAATTGGAATTTTTTTTTTGAGACAAGTGTAACAGTATGTACCATTGTCTATCCTGAAACTCTCTGTGTAGACCAAGCACCAAGTTGGCCTTGAACTCACAAAGATGTGCCTCCCTCTGCCTCCCAGGTTCTGAGGTTAAAGGCGTGTGCCTCCATGATGCCTGGCTGGAAATCACATTTTCTTAAAGCTTGTGTTAGACTACTACATATCATATTATGAAATAAATAACCATTAATAATTTTCTCTCTGTGTGTGTGGTGGCACTTGCCTTTGATTCTAGCACTCTAGAAGAGTTCAAATCCAGTCTGGTCTACATAGCACATCCCAGAATTGCAAAGGCTACACCATGAGACAGGCTTTGAGGGGGGTTGCTGGATTATGTTGATGGAAAGAGGTTCATGAAATAATGTTAACTATGAAATATGTTTTGTACAGATGCACATTTGTATCATGTAGTTGCTTTATAAGTGTTTTATATTCAGTCTTTGTCTTAGTCTTAGTTCTATTGGTGTGAAAAGACACCATGATCACAATATTTCCCATAAAACAAATCATTTAACTGAGCTTTGCTGACAGTTTGGAGGTTTAGTCTGAACATGGTGGGAAAATGGCGTCATGCAGGCCAACATGGAGCTGGAGGAGCTGAGAGTTCTGCATCTGAATCAGCAGGTAGCAGAGAGAGATGCTGGGCCTCGATTAATCATTTAAACCACAAAGCCCACCTCCAGTGACACACTTCCTCCAACAGGGCCACACCCACTCCAAGACTACACCCCTTAATCCCTCAGAAGTAGTTCCATTTTCTAATGACCAAGCATTCAGATGTATGAGCCTATAGAGGGCCATTCTTATTCAAATCACCGAAGTCTTCAAATGAAATCTATTTCAAGCAGTTATCTTGAAATATATAAATATGCTCTCAAAAATAGAAAGTAGTTAGGTTACTAATTTTTATGTTTACTGATTTGGTTAATTTCACAAAAGCAGAATTTCATAAAAATGTCATTCTATTACATACACTGTTCACAAAAAACTCTGTGTTCTCAAAAACATCATCTTTGCTGAGAGTGGGCTAAGTGAATGCCTTTAGTGTAGAAAGTCACAGAACCTTGACACATTAATGCTCACAATGGCTCTCTAGAGTGAGGATTCTGCCTATGATTTACCCAAAGGCTACTGTTTCTATCCAGCTTTACCCATCACACATGTAGCAGGCCTTGTGAACATTTTATTTGCACCTATTTAATAAAATATCTTCACCCACCAAACAACAAATTTTTGGAAGACTTGCAGTCACTCTGTCTGCTGCTTTGTTCAAGAGTGCCTGACACCCAGGACACATGGCAGAAACTCAACAGTGCTCTAGGTGAATGAGCTGCCAGAGAGCTCCAGGCGCTTAAAGTTCTTTCGGGCGTTATCATTTCAAAGTTATCCAACTGTATAATAACTTCAAAGGAGAAATTATGTTAACACCTCTAGGCCACTAGAGATTTATTTAATGAATTATTGCTGTGCTTCAGTGGAATAAATTACTTCAGGGAACGGAGGACACTTCTCAGAGAGTGCTTCATGACCTGGAAAAAAAAGGCTTTCGAAATCAACTTTATATACTTTGAAACTGTAACTGGAAATCACTGGTAAAATGACCACGGTTCGTGAAACGGACCAGGAGTCACGCTCTGCAGCGCAGACAGCCGTCTTTGAAGCACTTTTGGCCAGCCTGGCATTTTCCACCCATGGAAGATGTTTGTTTATTTTAATAGTCCAAGTATGAAAAACAGATATTCCTTCTGGAAACTGCAAATTGTTGACTCATTCATTCTTTTGGGAGGTTAAATGATTTTACATATTAGTTTTATTTTTTACATAAACAGAGTCTATGTCTAAACAGCTTTTAGAGATATTTTAAATGCACACTTAACCTGTTTTCTGTAATGACTTACAGTTTTATGCTACCTAGAAAAAAAAACGTGATAATCTTTGCGAGACATTACATAATGCTTTTGTTTATGTGATAGGAAAGCTACATCTTCTTGCCAAGATGTAAAGACACAGCCGTTTCCTCCACTGGTATTCCAGAAGTGTTAGGAATACCCTGCTGTTTTCATTATTTGACAGTAATTGAAGTGAAATAATAAACACTGATATAAAATGTAAGGGTTTTTCTCCCGTTACCAAAATGGAAAGTGTTTTACCAGTTGTCAATCCTTCTCTACCCTGATACATCACTAACAGCGGAGTTTATAGCTAAACTTTAAACCTCGACCGTATTTGGGGGTGGGGAAGAGATGCTTTTCACAAGGATCAAACAAAGACTGTTTCCCAAGTTGCACTTGCAGAGGTTAATCTACCTATGCCTTTCAAAGGGGAAAGTGCAGTGCCCTGAGGATCGATCCAAGACCCTCTTCTGCTTTTGTTCTGACTTGTCTGGTTAATAAACCACCAAGAAAGATAATTTTAAACCTAATTTGCTGATATGAGAATTTATTAACGTCTGGGAAAAAAGAGTACATTTGACAATTTTCGATAAATTGCATATATACTTTTAAAATAAGATCTCCACTGACACTTTTGACCGAAAATGTAAAGGATCCCTATCTAGTTGGTAATCCAAAAGGAGGAGGAAAAATTACAGAAAGCAAGGTGCCCTTACACAGCTCAGCGAACCCTGGATGCTCCAAGGCCACTGCAGAGTCTGGAGGTAGGCAGCTTTTCCGCAGGCACGCTGGTCTCCTGACTCGGCTTAACCTTCCAGGAAGCAAAGAGCTCGGGGGCAGCGGCGACAGTGAAGGTCAGAGTCCACAGACTAACCCCTGAAGCCCACGGCTGCGAAGGGCCTTCAGTCCCAGGGAATTTTAAAATGCGGTTCGTGGAAGGGCATTTCTGATCATTCTCTTTCAAGGACGTGATCCAGCCCAAAGGGAGAGAAAAAGCGCACTTTCTTCGAGGTTTGTGTGGAGCAGAGTAGGGAGAAGGGGGGTGGGCAGGAAGGAGGGCACTAATCAAAGCTAAGTCCTAGGCGGCGTGGCGAGCGTCTCGGAGTCAGTGGAGTGTAAACGCGAGCAGGATCCACGCAAGGACTGCTCCCACGAGGGTCTCCGCAAGATCGCGCGCAGGCGTGGGGACCGCGGCCCGGTGAGTCCCCACACACTCTGCCCCGACCCGCGCCCCCTGCGCGTCACCGCCAGCCCTGCCTCCGCGCGCCTCCCCCTGCTCCACCTCCCCGGCGCCGCGCGCCGCGGTCCGGCTAGGGGCCGGAGGAGCGCGGGCGGGAGGAGCACTCCGTAGGCCCGGGAGCTCGGCGGGCCCTCGGCGTGGGGGAGCCACTGCGCGGCGCTGCGAGCGTGGCCCGGAGAGGAGGGAGCGGAGGTGAGCAGGGTGGCCAGAGCGCCGGGGTGGCCGATCCGGTGTCGCCGAGCAGCGGGCGCTGTGCGTGAGCCGCATCCTTCCTCCCGGATTCGGGGGGCTTGGAGCTGGCCCGGTGGTGAGTGCGAGGGATGCGGGAGGACGTCCGTCGCACCTATTCCGCCCACTTCTCCCCAACGGTCCTCCCGGAGCTCCGGGAAGTCCTCCGGTCCGGGCCCACCAGAAAGGAGGCCAGGAGAGACCTTGTCCCAGGTAGGATGTGCCCGAAAGGGAAAGGACCCGCAGGTTACTTTTGCCAGCCACTTTGGATTGCTGCGGCACTTTTCACTGTCATCCAGCGCTGCTTGGCATACAGGTAAATAATGCCTGCAGTGGCTTTGCTTATAAACCCGGTCATGTAATCCTGGTGTGCTCAGGCCATTTTGCGTTAGAAGTAATTGGTCTGTTCTTTCAGTGTCCTTAATTACCTCTGCGTCCTGTATTCAGCCTCAGCTGAAACTTGTTGAAAATTATGCCCTAAAAATCTTGTTCTGAAAATAACATAGGGAGATAAAGAGATTTTCCCCCCTGTAGTCGGGGAGATTTCCATTTATTATCTTCACTATCCTGTGGGGCACCACTGGTGTCAGTGTTTACTCTTCAGGCCGATTGTTTGTTTGTTTGTTTTTAGGTAGAAAAACTTACTCTGGGCCACGTTTAGTGGTCGCCCATCACTGGAGGCGAAATAAAATTCAGACTCCAACCCCCACTTCAGCCCTCAGGACTTAATTACCTAAAGTTCCAGTTAACCACCCTATGGCTTGCAACCTTCTCCCCAGTTTTACCCCCCACCCTTTTCATAGCTTTTTATTACTATTTTATTTAGCTGGTCTGCTTCCTTTCTTTGACACTATACTTTTTTTTTTTCAACCTCAAGATAACCTATTTGGAGAAGCAAAATACAAAATCCTGAGTCTGTAGCAGCATGGGTGCAGCAATCAGGCTGCCTGGAGATGCTCGTGAGATGGTGGCATCCTCTGCAGTTTCTGCCTCTCAGCTAGTCGGGGTGGGGTGTGGGAGGGGAGGGTGGGGGGCAGTATCAACAGTGATAAGTTAGCTAATTGTGAAAGCTGGAAATGAGAAGCTTCATCTAAATCACTTTCATTGTACTGGTACCATGGAAAATGTACTTCTATTGAATGAGCAAATTGTATTTTAACACTGGAACAGAGCACGGATGAAGGCAGAATTTTAAAATGATTACAAATGATATAGAAAAATGAGAAGGATAAAGATGCAACAAAAGCTCCAAAGGCTGGGCCTGTGAGGAAAGATGCAGGCAGACTGTCAGGAGGTACAGTTACTCTCTGCTCAGCCTGTAACCGTGACTCTGAGGTAACCAAGACATTGACACACCACTCAATCCTTTGGGGCCTTTTGGGCCCACAGACCTTAACCATCAGAAAGACAGATCTGGCCTAGAGACTCATTACATTTTCTTTGGCCTTGGCATTTATAAAAATGCATTTAGTGACAAAAGAACATTTATTGCATACTTAGTTGGTATGTGCCAGGCAGAGTGGATAGGAGTGTGTGTGTGTGTGTGTGTTTGTGTGTGTGTGTGTGTTGAGGAGTGTAAATAAACAGTCAAAAAGTAAATAAGCAATTCTTTAAAACAACTCTCCAGGAACTTAACAGGGGCTCAGGGGCTGAAAGAAGCTGCGGTTGGTGGGCCGGAATAAATCACAGCTATAGGAGACAGAGTTCCCGGGATGGAAAAAAAGATGTGTCTTTTCTGATTTTTTGAAAATGATTCTGGGACTGGGCAGTAGGAAATACCGGCCATCAGGATAAGGCTGGCTGGTGAGGTAAGGAGAGGTTGTCATATTTGGGGCCTTGAGGGTCACAGTCAGGCATGAAAAGGAGCCACTGACTTTTAAGGAAGAGAAACGTTTTATGCTGTTTATGTTTTAAGATGACCGTAGCTCTTAGGTAGAAAGCGGTTGTGTAAAAGGTGAAGATAGGCTGACCATTTATAAGATGTTGGCAAGCCAGGCATGATGATAATGTCCTTCAGGTACCAGATCCTGAGGCAGGAGGAGCATTTCAGCCCAGGAGTTTGAGACCCGCCTCAACAGCACAGGGGATCTAAAAGTCTGGACGGGGTGGGGCCGGTGAAGGTTTGTGGTAAGAATGCAGGATAAAAGCACCTGGGCTGGTGGGGTGTGCTGGTGTCAATGGAGAAAGCATAAGAGATATTTTAAAGTGGCTGGGCTTGGTGGTACCCACCTTTGATCTCAGCAGAGGCAAGGCCAGCCTGGTCTACATAGCGAGTTCCAGACCAGCCAGAGCTACACTTAAAGACCAAGAAATATTTTTAAAGAACAGGGGTTTCTGGATGAAGGAAAACAAAGCATAGAGATTGACCGTCCCTCCCCCACCCCCCACCCCCCACCGCCCCAGAGTTCTCACTTGCGAATCTGGTAGGAAATGGGGAAGCTGGTATACTGCAGATAGAGCTGAGTTTTGAACCTGTTAAGTTTGAGATGTCATGAGAAAGGCTCTAACTATGTGCCCTTAGGAGGCAAAAGGGATGGCCTCCGGGGAGTGTGAGGACTGGCTTTCGGTGGGTGAAGGTAGCCTTCATGAATGTATGGGATTGGTAAACGTGGTGGTTTGGTTGTTCTTCGGCATTCTGCCCAGTGAAGATACAGAGAAAATGGGTAGCTGGGTTCTTCCAGAGTTTCACTAAGTGTGTGCGGTGGCAAGTAAGAAAGGAGGGTCTTTTCAAGGGAACGACTCTCAACGTACACGGGGTTTAAAGGGAAGCCAGGAATGGAATGGGAGGTCCATAGACAAAAGTTGTTTTGCCTTCTAGACATACCAGTGTGAAGATTTAAGCTGAGGTTACTAAGAAGGTACTGGATGGTGTCCAGAAAGTGAAGGACAGGGGGTGGGGGGTGGGGGGGGGGGAGGCAGAGATTTCTTGGTTTTGATGAGCAAGTCCTGAAAACAATAGACCCTGAGGGTAAGACCATTTAGCTCTACCAGGAGAGGTGGTTCCTTTAATCCCAGCACTTGGGAGGAAAAGGCAGTTAGATCTCTTGAGTTTGAGGCTACCCTGGTCTACAGAGCAAGTTCCAGGACAGCCAAGGCTACACAGAGAAACCCCGGCAAAAAAAAAAGAAAAAAAAAAAGGTTTATCTCCTGCAATGGTGAAGTCTTGAGATGGTTGACAGCTGCTGGGCTACAGAGAACAACATCCCCAGTGAAAAGGGATAATGTAGAAGTCAGTGGAGAGCAGAGTTAGGGAGAGGTTGTTAGGTTCGGATCTGAGCTTGGGAAGAAGATAGTAACCTGCCTCATGGCCTTGGAGGATTTTTGATTTTCTTGATAGCAATCATCAGGTCATGAGAATCTCTGAGAATAGCTCTTTTCTGAATCACGGTCAGCCAACAGCTAATGTCCTAGATATTTCCTTGCAGTATAAATTAAGCTCTGTTTTTTTTTTTTTTTTCCAAAATCAATTTAGCACAACCGCACTATTCTGCTAGAGGAATGTCAAGGAATCCTAAACTGGAAAAAAAAAAAAAAAAAAAAAAAAAAAGAATCTTAGGGGCTAACTTAGTTACTGTTCTATTGCTGTGAAGAGACATCATGACCAAGGCAACTCTTTAAAAAAAAAAAAAAAAAAAAAAAGCATTTAACTGGGGGCTTGCTTACAGTTTCAGAGCTTTGTCCCTTATTATCATGGCAGGAAGCATTGTGGCACACAGGCAGATACGGTGCTGGAGAAGGAGCTGAGAGTTCTACACTCTGCTCTTTAGGTGCAGAGAGACCAGGCCTGGCATGGGCTTTTGAAACCTCAAAGCCCATCCCTAGTGACACACTTCCTCAACAAGGCCACACCTATACGAGCCTTTGGAGGCTTTTATTCAAACTAACACAAGGGCTGTGGAGCGTACTGTACTTGCACTGTCTTCTAGTGTTAATACTCCTTCAAATATTAACTGCATAGGTCAAGTTAAATACCCACAGGGACCTTGAATCTCAAGGAGCCCGTATGCTACTTAAAATATACTTTTAACGGGAACTCCTGTACTTGCTGTTAAATCTGAGGTGATAATGTAACATCTTATACTGCTCCCTGACTTCAAAAGAGGAGAACGCCAGCATCTGGAGAAGACCATAGGAGTCAAGTAGAGGCGGGCTGACAATCAAGATGGTTTCAGGCACTTACACCAGTACATTGACCTCAGCAGCCCCCAAAAATAAAACTCGCTAGAAATGGAGTGAATTTATCAATTACTTAATCTATATTACCTTCAAATAACATTAAATAAAAACTTAGAGAAAATCAAACATGTTTTAGCTAAAGTGGCCCCTGGGCCAGCACTGTGACCATCACCTGGAGCTTGTAACTAAGACAGAAGTCAGAGTCACCCCAGATCTCGATATTCCAGGAGAATCCCAGCCCCGATGCCCACATCTGCATTAAAGTTTACCAAGCTCTCCACTTAACAGACGGGTTTGCTCAGGCAAGGGACTTCTGGAGCTAGTAGAACTGAGGAAAAAAACAGCACCCCCTCCTGAGAGAGTGAAGGGTTAATATCCTCAGAACACTTGGAATTTTGAGTGTTATGAAACAGGAACTCAGTGTCCTGTGTGGTGTGATGACACATTTTAAGGAATGACATCGCTCTTCCCAGAAAAGTGAGGGGAGGATGTTGCAAATTGGTAAGTGGGCTTTCTGTCTCTGCTTCAGAGTCGGGGAGGGGGTGGACTGTCAGAGTCGGGGAGGGGTGGACTGCGGGCACAGGCTTCACCTTCACTTCTTTTTTTTTTTTTTTTTTTTGGTTTTTCGAGACAGGGTTTCTCTGTGTAGCCCTGGCTGTCCTGGAACTCACTCTGTAGACCAGGCTGGCCTCGAACTCAGAAATCTGCCTGCCTCTGCCTCCCAAGTGCTGGGATTAAAGGCGTTCTTTAAAGGCCACCTTCACTTCTTAAGGGCAGCTGTTGTCCTATGGGTGGTTATTTTTCACTGCTGGGGAAGAACGATGGGAAAACAGACATAAGTGAGAAGCAGCTACATCTGCAGTCTCTAGAGGAGCAGCAAAATAAATATGAAATTGAATTCTGACCTTTTAGAGGTGTTTTTGAACTTGTCTACCTCGTCTTCACACCTCATGGTCTATAACATTTTTGATGCCCACACCGAACCTTCAGCAGATTAAATAAACCTCAGGATGGAAGAACAGGTGACCAGGGATCATGACTTTGGAATCTCTCTAGGTCATTCACTGGAGCTACAGTTGAAGATGGCTACCTTGAGGCCGTGCTGAGTCAGGTTCTGCTCGCCAGTGAGGGCCTTCCTCACCCCCGTTTCCACTGTGCAAACAAGCTCAGACAGACTCACAGAAAGAAAGCTTACATTAACTGACCGATCGGTGGCCTTTCCAGACACTGAGGGATGCAGGACCTTTTTTTAAAAAGGAGAGTTTGCAATTAGACAGTTTTCTTACATTGAGTGCGTGACATTAGCTTTGATAAAAATGGACACCGCAATGTGGCACATTTACAGAAAGCTATTCATTTGTATATTTAAGATGGAGAAATTCCTTGTGTAAATCACACCTCGGTCAAGTTGTATTTTTTTAAGTTCTGTGTATGTTTTGTCATTCATAATTTCATTGACTGGATAACCAAGAAGTCAGTGCCTATTTTGTGGCATTGGAGAGTGTGCGCCTGGTTGAATGCTTGGTAGGATAAATAATGGGGATTGATAAGTCCGTGTGTGGGTCTTTGAGGTTGGACCAATGCCTAAACTGATATCACCCACTGAGAATACATGAGGTTCTTAGTTGAGGAAACACTAGGGAGATGTTTTGCCTTATTGAAAAGGATCTAAGGACTGAGGGGATGGCTTAGGTGGTAAAGTGTTTGATGAGGACCTTCGTTCTGTCCCCAGCACCCTTGTAGAGAGCCTATAATCCAGCACCACATAGGCTGAGACGGGGATGGGGCTGTGAGACCCTACCTCAAAAAATGAAGTGGAAACTAATTGACATAGACAGTGTTGACATCTAACCTCCAGAGGCACAGGCACACACATGCCTGCACACCTACCCACAGATGCTCACACATATGCACACACCTAAAATTATTATCTGAGATCTTTGAGAAAAGTGTTTTAACTGACAGATTATTAGATTCAACAAGAATTTTTTTTTTTTTTTTTTTTTTTTTTTTTTTTTTTTTTTGGTTTTTCGAGACAGGGTTTCTCTGTGTAGCCCTGGCTGTCCTGGAACTCACTCTGTAGACCAGGCTGGCCTCGAACTCAGAAATCCTCCTGCCTCTGCCTCCCAAGTGCTAGGATTAAAGGCGTGCGCCACCACCGCCCGGCAAGAATTTTTTTTTTTTAACACATCTTTCTGGTTGAAAATGTTTCTAAAAAATAACTGAACTGTTCCCTCAACCTCCACATTTGAACAGGGTCTCGTAGAGCCCAGGCCAGCCTTGAATTCACAAAGATTAGCCTGTTTCTCCCTCCCCAGTTCTGGGGTGGAGTGTTGGGGTGGAGTGTTGTCCTCCATATCTGGCACTTGGTCTTCCTGACTCCTGAGTGGTGGGATTACTGTTGTATGCATCTGTGCTCAGCTTCTGTATCAGTAATTGCAGCGCAATGGACACAAAGTGCTGTTTTAGTGACTCAGTATCAGGAATGTATGTGGATCACATTTACATAACAGTTAGTTATTGAGTACATACTGAACCTAAGAAACACATTGGAAATCTCAAACAGCCCCGGGAGTAACTCCACTGTGTTAGGAAATCGCATGCCAGTGCCTTTGGGGTTTTCTGAAGGGTTTGAAAGTGTTCAGAATCTCTAAACAAAACACAAACATGGAAACCCATAGAAACCTGTTCTTGCCCTACATGAGCAGTTGGGGTTTTCTTGTTTATTTAAATGTCAAGAGGATTTAGGGACTGTCTTAGCACAAGCCAATAGTTGTAGTGTTTAAAGTCATCCTCTAGTTTGAGAGGTTAGGATATTTGGCATTCCATTTCTGGAATGTGCCTCCTGGCTTCGGAGTATGACTAAGCAGATAACTGTGGGTTAGGGGTGGGGGACGGGATGGGGGTGGCTGACTGGGGTCTAGGGAAAGGCCTGTTCTCCTAACAGCTACTGGGGCTCTTCCACTTGGAGCCTCCTACTGGCTATGGAAATTATAGCCCTCAAGCTTGGCAGTTTTACAAACCAGTCAAATGATACAAGGACTGCTTAAGATTGCCAATACAGACAGCTGTTACCACTACCCTTTCCTGAACAAAGGACATTGGATGTATACAAGTAGGAATGAGACACTCTAAGTATAAAGGACAATTCCTGAAGAGGAGTAACTCTGTGGAAAACGCCTTGCTTTCTCTGTGTATTTTTAGTTGGTATGCAGGAGTTAGCAGGTTTCCTGAGGCCATCCATGGAAAGCCGCATTCACGTGGAGACATTTCTAGTTTTAAGCTAGATTGCATTTATGTCACATTATCACAAAATGATGCAGAAGCCACACATGAATTAGGGAGTAGTTGGTAAATACAAATTAATTATCTTTTACACATATGACATACGGCCTGCAGAGATGGCCCAGGTGTTAAGAACACTGACTGTTCCATAGGCCCTGGGTTCAATTCCCACACACATTTTGTGGCTCACAGCCATCTATAACTCTAGTCCCATGGGACCCAATGCCTTCTGGTGTATAGACATACATGCAACACCCATATACATAACATAAATAAAACTTTTTTAAAACTGAAAAACATATACAAACACAGACACATGCACAGAGAGGGAAGCAGCAGACAGATATACACACACACTCAGAGAGAGAGATATGATTGTACGTGCACGCGCGCACACACACACACACACACACACACACACATATACAGATAGAGACAGAGACTATCTTGAAATAAGGGAAAAATCACCATGCAATGTTCTCTCCTGGCTTTCTAAGGTATGTCCTGACTATACAATTTAGTTTTTTTATTATAAGTACATCAGGTCACTCCCTAGTGAGACCGATTTTCTCCTGTGTAAGCACGGTGCTGTCCCCTGCCTTTTATCTCTGTGTACAGAGCATACAGTGGCCCCGGATATACTCACAGTGGGCCTCTGCAGGTCAGATCTACCTTGAGTTTATAACTGCATCATCCTTTGTCAACTGAGATGTGTAAATCTTGTAATGTTTACAGTGTCTTTTTTGTCCTAACAGACTACATGTGAAGATGTCATCAATAACCCATGTATCCACTTATAGGACAGGAAGGAAAGGACCCAGAACACAGGATAAACAAATGGTGAATGAAGTTGATACCACCTCAGCATCAGATATGATCCCTTGTGGGAGATGGGTTGCTCTTGGGTCTGAATATGGCTGAGGCCAGTGAGATTGAGAGATGAACACACTCTTTGGCCCTTTCTCTTTTCTTTTCTCTAAAAGCAAAATATGCCTTTAAGGTGGCTACGGAGTCTCAGAGGAGGGATAATATATATTCTCCATCCACCTGAGGATTTAAAATAATACTGTGCATAAAAATACTCTATGAGCCATGAAATTACATGCAAAAGTATGGTGTATGGTTTCAACAATAAATGTTTCATATCTTAGATCCATGAAAGATCTCTTGGGCTGGCAAGCTGGCGTATTGAGTAACTGCTTGCTCTGTAACTCTAGTGACCTGAGTTTGATCCCCTGAGCAAACAGTATAAAGAGAAAACTACTATCTCCACAAAGTTGTCCCTGATCACCACAGACATGTGGCTGTACCAACACACACACTAGGTAATACAATTAAAATCCCTGAGTGTGCATCTCCGTGTCTCTCTCTGTGTCTGTCTGTCTCTCAAACACACACACACACACACACACACACACACAACACAATGAAAGAGTCTCATATAATTTAGGCTAATTTTTGTTCCTAGCCACACCACACTGTTAGGGTCCAGTTAGAACTTGCCATTAGGAACACTATGTGATTAAGGTCCAAGCATGTTTATACAAGTGTTGCCCATTAATAGATATAAAAGTTGTGGCTTACTGAGTGGTGACATTTTTAGGTTCTAAGGTATTTACGTACTTCTTCACACTCTGATTTAGAGAGGTCTGAACTTGTTCTATTTTTTTTTTTTTTAAAGGCACATAAGTGATTAACTTTTCATGATTTTAGTTGGAAAAGGCCTTACTATCGCAATTATTAGATTGAATGGTTTTGCAGTTATCAGTGAGAGATGCTGTAGCATATACTGACTAGCTCGGGACTAGTGGGGATCTCTGGCTTTTCTGAGTGAATCTAGTAGCACTTTTGATCCTTAGGTCATGCGCCTAGGAGAAGAGGAAGGTAAATTGGTCACCTGTCATTTGGAGATGAAAAGGGTGTTGGTACCTTTAACTGCAGATTCCCCAGGTAGTCAGCAGTACACCAGGAATGTGAGGATGACTTTGTAACAGCAGGTTGCCAAGGACTCTGAGAGCTAGGGACTGTGCCTGGAGGGAGAGCAGATAATTACACTTTCTGACTTGAAAGGCGTGAAAGGAGACATGTAATAGGTGTAAAGGGGGTGCATTTTCCCCCTGCAGGGAATCTAAATTAGACATTAAGATCACTAAGTAATGCTGAAAAACAGTAAAACAGCCAAAGAATATCACCAATATCAACTTCTCCACCCTGTCCTCATAGCTGCTTCCCTGCCAACAGCAGCAGCAGCAACAACAACCAACGCTTCTGAGGAAAAAAAACAAAACAAACAAACAAACAAACAAACAAAACCATAAACTGGACAAAAAGAAAGCCCACATAAACACAACTAAACCATTTTAAATAGGGGAGCTATGTTATGGGGTATAGGGAGAATGATAAGATGTCTATGATGTTTATTGGATTCTTTAGTAGGTGGTTGTTTTTCTCTATTTTATTTTATATTTTATTTTATTTTATTTTATTTTATTTTATTTTATTTTATTTTATGAGACAGGGTCTCACTATATAGCCCTGAATGGCACTGGAACTCACTATACCTGACTGGCCTAATACTTATGTAGATCCACCTGCTTCTGCCTCCTGAGTGCTAGGATTAAAATTTTGTGTCACCATGCCTGGCTCTTACTAGATTTTGATGCCTGCTTTACTTTAATATTGTTTAAATAATGGCATTAATTTTATGTTGGCTGTTTTATCTTAGCCTCCTTTCAAATCTGTAGTTAATCAGGTGTATATAGGATAACTCATAGACTCTACCCCCAAATATGACTGTCTAGTTTGGAGTGTATTGCAAGGAAATTTGTTTTTATGGGTTTTCTTTTCCCTTCCTTCCTTCCTTCCTTCCTTCCTTCCTTCCTTCCTTCCTTCCTTCTTCTCTCTCTCTCCTCTCTCTTTCTTAGATATATCTCTTGAGATCAAGGTCCTTTCCTCTGCTGCTGATGTCATTTCTGATTTGCCACCTGATGTGTTGATCACATGCTTGCCGGAGCTGGTTTTGACAAACATTCTGAGTGAAACTCCTTCTTTGCCCTAGGCCTTCCTTGCTACACATAGGCAATTCCACTGTCCAGCAGCATCTGCCGCACGCTTTTAGAAATGCAGCCTCCGGAGTCTCCCTGCAGACCCTCTGAGTGAGAAGCCACATCTTAAGATCCCCAGGTATTTTATTTGTGTGTGCTTGCAAAGCCCCCATTTAGCTGATTGATCACCTGTTAATTCTATTTCTGAGATCTTCTCTAACTTACAGATTGTGCTTGCTGTGTTCTGGGTTATATATAGCATGTCAAAAGATTTTGTCCTTAGAGACGTAGGACATAATTACAGTGTCTAAAAGTTGTTGTTGTTGGGTTTTTTTTTTTTTTTTATGTTTGTCCATAGGTTTAGTTGGTGAACATTTTCTTTTCTCTCTTCTAGGACACTCCTGGTGATCTTAGAAGAGTCTCTACCATGGAATCCATCTCCATGATGGGAAGCCCTAAGAGTCTGGAGACTTTTTTGCCTAATGGCATAAATGGTATCAAAGACGCAAGGAAGGTCACTGTAGGTGTGATAGGAAGTGGGGATTTTGCCAAATCTCTGACCATTCGGCTTATTAGGTGTGGCTATCACGTGGTCATAGGAAGCAGAAATCCTAAGTTTGCGTCTGAATTTTTTCCTCACGTGGTAGATGTCACCCACCATGAAGATGCTTTAACAAAAACAAATATAATATTCGTGGCTATCCATAGAGAACATTACACTTCCCTGTGGGACTTGAGACATCTGCTTGTGGGCAAAATCCTCATTGATGTGAGTAACAACATGAGAGTAAACCAGTACCCAGAATCCAATGCAGAGTACCTGGCTTCATTATTCCCGGATTCCTTGATTGTCAAAGGATTTAATGTGATCTCAGCTTGGGCACTTCAGTTAGGTCCCAAGGATGCCAGCCGCCAGGTATGTAGTCTTTCATTTGATTATTTGGTATTTTGTCATCAAGTAAAACAAGTTCTAAGGCATTTATTTTAGTGATGGTTTGACAACTATGAGAGATCACGTGAAGACTACAGTCCAACCTTGTAAACGCATACTTCTCTTCACAAAAATGATGCAAGTATTTGATAAGGTGACATGGATTTTTCGGTAATGACCAGTTAATTAAAGAAAGGGCGATTTAGCTGATGTGTCCTCCGATGCATCACATTAATCCTCCAGAATTTTAAAAGAATATATTTTCCCCTCTTCTGCCCTTCCTTTCCTCCTCTCCCTTCCTGCCTTTTTGTAGATACTCGGTAACACAGCATCCCATCTCTGAAGGAGAAAGGACTTCATACAACCCTTAGGAACCCTCAAGAACAGCCTTTGTATTTTTCATGGATTAAGCTTTTATAGCAGATAGAGTCTAAAGTCTATTTCAAGCACAGAGTTTAAGCTTTGGGGCAGGTGGGCAGAGATAGAGTGGATTTCTCAGCTTTACTCTCAGCATACAAGTCTTAGTTCAGTTTGTGAATGACACAGACGGCAGGTTCCATTAATGCTTCTGGAATACAGCATCTATAAGAAAATGCGTAAGGTACTTTAAGAGTCCTCTGGAGGTGTGCTTAGGTATTAAATCTCAGGGTTGTGGTAAAAGGACCTCATTTTTGTTCATAAAGACAGTTATGGCTGTCATAATGACAGTTAAAGGCTGGAGAAATGACTCAGCACTTAAGAGTGCATACTGTTCTTTCAGGGGACAAGAGTTTGGTTCTTAGCACCCACCCTGGGTAGCTCACAACCACCTGTAGCTCCAACTCCAGGCCTCCAAGGGTACCTGCACGCATGTGCATAAACCACATACAATAAACTTTAAAAAAAAAAAAAAAAGATGGTTGGCTGGGTGGTGGTGGCGACCGGCTTTAATCCCAGCACTTGGGAGGCAGAGGCAGGCGGATTTCTGAGTTTGAGGTCAGCCTGGTCTACAGAGTGAGTGCCAGGACAGCCAGGGCTACACAGAGAAACCCTGTCATGAAAAACCAAAAAAAAAAAAAAAAAAAAAAAAAAAAGATGGTTAATTGCATTCATTATACAGTAAATGTATTACCATTCTATGCTATGCATTGCAGCCGTGAAGGCTGTATTGAATACTTTCTATCACTGTGACTCAAGTGCCTCAAGGGAGATGGATGTACTTTGCTCACGGTTTCAGGTTTTAGAGGGTTTGGTCCATCACGGTGTGGAAGAATGATGGAGTAGCGCCATTTACATCATAGAGGGAAGAAACCAGAGAAAGGGCAAAGCCACCTTTTTGCTGCCTTTCTCCTTTCTCTTCATTTATTCAGCCCAGGACCCCCACCCATGGGATGGTTCCCCAGGCCACGGAATGGTATGCTTGCCTTGAGGGGGGAGTCTTTCTTTCCCATTTAATCTTTGCTGGAATGCCTCTCAGACACACACAGGAGTGTGCCTCGTCTTCCCTTAGGTGATTTCAAATTCAGTCACATCGACAAGATTAGCCATCACAGTGACCACTTTCAAGTCTCCCGGTTTCTTTCTCCTTGGCCTCCTTCTTGCTTCCAGTGTTTTGAGAGTACACACTTTAGTCCGCACTGACCTTAAACTGCTTCAATCTCATCTCTCAGCCTCTGAAATACTGGGGTTGTAGGCATAAGCTACCATCCCTGGATCAAGTATTTAAAACAGTACGTGATTCCTCCAAGGTTTCGCCTACTGCTCTGGGCTATTGATCAGACATGGCAAGCTAGACTAAGCACATGCTTAAACACAAACCAGACTCTAGCTTCTAGAGACTGTCCTTACTTTTTTAAAAACATATCCTGTAATGTTTGGCAAATTTAAAAAAGGGCCTATCAGACAAAGTTAACTAATCACTTGCTCATGTTCATGATCATTTTATTTTTTAACAGAATTAAAAAAAAAAAAAAAACCTTGTGGAACAGAGATTAAATTTAAATTCAGAATGAGCTACAAGTTCCATCATAACAAGAGACATATGATTGGTACTTTATAATGCCTGTGTCCTTAGTTTCACATGTCTCACTTATAGATCTAGATTATTAAAATGTGTCCTCATTTATAGACTTTTCTCCAGATAAGAAAACGGGGTTTGCTCCACCATCTCACACCTGCAATAAACCAAGGTGAATGCTTTCCTTATTTCTTTGCTATAAAAGAATTCCCATTTTAGAAATACATGTTTGTTCAACATCACAGAGTTGATCATTCATCTGGCTACCATCCGCTGAGATTCAAAACAGGAAAGCTGAGCTCTGTACTGCCACCGTTGTGTGACCAGATATCGCATGCAAACACTTCAGTGTGACGTCTTTCAGAGTCTGGGTACACATGTCTTCAGGTATATATTTGGAAATTTGTTTGTCCCAAACAGTGCTGGAGACTTTCTACCGATAGTTTTCTGTGCCTGAGTGAGATGGTCTACCTATCTACAGCAGTAGCTCACGCCAACAGTGAACGTGGGGCTCAACAGATACTTGTTGAATTTTCAACTATATTATATAATCAGTGAGGTTTTGAGCTTTCTTGCCCTACCTATTGCATCATTAGAGTTCCAGTAGAGATGGTATGTTTAGTCTTAGAAAATGGCAGTTCCTATTGTGTTTAAATTAAGCCTTACAGAATCATTGTTTTACTTGTGAGAAATATAATTATCAAAAATAAACAAAGAAATGATCTATGCTCGCTAATGAAATAGCATACCTGGAATCGTTCAAGTGTTTTACAGATACTTGATGACTTGGCCTCTGACCCTGAGTTTTACAGGGAGCTTGGCATCACGACACAATTTGCACATTTCACTTGCAAAGGCCACTACCTAGAGGCTCCTCATGTGCACACTTGCTGGATAAGGAGCACAGGGTTTTTCACCACTCTGCTAGGCAGAATCTCTACATTCCTACAATTGAAAGTTGTCCAGGGAAGGGAGCAAGGAGATCCAGCCTCACTCTTAGAAAGCTGGGTTTGGGGAAGGCAACCCCATAGGAAGAACAATAGTATCAACTAACTAGGACCCCTGGGAGTTCCCAAAGACTAAGCCACCAACAAAAGAGCATACACGGGCTGGTCATGGCACCCCCCCCACACACACACACATATGTAGCAGAGGACTGCCTTGTCTGGCCTCAGTGGGAGAGGATGTGCCTAATCCTGTAGAGACTTGATGCCCCAGGAAAGGGAGATGCTTCGGGGAGGGGGGGATGGTGATGGGGTAGGGGAGTACCCTCTCAGAGGCAAAGGAGTGGGGGATGGGGTGAAGAACTCTGGGAGGGGACACCAGAGGGGCAACATTTGGAATGCAAATAATTTAGAGAGAGAGAGAGACAGAGAGAAAGACAGAGAAAGAGACAGAGAGACAGAGAAAGAGAGAGAGAAAAGAAAAAAATCTAGGTTGGGAGGAAATGACCAGGTATGACCTCTAGGGAGGGATGTGCCTTCCCTTGCAGCTGCTGATGACCCTGGTGTCTTAGAAGAGCGAGCATACCCCCTCTTCCAGCAGCTTCCCTGTCACGAGGACCTCTTGGAGCCTTCCAAGTTACAGCTAGATTCTCTGAACTTTATTTTCATCATAGGTGGCAAAGACTTTCTAAATTTTTAATTGCAATATTTTAAGTCTTTTAAGATCCTAATAAATTTAACCATGATGTGATACTTTTGATTAATCTACTGTTAAGATACTGTTTTAAAACTGATACTAACACCTATGGTAGTATTTACTTTAAGTCTGTTTAATAATTTACAGCTAATCATTTTTTTCTCCATTCAGTCTCGTCACACAAAGTCAATAAACAATGCCCCGAGATTCAGTCAACTTTGTGATTGAGGACAGGACTTTTATGAACAGCAGTGATAGCCGTCCTTTTTGGCTTTTCTTACAGGTTTATATATGCAGCAACAATATCCAAGCTCGACAACAGGTTATTGAGCTCGCCCGTCAGCTGAATTTTATTCCTGTTGACTTGGGATCTTTATCATCAGCCAAGGAGATTGAAAACTTACCCCTGCGACTGTTCACCCTCTGGAGGGGGCCAGTGGTAGTAGCCATAAGCTTGGCCACATTTTTCTTTCTTTATTCCTTTGTCAGAGATGTGATCCATCCGTATGCCAGAAACCAGCAGAGTGACTTTTACAAGATTCCTATTGAGATTGTGAACAAAACCTTGCCTATAGTCGCCATTACCCTGCTGTCCCTGGTGTACCTGGCGGGCCTCCTGGCAGCTGCGTATCAGCTTTATTACGGCACTAAGTACCGTAGATTTCCGCCCTGGTTGGATACCTGGTTGCAGTGCAGGAAACAGCTGGGATTGCTGAGCTTTTTCTTTGCTGTTGTTCATGTTGCCTACAGCCTCTGCTTACCAATGAGGAGGTCAGAGAGATACCTGTTTCTCAACATGGCTTATCAGCAGGTACTGAACATGCTTGTGATTTATCTGGTTCTAGTGTGATACCTTCACAGGAATTGTAAAATCTGAGTTAAAGTAGTGTAAACTTATATGTGCTTTTAAATGGCATTTTCCCTTTGGTATATTTGGGGTGGGAAAGTGTTTCTGTTTTGTTGTTGTTGTTGTTGTTGTTGTTTTGAGACAGGGTCTCTATTTCAGTGGATATTGCTCTTCTGTATAGCTCTGTAGATAAGTTTAGGAGAGGAATATATTTAGGAGGATGTTTTGTTTTGTTTGAGACAATGTCTTACTATGTAGTCCTCACTAGCCTAGAACTTTCTATATAAATCAGGCTTGCCTCAAACTCACAAGAGACCTTCCTGCCTCTGCCTCGTGAGTGCTGGGATTAAAGGCATGAGCCATTACACTTAGTAGACAGGAATTTGGTTAGAGCTTTTTCAGCAGAGAAGCCCAAAAGGCTCTTTCAGGATGTTGGTAGGGGTGACTTTTTTTTTTTTTTTATAAGAATGTTTTGTTAACTGGACAAAGCTAAGATGATATTAAGAATGTGTTTTCTTCCACTTATAGATACATATTTAAATCAAAATTTAAGCTGAAGGAATCCAACTCATGATTTATGCTCTAATTATGTTGCTCGTGGATGAATAAATAATTCTAGATGTATTCACTATGCAGATTGCCATACATTCACAGTTAAGTCATACTTGACTAATGAGTATTAGCAATATAAGGGAAGGATTTAAAAAAAATACTGCAAAGCCATTTGCAGTTTGGAAGGTATATTAGTGGGGTGATTCAAGTGGACAGATAATTCAACTCCATAGCCTTATCCTGAGGACTTTTTGGTTTCCAGGAAAGAAGGGTAAGAAAGAGACATTAACACTGGGTGAGGAAGAAGGTAACTTTGAAGTCCCTGCCTGGCTTCTAGGTTAAACTTAGTAAAGTGTACCCAAAACATTCAGCCACATGTATACCAGCCTGTAAAAGCACCTCAGAACTGAGACTGACGACAGATTCTTCTTTCTGTCCCTTGAGAAGCAGCCAGCTGGCACCCCATTGTCTTGGACTGCAGTAGTGATCCACTGTGAACCTGAAGACATACTTAGCCCCACCCCACACACCCTCTTACAGGCTTGAAAAGGAGGGCATCTTAGCCCTGTTTTGATTTCCCCCTTTTCTCTCCATTTGGAGTAATAAGAACAGGTTTTCCACGGTGGTTCATTATGCTGAATTAATGCTGTTAGTCTTAAAGATGATCTTACATGGCCTGGTTTTTCTTTGACCAAGAGTTAACGATGTGTAGAGTCAGCCAAAGTTCTAATAAGTAAGGGAAATTTGTATTTGTTTTCTTGTTAGGTTCATGCAAATATTGAAAATGCCTGGAATGAAGAAGAGGTTTGGAGGATCGAAATGTACATCTCCTTTGGCATCATGAGCCTGGGCTTACTGTCCCTCCTGGCAGTCACTTCTATCCCTTCAGTGAGCAGCGCTTTAAACTGGAGGGAGTTCAGTTTTATTCAGGTATATGGGGGTTTGTTTGGTACCGCACTGGGCAGCATGGAGTTTTCATTGTTAAGTTCATTGTTTAATATGCACCGTCTAAGAAGAGTGCATTAATTACATATCCAGTTTAGATGACACATGTAGCTAAAGGCCAGTTTAGTAAGTAAAAGGCCGGTACATCATAACATAACCTTGTCTGTCATGTTAAGAATAAAGAGAGAAGTGGGCTTGGGTCAAACTCAATGTCGAAAGTCAATTTATTAATAGGCAAATGAACACACACGCACACACGCAGTTATAAGCACTGTCATGCTAGGTAAGTATGCTAATGGATTGTGACAAGCAACTGGATTTGTGAATCTTGTTAATGTGTTTTAATATGTCAATCACAAACTAATGCATAAGAGTATCCGTAAAGAAAGTCAAAGAACACTTGAGTTCTTTAAAAAGCTAAACGTTCATCTCCATTAATAACTATATAACACATTTACATATTTAAGTATATATATAATATATATCCACATACATACATACATATATACATACATATATACATACATACATACATACAATTTGGATTCTAGTTATATGGCCACAGTCTGTACTTTCTGATCCAAATGGTATATGGCACAATATATACAATTTATACAGTAGAGCCATTTGGGATTATACTAAGTTTTATTTTGTCCCTTGCCTTTTGAGTTTTTTGTTTTTTGTTTTATTTGGATTTTTTTGGGGGGGTTGTTATTTTTTTCGGCAGTGTATGGAGAAGGTAGTATGACAATTTATCTATGTGGTATTGGCTATCCCAGAATTTCCTGGAATTTGCTCTGTAGACCAGGCTAACTTGCAACTCAGATTTTCCTGCTTCTGCCTCCCCATTGCTGGAGTTAAAGGTATATACCACATGCCTGGCTGCTTTAGGGAAATTCTAAATGATATTTTTATTCTTTGAAAATGCTATATAAGTATACAATGTGTCTTTATTATTTACACTCCCCACCACTTCCCTCCAACCCACTTGTTTAAAGTCATGCAGGAATCTTATTCTAATTAAGGCCAACCCTTGTCTAAATTCGTTTTCTCCCTTTGATCATGCCTGAAAGGAAATGAAGGCCTTCTGATAGAAGATGCTAGACAGACACCTATCATCACAAAGTTAGACAAGTAATTGCAAGCATCTTGCCTGCTGGAAAGCTGACATTTTCCTAGTGGACTTAGACGTTACATCACTACACTGATATAAACTAGTTGTCAAAGTAGCAACCTTAATGTAATAATTTAGGGAACTGAAAACTGGTAACTGTTTAACCTATAAAATGACCAACTAAAGCATTTTTAGTCATCTCTTTTATCATGATCAATGGCCACATGTTTAAATTGTTACCCACGTTACATAGTAATACTCAAATTTTATCATGTTTTCTTATTAACGAGAATCTGTTTATAATGTGTATGTGTGTACTCAAGTGATAGCTCTTTAGTATTTAATGTTGCATCTGTGTTTATGCACACATCTGTCTATACCTGTTTTTAAACTGTACAGTTTTACACATAACATATAGCAACATAACATATAGCAATTTGGATAATCTCTGCCACTAACTAGTTTGCTTGTTTGTTGAGACAGAATTTCACTATATTGCCCAGGCTAGCCTCAGACTAGTGATGTAGATCAGGCTGGCTTTGAACTTGTAGTCCTCTTTTCTCATCCTCCCTAGTCCTGGGATCACAGTTATGTGCCACAGTGACAGCTGTACAAACCTTTATAAAGCGTATGGACACCGTGCATATCTAAACCATCAGAGAAAAGCTAGATGCTCTGGCCAGTCTAATCCTAGGAGTAGAACCGGTCCCAGGATATAAATCAGAATATAAGAGGTCTACAGTGGTATTATTTATAGTTGAAGAAATTTGAGATCAGAATGATTAGCACAAAGGAAGGATTAAACTGTATCCATTCAATAAAACATCACATAGTATTCATGTGTTTTGATAGGGCATGGAAAACCTTGTGATATAATGAATTAAGTAATGAGATTATTCAGTTTATTCAATATGATCTGATTTGTGCAAAATTGCTGCACTGTAAATATATGTATATGGAATGTATGCAACCTCCTTAAATTGTTCAGTGCAGAAGATAGTAGGTCAGTCACCTAAAATGAAAACATAAGCAGGGTATCTGCATGGGTTGTTACGTGAGTGAGTAATGGACCTCTTCTCTCTTCCTCCACCATCTCAAGTCTACACTCGGCTACGTCGCCCTGCTCATCACGACCTTTCACGTGTTAATCTACGGATGGAAGCGTGCGTTTGCAGAAGAGTACTACCGCTTTTACACACCGCCAAACTTCGTTCTTGCCCTCGTTTTGCCCTCCATTGTAATTCTGGGTAAGATGATGCTACTCCTCCCGTGCCTAAGCCGAAAGCTAAAACGAATTAAAAAGGGCTGGGAAAAGAGCCAGTTTCTAGAGGAAGGCATGGGAGGAGCGGTTCCTCATCTGTCCCCAGAGAGGGTCACAGTGATGTGATGACAAGAGGTGCTCTCGGATGGACGCCACACACACTTCCATCCATGCCATTACTTTAGGCCCTCACCGCAGTCCCTGTTAACAGACTGTCGATTGGCGGCAGTCTGAAACCTGAAGTGAGATTTCAGCGGAGAGAGAGATCGGATTCTCTTCAAGTTAAGTTTTATAAATGTCATGTTTTTCCAACATGCAATTTTGTAGTTCACATCTACTGTTACAGAAAATCCAGGAGGATTTTCCTTTGTGCAACTGTAACACTGTTGTTCTTTTAACCGTATTGCATAGTTAAGCAGAAATATTTAGTTAATAATACAGATGAGATATAACGTTTAGAACACTTGGCAAAACAGCAGAACTAGAAGCTTTTAACATTACTCAGTGGATATGCTTCCCACCCCCCCCAGGCTAAAAATTTTAATTATTATCCAATTTAAGGAGCAGAAATGCATAGTCATATATTATTGAGGAGGGGCACATCACATTAGCATCCAGGGGGTATGCAGGAGCAATCTTACGCTTTCATAAAAACAAGACCAGAGGAATGTTATCCGTTATACGGAGCAGGTGAGTATGTGAGAAGGAGTTAAAGGCAAACCTATAATTGTATTTACCGTGCGCTGGAGACGCAACGTTAATACTGTTAACGCACAGCTCATGAGAGCTTTAGTCTCTATCACATTACAGGGCCATTCCATTCTCCTATTTATGTCAATCAGGGGAAGGATCCAGTGACACTGGACCTCCCAAGCTGGTACTCTGAATACAGTACCAGCCCCAGGAATTATGGACCTGCCTTTAATTACGACGAAAGTAACTGTTACACACCAGTCTGTATTTGTTACTTTGGCCAGTCACCACCCTTCCTGTGTGGGATTTTACCGACATCCACTGAGGGAGTGTGGAATGGTTCTAAACTCTTGTCCTCTTTAATACTTACAACAAACCCATGAAATATTTATCTTCATTTCCCCTATGGAAAACTGAAGGATGGGAAAGTTAAATTTGCCTGCTGGTCACACAGTGAGGAAGTGGAAGGGTGAGCAGTCATCCTAGGGAGTCACCGTCAGGAGCCAGTGTTATAAACATCAGTACATACAACCCTGTCCCACCCATCACCATGCACTGCATTCACGAGGCCAGCCAAGATGGTTCCTTTCTTGTATAGTCATAGGCAGCCTTAGAATATGTCGTGTGCCTCAAAGGATGTCTAAAAGTATCTCAATTGTAATTTTATTATTGCTTGTGGGTAGTCCATAGTTACCTGGAAACCCATAGTAGCACAAAACCTCCTTGTGCAGTGAAGGACTGAGCAGGGAGAAGGCCTAACTGTGGTTGAACTATTGAGACCCTACAACTCTTTAATGTTCCCATAAGGTGGCCATGTCCTTTGCTCCTCCTGAGAAGCCTTCCTGCCTTTACTACCATTCATTAGGAAGCCATTTTTAAGCACAAAGAATATTAGGGCAAGTGGTTAATTATAAATCTATATGATTATGTGTCTCTGGACATATAAGTCACAAAATTGTCAGAGCTGGTCTTCCATGTGTAAATTGCATTTTGTTCAAACCTTAGGATATACTACATTTTCTCCATTTGTTCCATATTTATTATAGTAAAAGTTCCAGACAAGATGTAATTGTGTGTATTCTTCCTAAAACTGTATCACCTCTAAAGTTACCTACTGACTTGAATCCAACCATCAGAAATAAAAGGACTCTTATTTTTGTGGAACCTGTCTTTCCTACCAGTGTCTGTTTTCCTATCTTTGCATTGTTGGTCTGGGGAATTGCCCACTATTCTTTGATGTTGTCTTCTTGGCCAACTGTAATATTGAACACCTCATCTTCATTATATTAATCATAATCATTTTTTGTAGGAATTTAGTACTACAGTAATAACTTAACAATAAATGCCTACAAGCTGGGTGTGGTGGCGCATGCCTTTAGTCTCCGCACTCAGAAGAGGCTGATACAGAGAGTTCTCTGTGAGTTAGAGACTATCCTGGTCCACACTATGAGTTCCAGGCCATCCAGAAGTATGCAGCAAGACACTGTATACATACATACATACATACATATATACATGCATGCATACTTATGTACATATTGGTACTGTCATGAATTAGTGAAAAATAGCAATGTGTTTTTAATTCTTGCTTATTACTTCATTCTAAGGCAATTGAATGTGGAAATACAATGAAATATTTCTAAAAGTTAGATGATTAAAGTATATTGTTATATATATGATAGGTAGCTCATACAAAAATACTGCTAGTGTATATACATGGGACCTTTGAAAGTATGAAATTATGTAAAAGCTATGAATATGATTTCAAATGACATCTTTTTTTTTTTTTTGGAATGCTACAAAAATGGGATAGCTTTAGTTTTTAGAATAAATGCTATATAGTCATTGCAATTCTAAATGCTGAAAGGCCTGAACCCTGGGATGGAGATGTCTGACCCCTAGGATGGACACAGGGTCAGAGCACAGACCCATTGTCCTCTGACACACACACACTCATGGTCTCTCTCCTCCCTTTCTCTGTGTCTCTCTCTGTCTCTGTCTCTCTGTGTCTTTCTAACACACACATACACACAATGAAATATAATTAAGATTTATAGGGGTGGAGGGAGAATAGGGAGACTTTAAGAGGAGTGAAAATGTGTTTGCTAATGTTTGTTTTGAGAGGTATGATAGAGGAAGTGATAGGATTGTAGAAAATAGACCCTGTCTCAGTCCTCTGAAACGACAGCCAAATAACTTTTCCTATGAGGGAAAAACCCCATTTAACATGTATCATGCTACTTAGCTTTTGTGCAGATTTCTTCTCTCCTTTATTAGGAACATCTAAAACCACATTTAAACATAAATGTATTCATCCATTTTAAGAAGATACACTGAAATTTAGCTCAGATAATCTACATGAGATTTCTTTTTAAACTTTAAAACATTATGAAGTATGAGTAAATTATGATTATTTATTAGAGCTAATTATTTTATATATTACAGAGAGTGGCTGATGAGTTCATGTTAAACTGCCTGATTCTTATAAATAAGCATAACTTCGAATTGACTAAAGAATTTTACCTTCAAAATTAATTATTAATTTGATGATAAAAATATGTTCCTACTTACAATCAGATTATGAAAATTATTTTTAAAATTATTTTTTAAATTATATTTTAAAATATACTTCAAGAGTATATTCAACCTGATGTACATAGTGAGTTCCAGGATAGCCAGGGTTATATTTAGAGAGAGACCCTGCCTCAAAAAAAAAAGAAAGAAGAATATATTCAACTTTGCTACTATTTATCTCTTATGTAATATAACAAAAGTCTTACTTTAAATTTTGTATGCCATTATGCTGTTTAGTAATATATTCCATAATGTTCCCTCCTCAAATGAGGCTTATTTATAAAATTTAGGTATTTAACATGGCACTTAAAATATAAGCATCATAAATGTAACATATATAAATGTAATACATAACTATAGTGTAAGCAGCTAAATATACCTGTATAAATCTATAAAATCCTGCTTTGAAATGTGCAAGCAGACTGAAATAGAAGAGAAATTGTTCTGTCCATTCAGGACAAAGCAATACCACATAGAGTGTAAGGCACCTAGTCCAGTGTTAGGGTTCTCTGTCATGTCAGGAAAATGAGATGCTCAACCCTCCACTGATCAGAATCCAGCAGGACATTTCCAGCATCTATTCCGTCTTGGTAATTAACTCTAAATGAAAGTGTAGCGAGGTTAGTGGAAACTATCTGTTCTTGTGAACCCCAGGAGTGAACAGGCTCTTGACTACTTTTGAGTGCTCAGTTTTTCAGGGGTTCTAGCCATGCGGTAAAACGCGGCTTCTGGTTTAGCCTGAGATCTTTATTAGGAACTGTTGAATTGTTTTTAACTTCATAAGTCACTAAATTTCCACTGTGCGCTGATCCACCATGCAGGCAGACTAGGAATCTTCCTGGCAGCTTAGGGACTCTTCTGTTAACTAGACATGCACAAGGAAAGGCAGGTGCTTTGTCTGATTTTCAGATTGCAGAGATCTCCCTCTGAGGCTTTTCACAGATGTTCATCCTTCACGGTCTTTTCCTTCCTCACCCTGGAGCTGCTGAAGACAGCCATTCACAGTTACTTCTGGAGCTAGGTGTCCTTGTGACTAATCTCTGTGACTCACTGAGAGGTGACCCTGAGATGAGTGCTGGCTCTCTCTGCTCGAAGGAACTTGGTATATGTTCTTTATAGGCCCTCAGTCTGGCTGATACGGCTGAAGATAAACAGCTGTCCCCAGAGGGTCAGGGCAACTCGCTGAAAAGGCTGAGAAGAGACTATCGAACAGGTAAGCCTCTGCTTCTTCCTGTGTTTAACCCATTATAAATTCAGGTGTCTATGTTCCAGTGAAATGTAAATTTTAGCCCTGCCAGTTCTTTCTCACAATATGAATTTAACATTCCTCAATAGGTTAGACTGTAATAATCCTTAGTTTTAAAAGATTTTAAAGGATCATACAGAATTTATATTAAAATTGATATTCTGTTGTTAATTATACTTGTCTCCATCTTTCATTAGCTATTTTGAATTGACTTCTATTTTTTGTGTTTGTATTCATTTTTGCTAAAGGCCTCTATCCTGGAACAAGTTGCTGTTAAGTCATACAGCATGATTTTATATCATTCTCATAGATCTGCTTTATAAATACTCCAATTAAAGGTATTATTTAACATTTTATTAATTTGCTTTTCTATCTTCTTGAATAATTTGAATGTTCCATCTAATATTTTGGTCTTTGCTTTTAAAAGGACATTCAGAAAGCAATCCAACTGATAGCTTTGCTTGGGTAGGAACTCTGTTTTCACAGAGGTGGTCATTTAGGAAAATTCTGTTTAATGATGATTATTTCATTTTATTGAGCACTTTTAGATGAGAATAACTACAATATTTAAGCTATTCTGTAAGACAGGAATATAGTGTTATGTGTTGCTAAGTGTCCAGTGCCTAATACAGTTTGTTCTATAGCAGATATTTAAAGAGACATGACTCATTTCTATAGAAGATTATACCATTTCTCTCTTCTGTGCCTATTTATTCCTGCCTGGACCTCATGTCACTCACCATCACTGTCTCCCCTTCTTGGCTTGCTTCCTGGCCAGTGGTCCAGAGCTGCCCTGTCCTTCTAAGGAGAAGTTGCTAGGGTGCTGCCACTTCCGCTGTCACACTGCTTTGTGTGGAGGGGTCCCATACATACAGCAGAGCAGGAGAAATGGACTCTGTGTGGATCTGCATGAAGATGCTTGAGTGTGTATCCTGACAAGACTACCAGAAGAGGATTCTCAGTCAAGTTTGAGTTACAGGCAAACAATAAGTAACCTTTTACCGTAGGTATTTTAAGTATGGTACACAAAGTACATGGCTGTTTATGTTCCTGATACAGCAGGCCAGATCAAGGGTAAACCCTGACAGAGGAGACAGAACATAAAATCGCTCTAGTAGAGCTATTCACCATTGGTTTCCTCCAGATGGACTGTTCCAAAGTGCAGTTCAGCAGACCTTCATGGCAATACCCTAGAAAACCAAGCAATTAACTAGATCTGTGCAAAGCCAGGTTTAGCAGCACCTACTCTTTTCCTTTCCCCTTCCCAGGAATAACAGTGCCATGTAAAGTGACGCCTGCTGCGTGTTTATGGAGGGCTGCAGAGACAGGGAAGCACAAGTGGAGTTGTTGACTGGCAAATGAAGTATGAAAGAAAGTGAGCCTTGCAGTTGTAGGCATAAGACCTCGCAAGCTCAGAATCCAGACTGTGTTGAGAGGATCTGGGACAGATTCATACTGAACAAGTGTAGAGAAGCAGAGACTAAAGTAGCATCTCCGCAATTGACAGACACTGGAAATTATCAGTGTTCTACAGGTGAGAAGACCAATCTGGCTTTAACTAGACATAGTGTGTTCTTCAGTCTGTTCAGAAGAGTTCTTATTTCAACTTAAAAGATGGTGAGATTTATTATGGACTCAATTGTGTCTTCCAAAACTTGTATGGTGAAGTCCTAATCCCCAACCACCTCAAAAAATGACTGTATACAGAGACTGGCCTTTAAAGAGATCATTGGGTTAAGAGCAAATGGGTGAGTCTTAATCCAGCATGACTGACATCCTTTTGAGTAGAAAACAGACATGGACAGAAGGAAAGCCACATGAAGAAAAGGGAAGAAAATAGCAAGCCAAGAAAAAAATTCTACACAAAGCCTTGGCCTTGATTTTCTAGACTGTTAGAAAAGCTTTGTTTTTAAGCTACCTGATCCATGGCATTTGTTACTGCAGACTTCAATAACAAATGCAAGGGCTCTGGAATCGAAACAAGTGAGGTTATTTCTACAACTTAAGTAACTGACGTCATTTGGAATAAGCGTGTCTAGTGAATCCTACTTTGCAATAAAGACCTGTATCTAGGGGCCTAGACCCTTCTAGTGCCCTGTACCATGTAAGCACAGTACATAGTTGATAGTCCTAGATGCACAGGAATGTTTTTACTTCACAGAGATACTCCTGTGTCAAAAGCTAAAGAGTTGATCTGGTGGAAGCAGGTCTTTTGTTTGTTTTGTTTTTGCTTTTTTTTGGTCTGTTGTTTGTAAACTCATTTCCTCCGTGACTGCATACTTCATTTGTCTACATATGAACAGTTCCCCTGCCTTCTACTTGGAATCTGAATTACTGCTGATACGCTTTTGATTTGAGCAACTGACTTCGGGGGTAGCTGTTGTACTAGTCCTTTCTGTTCCATTTATCATGCATACTTTTTTTTTTTTTTTTTTTTTTGGTTTTGGTTTTGGTTTTGGTTTTTCAAGACAGGGTTTCTCTGTGTAGCCCTGGGGCTGTCCTGGAACTCACTCTGTAGACCAGGCTGGCCTCGAACTCAGAAATCTGCCTGCCTCTGCCTCCCAAGTGCTGGGATTAAAGGTGTGCACCACCACTGTCCGGCATACATAAATTTTCATGAGCGGTTCTGTCAGAGGTGATTAGTTTGTAGGCAACTCCAAGTCAATATGAAAGACTGTTTAAAGCACACGAGTAAATTAAATTCCAGCATTCTATGCATTTCTTCGGCTAGAAATTTCCCCAAAAAGCTAACCCACCATATTAATAATATTTAATATAATGCTGTAAAAGTTCCCTAAAACAAACTACTTTGTCTCAGCAGGTAATAATCTTTGTTTGGACATTTAGGATAAGCAGCATTTGGTTAGCGAGAATTAAATTCATATGTGACTTAAAATACTTACAAATGTTCTTAACTCATGATTGATGAATAAGTGTCATTTTTGCCACCATGCTAATGAGGTGGGGTGGGAAACAAAATGGGAGAATTGCATTAATATTGAATTTTTTATTTAAGTCTACGCTTAGCTTCATTACTTGCAAATGTACAAATTGTATTTAGATACATGAAAACTTTGGTTTCCATCTGCACATGCTTTTAAGAAGCATTCATCCAGATCTTTATGACGTTACATTCTGCAGGACGGCCAACATACTGACACATTGAAACATTCCTCTTCTCTAGGTAGACCTTATTTCTCATGCTTCTCTACTATTCATTGATCTTTTGTTGAAGTAATTGAACATCTCAGGAGTCATTAATCCTTTTATCATTTGTGTCCACCTGCATTATCATATATATACAAGGATCCATGAATAGTAATTAAAATTAAATCCGCACATTTAAACTGTCAAAGCTCTTACAAACTTAAACCCTGATGTACTTCTAGGGAGAAAATGCAAGAAAACAAATAATTGTCACCAAGTCAATTGACAAATAGAACTAACCGGAACCGGTTGTTCCTTTGTTTTTCTTTTGAAATGGCTAACTTTGGTAAAACTGTTCCAAAACAGTAATAACGAAAATACACACACATGAGCATCTCAGTTTTATATGAACACTTGTTAAAATGGGCATTCTGATTCAGTATTTATACCAGGAGGTCGAGAATTCTACATTTCTGATGAGCCTCTAATGGCTATGCAGTTAGGAAGTCCATGGAAACCACTTCGAGTAGCAAGGATCTAGAATGCTTAATCTGAATAATTTACAAAATGATCTCATTTTACCTTAAATCAAAATCTTATCTTGAAATTTTAATGAACACTTACTGAGTACCTGCTATGATACTCACTAGAAGGACCAAGAATATGGCCTTTAGACCAACTACATCAGCATCACGTGGGAACTCACTATAAAGGGAAACCAGAACAAGATGAGGTGTTCACACCATGCCTACCCACATCACCAGCATTTCACAGGTTGGGGACACACAGCCACACCCTTGCTCAGCAAGTGAGCAAATTAGTGGCTATGTACAAATTTCCTTTAATTGTCTTAGTAGCATAACATGGTTGGGCTGCTTCATCAATAAATACCACTAACTATACAGTGAGAGAGAGAGAGAGAGAGAGAGAGAGAGAGAGAGAGAGAGAGAGAG
>JANHMN010000016.1:11782939-11827077 GCA_030674055.1 Rhabdomys pumilio
AAGGAGAAAAGGAGAAGGAGAAAAGGAGAAGGAGAAAAGGAGAAGGAAGGAGGAGAAGGAGAAGGAAGGAGGAGAAGGAAGGAGGAGAAGGAAGGAGAAAGGAGAAAAGAGAGAAGGAGAGAGAAGGAGAGAGAGAAGGAGAGAAAAGGAGAGAAAAAAGGAGAGAAAAGAGAAAAAAGGAGAGAAAAGGAGAAAAGTAAAAGGAGAAAGGAGAAGGAGAGAAGGAGGAGAGAGAAGGAGGAGGAGGAGGAGGAGGAAGAAGAAGAAGAAGAAGAAGAAGGAGGAGAAGGAGGAGGAGGAGGAGGATGAGGAGGAGGAGGAGGAAGAAGAAGAAGAAGAAGGAAGAAGAAGGAAGAAGAAGAAAGAAAGAACTGAAAGTGGGAAGGAAGATACAATGGGGAAAAGGGGGGTCATGAAGGTGGAGAGAGGGAGTGGGTGCAGATATGATTGCATTGTATACATCTATGACATTTTCAAAGAACGTGTGTGAGGTTGTGGGAGGGGGTATGAAGGTGGTGTGGTCGTGTGTGTGCTTGACTTAATTTCTTTATTCTCATGGTGTGGAATAACAAGAGCCATGTATTTTCAGGGTATTTTCAAGCCTATGGACCTTAATCGTATCATCAAACTCCTTGAAGAGGATGATAAGGTGAGTGACCTTTGAGGCGTTCTTGCCAAATCACTTAGAAAATTATATTTCCCTGGACAATAATAGGCATTTCCTCTGACACACACACACACACACACACACACACACACACACACACACACACACCCCAGGTGACTGTAAGATGAAATGGGAAGAACACATGTCACAGTGTGGGGTTTTGGTTTTGGTTGACATATGAGTTTGAAAGCACATTAGTGTGTAGATGTTTATTAACTGAACCCAAATTCTTTATGATTCATTGAACATACAGTAATAAATGAATACAGTAAAATTAACATTCAGAACAGAAGCTGCGAGGCTTCACATAAAATTTTATTTAATTTTTAGTATATTTTGTGCATGTATCCATCACCAAAATGAAAAGAACTCATTACTAGAAAGAGTTTTCTCTACTTTGGTGACTCGTGTCCATTAGTGCTTTCAGTTCTTCTTATCCCCTTGGATTCAGCCTTGCTTGTTCTCGTTTCTTTATGTGATATGGTACCCACATAGACATTTGCTTTTTTTATTACTTTTATTTTTTTACAGACCAGTTGGTACCCTCTTCCTAGTCCTCCCTTCCACAGTTTCTCATCTCATTCCTCCTCCCCACTGTCTCCAAGAGGATGTCCCTACCCACCCCACTCCACCCCACCCTACCAGGCCTCCCCACTCCCTGGGGCCCTAAGTCTCTCAAGGATTAGGTGTGTCTTCTCTCACTGAGGCCAGACCATGCAGTCCTCTGCTGAATGTATGTTGGGGCCTCAGGCCAGCTAGTGTATGCTGCCTGGTTGGTGGCTCAGTGTCTCAGAGATCTCAGGGGTCCAGGTTAGTTGAGACTGCTGGTCTTCCTGTGGGGTCACCCTCCTCCTCAACTTCTTCCAGCCTTTCCCTAATTCAACCACATGGGTCCTCAACTTCAGTCCATTGGTTGGGTGTAAGTATCTGCAACTGTCTCAGTCAGCTTCTTGTTGGGCCTCTCAGAGGGCAGCCATGCTAGGCTCTCATCTGTAAGCACACCATAGCATCAGTAATAGTGTCAGGCCTTGGAGCCTCCCCTTGAGCTGGATCCCAAATTGGGCCTGTCACTGGACTTCCTTTCCCACAGTCTGTTCTCCAGTTTTGTCCCTGCTGTTCTTTTAGATAGAAACAGTTCTGGGTCAGAGTTTTTGAGGGATGACAACCCCATCCCTCCACTTGATGCCCTGTCTTTCTCCTGGAGATGAACTTTACAAGTTTTTTTCTGCCCAGTGTTGGGCATTTCATCCAAGGTCTCTCTCTGTGAGTCCTGAGAGTCTCTCACCTCTCAGGCCTCTGGTATATTCTAGAGGGACGCCCACCTCCCACCTTCCAAGGGTGAATATTTCCATTTATTCTTCTGCCCCTTAGGACTTCTCTCCTGTCCCCCTCCCAATACTTGATTATGCTCCCCTTTCCCCTCCCCGCTCTGCCTCCCATGATTGCTTTCTTCTCTCTCCCAAGTGGGATTGAAGCATCCTCACGTGGGCCCTTCTGCTTGTTAACTTTCTTGAATTCTTTGGATTGTTTCCTGGGTATTCTGTACTTTTTGACTAATATCCACTTATTAGTGAATACATTCCATGCATATCCTTTTGGGTCTGAGTTACCTCACTCAGGATGATATTTTCTAGTTCTATCCATTTGCCTGCAAAACTCAGGATGTCCTTGTTCTTAATAGCTGAATAGTATTCTGTTGTGTAGAACTCTGTTCTCTGCATCCACTTTTCTGTTGTGGGACATTTGAGTTGTTTCCAGCTTCTGGCTATCACAGATAAGGCCACTATGAACATAGTAGTGTATATGCCCTGTGGTATATACACTATGTATATATGTGGTATGGTAGGGCATGTGTTTGGTTATATGCCCAGGAGTGATATAGCTGGATCTTCAGGTAGATCTATTTCCAGTTTTCTGAGGAACCTCCAGAGTGATTTCCAGAGTGGTTGTACCAGTTTTCAATCAAACAATGGAAGAGTGTTTCTCTTTCTCCACATCCTAGCTAATATGAGCTGTCACCTGAGTTTTTGATCTTAGCCATTCTTATTGGTGTAAGATGGAATCTCAGTCGTATTGATTTGCATTTCCCTGATGACTAAGGACTTTGAACATTTCTTTAAGTGCTTCTCGGACATTAGAGATTCCTCTATTGTGAGTTCTCTGTTCAGGTCTATACCCCATTTTTTGATTAGGTGGTTTGGTTTTTTAGAGGTTAGCTTTTTGAGTTCTTTATATATTTTGGATATTAGTCCTTTATCAGATATGGGGTTAGTGGAGTTTTTTCCCAGTCTTTACGTTGCTGATTTGTCTTATTGACGCTGTCCTTTACCTTACAGAAGCTTTCCAGTTTCATGAGGTCCCATCTATCAATTCTTGATCTTAGAGCCTGAGCCATTGGAGTTGTAGTTAGTAAATTTCCCCTGTGCCAATGAGTTCAAGGCTCCTTCCCACTTTCTCTTCTATAGCTTCAGTGTATCTGGTTTTATATTGAGGTCCTTAATCCACTTAAACTTGAGCTTTAGTGGCCTTACTTTATACAAATGATAAACAGGCTGAGAAAGAAATTAGGGAAACAACTCCCTTCACAATAGTCACAAATAATACAAAATATCTTGGGGTAACTCTAACCAAACAAGTGAAAGATCTGTAAGACAATAACTTCAAGTCTCTCAAGAAAGAAATTGAAGAAGGTTTCAGAAAACTGAGAGAATCCCCGATGCTCATGGATTGGCAGAATTAACATAGTAAAAATGGCCTCCTGTGTCCCTAGGTTACTGCAAGTCTCCTTAGAGACCTGTGGCCCTGTCAGTAGCAGATCTCTTGGGAGGCCTTAAGACTGTGGGGTCTGTTGCCCTGGGTGCAGCAGATCTCCTGGGAGACCTTCAGACTGTGGTGTCTTCAGGGGGCAGACATGCTGGTGATCTGCCCCTGTGGGAAGGGAGGTGGAGTTGGAGCAGAGGGGATGGGTCCTGAGTCCAACTGGCTTCCACGGGTTTCCAGCTGCTGCAGTTATTTGACAGGGTCCCTGCTGCTTGATATATATATATATATATATATATATATATATATATATATATATATATTATATGAATTACATATATATTATATATATATATGAATTATATATATGTGAATTAGTAATTTTCATGTGTCTGAATAAAATTACACTGAATGAAATTTCGAAAATCTTAACTAATTTAATAGCACAAAACAACTAAGAGACCATTTGTTTTAGGATGTCTCAGAAGAAAAACAACTTAATTGCATCAAGAAACTGATACACTGTTATCAGAATGGATTTGTATCCTTTATATATGTGGGTATGTTCATTTCATTCCTCTAGAAACACTAAAATATACACTAGATCCCTTCCTATGTCGTGGTAACATGGTGTCACAAGCTATGTAAGTTTATCACCTGTTCGTTTGTAAGATCAGAGAAGGGATTCCCATCTGGAACTGACAGGAAAGTGGAAATCTCATGACTAAGGAGTTCATAGGTCTCCAAGGGGATGCAATTACTACTGTCCTGTTGAATAGACGGAATCTTCTTGTTAAATTGCCTTTTAGACATTTCTACCTAGAGATTGCTGCTGTTGTCAGCCTCAATCAATTGGGACGGAAAACTCCATCTTTGCAATGGGTGTTGTACCTGAATCTCATAAACCATCAAACTTCCGAGATGACATGATTATTACTCAGGCATAGTTGCTCAATACTCTGCCACAGAGGAAGGAGGCTATCAAGCACCTATGTCACCCCTTTCAGGGCTTGGGGTGGGGTGGGGAAATTCAGAGAAGAATAGAAGATATGTGGATCTGGAGGAAGGGGTGCAATGTTGTGTAGACGTTCCTTCTGATTGAAGTATTCTCTCCTGGAGAAAGGACAGAGGTTCCTAAGGCTGAGGAAGTAAGCGAAACTCACAATGTTTAGAAAGCAGAAACTTTTTTTTACAAGATTTGTGTAGTCACTCTCCAAGATTGTATTAGAGATACACAACTGCTGGGAAAAGGAAACTCTCCAACTGGAAAGCTGCCCGCATGCTACGCAAGAAGCTCCAGGGATACAAATTTTGTGAGTCATGACTCAAGATAAAGTACACATTTCAGTGCTGCAGCTGCCTTTGAGTCATCTACACTCCTGTTAAGCAACTGCTCATGTATCATTCTGCAAGTAGTCACAACATACTCACTGGTTCATTAAGCTAGACTACGTAGGACTGTTTCTGTGATCTGTTAGCAGTGACCTATCTAAAGTAAATAGACCTATCTAAAGTACACATCTCCCAGGAAAAGTCTCATAGCAGCTTCCTGGGAAGTGATACTTCCATCACTTTGTAAAGTTTTACATTTTAGTTTCCTCTAAAGTCAGCCAATTGAAAAGGTATTCAGAAGTAGAGCTACTTGCTACCAACTCTGTAAACCTAAGGAAAAACGATGTGTTGTGTCGTGGATTTTCCCGTCATCTCTATTACGGTCAGACCTGAGGGCCATGCATCATGGATTACTTCTGATCAGTCTTTGTCACATCACTATTGGATTCTTCCAAGCTCTAAGCTTATGGAGACCATGAAGGGCTTTCCAGAGCAGCTCTAAATTCTGCTCTCTTTCCCTTCCATCTCCTCATCGTGACATACCTCCTGATTGAATCCTGGCATTTCCAGCTGCTTAGAATGAGTGCTGGGAATTACCCACCAAATGAGAGGCTAACAAGGAAGATGACAGCTTTAGGTCCCTTCTCATTGTAATTCCTTCTTTAAATAAGACTTTCCTCGAAGCTGCCATGTTTGCCTCGTTTACATACTATATATAGCAGTGGACACGTAGGGGTCACCACAGCTTGCTGACTGTCTCCTGGGGGACTACCATACAGTCTCTAGTCTTTGAACTGTTGTCAGAGTATCTGCATACATATGCTTTGAATTCCAGTCACCAAGAGACTCCCCATCCCCTTATTACATAAAAGAAGATGGCCAAAGTGGGATTCCCCCAAAGATATTTCATTCTGAGATAGCTCAACCTTGCTGCATGCCCTGTCACACATCTTGGAGTATGGAGCCACAACTGAAGCAAGGAGGCACACCACCCCTTACATGGGAGAAAAGAACCCCCGTTGGGATTGTGCCCCTGGACTCTGCCTTCAAACTGATGAGTCGTAGATACATGTCTCATCACACACTGCAAGGGCCATATAACTATTCTGTCCCAATTCTTCTTTGCTTCTGTCTGTCCCCGTTCAGGCACCAAGTATATTATGTAATTTTTCCTGGGGAGACATGAACAGAACCTATTTACCCTCGATAAGGCACTGATGAAAAATCAAGCTAAGAGTTCTAACCAAGTCTAATTTAGTGAACTATTGACTTTATTGGGTTATCTTACAGGAACATGGATGACTCAGAGAAAGATGCGTCACTAAACAGCACTCCCCATCATTAATGACAATGAGAGCTCACAAAGCTACATCCTTGAAAGCTCCCCTAGTCGTAAATGTCAGCTTTCCAAGACTTGTAAGGCTTACTTCCTGAGTCCCGTGAGCCTCTTCTCCTATAAGGAGTGGATGCTTCAATTCACAGGAACTTGACGGTAACAGAAGTGTCCCCTCCCTGCCTAAGAAGCTCCTGCAGCAAAGCTAGAGACACTAGGGTTCAACCTAGAGCCTGACGTCATAATCAGAATGATCGCTTAGTCATCAAACAGAATCAATAAAATTTGATTTTGTATTAATCATGTTTTTTTAAACAGGCAAAATAAAATATGTTATTACTTGAAGCTCTAGGAAAGGTACATTTTGCTTTTATGTGAGCTTTAAGTGAAATAAAAATCTCAAACAATTTTAATTCCGATTAGAAGAAAATGCATCTGAAAAGATAAAGTACTCCATTAAAATAGGATTTAAGCTATATTTGTTTGTGTTGTGAGTTGAAATAAATGGATGAAAATATAATGTTGCTAAAAGTACAGTTATAAACTGTTTTCTTTAGACTTCAAACTAATTAAAAATAAAACTTACCATACTTAACAAGATAGATCGGATTTTGTAAATTTTCTGGGGTAAATTCTTAGAAGAAATGTGTTTATAAATTAATGATAACTTTATTTCCTAACAAAAATTTTAAAGCCTCTAAGAGATTTGGCACAGATATTTAAAATTCTGAGTCTGTGTGCAGAAAAAATTGAAAGGCAGCCCTGTTTTGTAGAACCTGCATCTGACATCATAAAATTGTGTGGGTAAGTTGTTTTTTTTTTTTTATTTTAAATTTTACTTTGTACTATATGCTTTAGTTTGTATTACAAAGATATTGGATATATAGTATATCAAAATAATAAAAAACAAAACTTAAGTTGGTGACAAGATTTAAGCAGTTACTATTCAAATGTTACAGATTGCTATAGAAATTGTAAGTATATATAAAATACTTCCTTACATGTAGCCATGCTCACATGATTGGTAAGCAACAAATGAAACCAAAGAACTGTCGTAATTTGAGAAAATCTTTACATAAACTTAAAGGTATTTAGTTTCAGTTTGGTGTTCTTTTTACTCTTTCTTTAAAACAATTTGACTCTAAAAAGTATATTCTTATGTCATATTTCATTTGATTTTGCCATTTTGAATGAGGAAGAAAAATTATGTTTGGTATATATGGGAATATTAATTAGAGATAAGAGTTATAAAATTATTATGCCTTATGCTTCTCTTTAGTGTAGTTTCGACACCAATTCTGGAAACTACATATATGTGTTTATACATATATTTTATGTACATATAGATCAAATGTGCACACACTTAATGTATGTAGATTCTTACACATATAAATGCTTCTTTGCTGCCACATAGTGGCTAATCTAGATAGATGTTTAAATAGCCACTTTCATGTCAATACACCAATGAAGAAAAGACTTCTTAAAGTTGCAAAGAAATTATTTTGACAATTTCATCTTCTAAACTTATCTATCAATTTAATATGCTAAATAGTAAATAAAGTGACATTATTCATGTATGTGTGTATACACACACACACACACACTCACACACACACAGATTTAGCAGCAGTAAAATAAAAAATTCTGTAGCTATTTACATTAATTCTTTGATATCATAGAAAAATAATTTTCCAGATGTTCATGTCTAGCCTTACTTTTCAATGGAGATTTATATACGAAGAAATAAATTATTGCTTTAGTGCTTTGAAACAAACTAGAAGTTTTTGTGTTGATATGTCTTACAAACAGCCCTTCTGCCTGTGGGGCTGTGCAGGTTCTAAAGGATTAGGCTCACAGCCTTACCTCCAGAGTCTGCTCAATGCAGCTGGCTCAGCCTGCAGAATGTCTCACTGGGAAACATTACACCTCTTTTCAGCTGTGCTCTTCCCTTTCTCTCCTTTGTAAGTTATTGACATTATTTTTTTAACATTTCAAAGTTCCACCTATATTCAGCATTGCAGTAGGCCCAATTCTCACTTGATTGTCTTTTCAATAGTTTTTTGGAGATTAAAACATTGAAAATTCATCAGATTGTCTGTTTTGGTCTCTAGTTGCTTTCTCCGTTATACCAGGAGCACATTCTTATTTCCTGCATACCTTTTTGGGTTGAACCCCTAACCCCAATACTTTATCCTATTGGAGTCTCCTTTGGTAGAAAAAAATGTAAAAACGGGGCAAGATCTTTAGAGTCTTAGTTCTGAAATCTTTAGCTGTCCGTCAGTCAACTAGATGATAATATTATTTGCTTTGAACTTAATTCTCAAAGGACAGGAATGAGTCCCCACACAAATTATAAAATTGTCTCTTTGTATTTTGCCTTGATATACTTTTAAATTCAAATTAACTCGTTTATTCTGTATCCACATATGATCATTTTCAATTCCTATTTGCAACTACTTTCCATCATGAGGAAAAGAGTGTGCCCACTTTCACTGTTTCTGTATCCACACAGGATTGTTGTCAATGTCACTTCCCAATGATTTAGTAAACGTTTGGAAAGACCTGACTTGAAAGTGGTATATACAATCATGTTATACTTCAAACAGCACAGGATATTCGAATGCTTTATAGTTTGTTTTCAGATGTAATTTTTATCTGTCCTTTGAAATTTAGTATGACTTGGGATTCATAAGCTTGATCTTTTGTGATTTACAAGTAAGTATTTTCAGACAATGGTAGTTATAGTAACTGTGAATTACAATTCTAATATAAATAATATTTTTAAAGTCGAATTAGTTATTGTTTCCAAAAATATTTCATTCTTTTGTGAATAGTTGCAAATTGGATTAATAAGAAACTGACCATGAATTTAGTAGCTTCTGCTTTATGAACTTGAGGCAAAGCCATTAAACATGTTTAAGTTTTAGCTGAGTCCTCCTAACTCTGATTACAACTGTAATTCACAGTGACTTTGCCGTCAGAAAGATGATTTGTAAGTATTTTATTATGAGTGATGTAAGACTACTTAGCTCATCCTTATCTCTCTACTCTTGCTAATGTGTTTTGTTAAATCTCTGTTTGCTTAATTAGAAATACAATTTTCTTCTTATTGCTTTTGGTTCTTTACACTAAAGATAACTTAGGCTAAGAGAGAATATCCCTTATTCTTTAGAATATAAATATTTCCCCTTTTATAAGGGATGTATCAACCACGTAATCCATTTAAAATTACTCTGTCATTCTTCATTCTTACCAAAGCTTGCCATTTTTGAAAAAGAAAGTATCGGATGAAATAACTTACACTGAAGATACAGCTAATTCATTTGCACTTCTGGGTAAGTTAAGACTGTCTTAGATGGGGAATGTAAGACGGCAGGACCGATCTGAGGAAGAGTGGATCTGCTTTTGTGGTTTTCTTAACGGGATTTCCCCCACCAAGCCTCCTTCTTCCCTATTTTAGTTAAGAATTATCATGGTGTGCTCTGTGATAGTTCTGGAGCTGTTTGCTTCCGAGGTGTTTTATAATATCAGCAAGGCCCTCCTTTGTTCTTTATGTTGGAAGACTGGCTTATACTTCTTTGATTTTTTTGACTTGATGTATAAATTAGCTGTGTGTTTGTTAGACTTTCTTTAGTTCTTTGAGAGTTTATATGCCATCTTTTGTTCATATTCACTCCTCATCCAACTGCCCTTATATGTACACCCAACCTTGACTGTCCTTTTGTCCCCATCAAGATCAGTTTGTGCTGTCAAATATTCCTGAACAGGTGGGATTCACTGGAGCATGCACTCTCAGAGAAACCAGTCTCCTACCCAGCAGCTATCAACTGCCAATAGCTGCATAGCTGGGGGTGGAATTCCATGTCCATCTCCCTCCAAGTATCTGTAGTCTCCTTTTAGTAAGCACAGAAGCGTTTTCACATTTGAGCTCTTATGCTGAGTTGCTGAAACCACTGAGTTCACATGGATTGTTGTCTGTATGCTCCAAATTTTAAATAAAATCAAATATAAAAAATGTCATAAAGGTTTTTTATTTCATTTTTTAGAAATAGAAAAATAATTTCCTAAGAAATGTGATCACATAAAACAATTTCTTGAGCCCCAGGGAGTGGAGAAGCCTAGTGGGGTGAGGACAGGACATAGGGCTGGGGACATCCTCTTGGAGAGGAGGGTTGGGGGAGGAGGTATGAGATGAGGAGCACTTGTGGGTGGGCAGATGGGGAGGGGGATGAAGGCTGAACTGTAAAGGATTAAAAAATAAAAATAAATAAATTTTAAAAGAAAGAAAAAAGTGAAACAAGAAAAACCCCAACGTTTTCTGATAATCAGTGTCTGGGACATGATGATGTGTTTTCCAAACAAATGTTACATTAAATTCATAGTTATTAATTTATGTCTTTCTTTATAAAAGTGAAATAATAGATAAATGATCAGTAAACTTTAAAAACCATTTTGTTAAGCTGTTTTCCAAGTGATGTTCCCCCCCATACAAAAAGATTTTAAAGGCTCACCCAAAGTGAATAAAAAACATATTTATTTTAACATTAAATATTATTTATTTTTGCCTAGGTTTCATTATCTTCAACTATAGTTACTCAGAGAGAATTTCCTAAATTTCAGCTCCAACAGTACAAGTATCACAAAGACTAGATTAAATCCAGAGAATTAAAGAAAACCTTAAGAACCAAGTAGGTTCAGAAGTAATGGGAGATTTCAACTCTGTCATTAGTGGAGAAGTTAAATATGAAGACATTCTAAAAGATGACATACTAATATTTTAAAAAATAGGTTTTGTTGGTAATATTATTTTTAAGTGTCCTTGTTGGCCCTGCTGTTGTAGAATGTTGCCTCCTAGAAAACTAGCAGATATTCTAGAATAATCCATGATCTGTCATCCCATTATTCTTTACTTACTGACACCCTGTTTGTAAAAGTACATTGCTGTCCGTCCCACTGGGGACAGTGTGAACTCCTAAGTTCTTACTTTACTAATAATGTAGTGTAAATACTGCTCTGTGCCTTTTTCAGTTTCTGGAAACATGAAGTAAATGACAATACACAATATGAAGTATTTAATAAAATATGTTTGTGGCAATTACTAAGAACCCCCAGGTTCTACCATGTATTAGTAAGTTTTAGAATTTCTTCTAAATAATGTGTAGATATTTCTGACTCAGGAGGAGGGTTCTGGAAATAAATAAGGTAAAAAATTGGTACTCTCCTTTAAAATGCCAAATCAGGAAGCTGTGAGATATTTCTTATTTTGTAGGGAAGACGCAGAGCGGATAACAACGCTTCCCGTACCTCCTCTTTGGCTAGTTTAACCATTCTTTTCCCTGTTGTTGTTACTATGTTTGTTTCCCATACTCCTCTTTGGCTAGTTTAACCATTCTCTTCCCTGTTGTTGTTACTATGTTTTTTCAAACACTGGCGTTCTAACTGCAAATGAAGCTTCCAACATGATGTTTAAGGAGACATTCTTGGCCTTATTCAGGGTCAGCTTTCTGGAGGAGATGGTGCTAAAGCAAGAAGGAGGCCTGTCTTGTTCTCTACCCCTGTCCCCATGTTCCCTCTCACGTGTCCACTCTGATGGAAGTGAACATTACACGAGGCCCAGCTGAAAGCCCAGTCTTAAAAGGATTCTTTATTCTTTTATGCTCAGAGAATTCAGTCTGAACCAGTTTAATCCTGAAACTGATTCTGTTGACGCGGGTTGTCCTTAGGTGTCCAGACGGCATGGGTCATTACAGAGTCCTGCAGATTGTCTTCAGATTCTCCTGGAAGACATTCTTGTTGATCTTCAAATGAGTGAATGCAGTCTAGTTTGAATTATTGAGTTAGCCAGACTGAATTCAGTAGTAGTATAAATATGGCCGAAAAGAAATCCTGTGTTCTTCCTCCTCACCCAGAAAACTTGAACATAAAATTATTGCCTTTGGGACAAAGACTGCCCCAGAGTCCTTCCTGTCAGCCTGTCAGCAAATTGAGAGCCAAGCTAATATGGAACATTAAGGAACAAATACACCATGGAACACAAATTTCTGAGTCTAGTTAGAAAGAATACTAACCCATATTTTATCAAACAGTAACTATCACACATAGTAATTAACAATATGCTAAACATTATTCTCAGCCCTTGTCTCATATGAAATCAATCTCTATAGCATTCTTAAATGTAGTAACTGTTATGCCTCTTTTTTGGATGGAAAAACCAGAGTACTAGTTTACCAAGGGAGTGTGTAGCAGAGTCAGAATTTAATCTTGGATAACTTGGCTTCAGTATCTATGTCATTAGTATCATTCTGTTTTTTCCGGAAATGACAGGCTGAAGTGATTGAGATACCAAATAATAATGATTGACTCAAAGTATTATGCAGTCACATGTGCATGTATGTTCACAGACACAGTCGTGCACTGTATCACCTCATTTCACACAATAGAACATATGTAAGATGGTGGTTCTATAAATCTATCGTCGATCCAAAAAAATTCTATTCCCCTATTGAAGGCATAATTTGTTGTAGTGCAAATCATTATCCACATATTTGTGATGAAAATGGTATAAACAAACCTCTCATTGCTAATTATCTGAAAATACAGCAACATAGTTATATCAAGTTGATAACACTTGGGACGTGGCAAGTCACTGTGCTCCTGGATTGTGTATTTACTATATTTTATCATTTGGAGTATACTTTCTATTTTTGAATTGACTGTCAAATAGTATACGGTTTGCCAGCAACAACTTCCTACATCTTACCCTCACTATGTATCTCATTTGTTCTGTTCTCTCTTGAACTTAATGTAGCATCATGATTGTGTAAATACTCATATAAAAACAACACCTAACAAGAACTTTTTAAACATATGCTCTCATATGAAGTAATGCAAAGCATGCATAAGATGACACATGCAATTACATGACGCAATGTATCTGATGAGATCTTAATTATGATAATATCAGTCTTATATGCTTACATTTAAAAATAAACTTATAACATGATATTATATTGCTTTTCTTTATCCTTTTGGCAGGTGAATTAATGAAAATACCAAGTTCTACATTACGGATACAAATTTGTAAGTGTATTGTTGACTTTTATCATGCAGAACCACTAAAGAAACGTATTCCAGGTAAATTTTTCATTGATCTTTCAATGATAACTTTTGTCTTTGAGAAACAAACAAACAAAAATAATATCATCTCACATGTCACTAAACTTTGAACAAACAGGGGCTCATAGATTCAATATATAAAAAGAACAAATTTGTATAGCTTTGACCTCTTATCTCTAAAAATTGTATAAGTTTTCTTGTTCTTAGTTTGGAAGTTTATATCAAATTTTTATCTTGATGGTAAATATGGTCCAGTTGATAAAGAAATAGCATATTTAGCTTGTTATCAATAGTATTATTTAGAATTGTAAATAAAATTATTTTTCTCACTATCAATCCACCCAAATAAATGTTGAATTAGGAATACTGGTACCATTCTCTATTATGCTTGTGGAGAATGCTGTATGTTATAGCTAGGAAATCTTAATGGATAGTTATGAGTAAATTATATCAAGCATTAGTCTTAAGAGTATATAATATTATTTAAGACATACTTATATTCATTTATTATATAATTTGCAATTAATATAGTAAGAGAGAATAGATAAATGATATTTTAAAGTTATATGATTTTAGATAGATAAAAGTAAATCTATGATAGTCTAAAAATTTGGAACTAAGGAGAACAAGAGAAGACATCTGAACTAGTGAAATACTTAAGGGGATTATTAAATGTGGGAAATGTAGGGGAATAGTTAATCTGCTTAGAGCTCCTGTCAGGTGATTGAGTTTCTAGCCACCTGCCAGAGCTCTTGAATGAAAGACACACACACACACACACACACACACACACACACACACACACACGTACATCAGCTTAATTTTTAATATGCCTCACTAGCTCAATGACTGGACACTTCTAAATTTCCCCACAGCACACAACCCCTTTGGTTCCCCTGACCCAAGTGGGGAAGTGGCCGCAGATTCTTATGTGTTGATGGGCCTTTACTTCTAATCTCTCTGCATCTTTGTCATCCTGACTCTCTCCTTCCTCTTCCCTTTGTCCCTTGTCCTGGAAATCTAAAAGTCTTGCCTCTTTCACTCTGCTCAGCCATTGGCTGCTGTCAACTTTACTTCCCAATCAGAGCCAACTGGGGACAGGCTTCCTTTAGTCTATGTACAGGACATTGTAAACTGGGTTTGCTGGATAACACAATTAGCATGAGAACACAAGCCGATACAACTAAATATGCAGCGTGAAGGCTCAGATAAACAGATTAGAGAACACAGTGTAGGGTAGACACAAACACAAAAAGCATCCAGGAAGACAAACAGGCTTGAAATTCACTGAGTAGAAATGAAAATTGAACCTGTCAGTGGTTGAATTAGTCAGAACATAAGTCATGGACATAGCAAGGGACCAAGAAGAACACTATGGAAAGTGTTCACATTGAGAGTTGGAAAATATAACGCAAAGAAATAAGAGAGGTTCAAAAGGGATCCACACTAGAAAGGCTTAAAAGGAGCAAGCGCCTTGTCTGGCACTGCCATCATTGAGATTCCATGTGTGCTTCTGAGACCTGGTGTGCTGCAGGCTGCAGGAGAGAACAGCCATGGTGTGAACCTGGGACACCAGGAAGGTAGAAAATGTCAAAAAGGAGACAGCCAGAACTTTGTAGAGAAAAACAAAAACCTCAGGGGAAACCTAAAAGGTCAAATGTACCCAGCCTGTGGAGGATTCAAGGAGACCCTAGGGAAGGGGACGAAAGAATGGGGGGACAAGAGACACAAAGACGAAGCGCCAGTCTAAATGTCTGATCAAGCGCTTTAAAATTTATTGTTCAGGCTGCCATTATAAAGACAAGCAGGCGGGAAAGCTATCTAAGGGTCAGGGTCCAGGGCTATCCTACCAACATCTCTAATTTCCTGGTACCTGTAACCGCAATGCTCCCACAAACATTCCTTAGCTCAAGCTGCATATCTAGTTACTATTTTCTCACAGTCAGGAGGGTAGTGAGACAGTCTTAACTCAGGTGTCTTATCTAACTAATATCCTCTCTCAGACAGGGCACAAATGGTAGAGAAATTATAGACCCAAATCAATGTAAGCAGTGTAGAAAAATGGTGAGCTGGACTCTAGGTTTTATTCTGAACAAGAGAATTCCACGAGGCATAAACCATGAAAACCCTGTATTGTGTGGAAAAGTAGATATTGGCTTTTCATCTCCAAATGTACCCTCCAAAGCTCAGCCTGCTCACTCCAGAACAGATAAGTGTCAAGAGAGAAGAGAAACCACAAAAAATGAATGTAAAACACAAACACACACACACACCATTGCCATACCCAGTGTTTCCAAAACGTGAAAGGGCACATACATCATGATGAGAAGCCATATATAGATAAGCAAAATGGGAAAGCCTATATGTCTGCCAGCCTTTCAGACATATCTGGTAGCACAAGGTGGAGAGAAACCTATATATGTAAGCAATGTAAGGTGTATTTGTAAAAGCTTTGGCTGTTCCCTTTCATTTCCAATATGTGAACGAAACTGCTCTGCGGAGAAAGTCTGTGAGCATAAGCAATGTGGAGAAGCGTGTGGGTTATCTTCTGTTCAAAGACAAGCATGACATTACACTGCAGAGAAGCATGATGCACATGAGCGATGTGAGAAAGCCTCCGTGTCCATGTTCCCTTCAAGTGTGTGAAATAACACACTGGAGAGAAGCCTTGTGTTTGTAAGCATCAAACACATGGAGATTGTCACAACAGTTAGTTTCAAATACATGTGTTGAAGTTAGGCCCTGGTTCTTTCTCCCAGCCCCATGGCCCCAGAAATAAGACTCAGACTCAAAATGTATTTGCAAATACCTTGTCCATATAGCTAGGCTCTTCTCTGACTAGATATAACTTAAAATACCCCATTTTTTTCCTAGCCTACATTCTGCCACATGCCTAGCTACCTGTGCTCAGCTACCATGTGTCCATCTCATCACATCTTTCCAGAAAATCTCCTGCCTCTGGCTGTCTCCCAGAATTCTTTCTCCTCCAAGGTGTTCCACCTCTGCTTTCTGCCTAAGCCATGGGTCATAGGCTTTTTAATTGACAGGTGATGCATCTGTACAATACACAAGATATTCTCTGTATAATTTCCTTTATTAGTTCAATAAACAGCTCTTTTTCTTTCTAATATAAATTGAATTCAATTATAACAATTATGAAAGCATTTATACATTTATAATATCCAATTCTTACATATTTGGCAACTTAAATAAATTATTCTGTCACCTATCCTATCTTAGTGAGTTCAGAGTTCTGTATCTAAATCATTTTCTATTCTAACTTGTATTACTAACCTAAAAACATCTTCTTAGACCTAGAAAATCTTCTTAAATCCTAAACAATTTAAGCTTACAGTAAGACTATAAATATCTAGTATTCAATCTCATCTGAGAACTGAGAAGGAGTAAAAATTACCTGAGAATGTAGGAAGTACGGGAATGACATGAATTGAAATGATAGAAATGACAGAGACAGCTTGACCACCTCAAAAGTTAATTTATTGTAATTAACTAAACTAGTATCTAATATGACCATGAGTTTGACTGATTATTAACTTGCATTACTTAGTTATTTTAAACAGTTTGCAATAGCAGCCATTAAACAGACTGTGACTAAACTTTGTATTTTAAAATGAGTTGCATAAGCATAATGCCTATATAAGAGTTGAATTATACATATGTCATGTCGTAACAAAATTTATCTTAAATTTTGTACTAATATACAAAGATTTATACCAATGAAAGCTTTAAACCTGTATCAATATACAAAATTCTATAACAATATAACAGAATGCAACCTTAAATCTGTATTGATATATAAAGATCTTCTACCAATGTAAAATCTACCCCCATTTCTCTAATTTCTTCTATTTCTATATCCCTCCTTTTCCTCTCAACCCCCTTTCCTTTATGTAAGAGAGAAAGAAAGATAGAGAAAAGGAAAGGAGAGATAGAAATTCCTGAGTCTGAGCTCCCAGTTTAGTTTTCTCCCTGTCAAACACCATGATTATTTGTAATCATCCCCTAAAATGACAACATCTCTATATCTCATAAAATGACAAAACTGTCCATCCCAAGGTAATGATGGATGGAAAATTCATGCTAATGTCATACCTGGAAGGTTGTAGCTAATGTCTGAGATCTGCTGATGGAGGTGATCTTATAGAATTATCCAAGGATCATGAGAAGACGGGGAGTCACTTCAGAATGAGGCATGGGCAGTTCATAAATACGAGCTCACAGTTAGAGTTGAAATGATAAAGAAAACAAGATGTGGGACAGCTTAACTGGAAGCAAAATCAGGGACAGTTATTTGGGTTTTGTTATTAGCTTTATGATGTAAAAATGAAGTTTGTAGGCAAACAAGCTAGAGGGTCCTAAGTGGGAAATGGAAAAGCAAAGGCCTAGAAGCATACACGAGAAGTTGTAATTAAGAACACAAGCTTTAAAATGGTATGAAATAAAAAAGGAGGAGGAGGGATGGGATAGGGGGTTTTAGGGAGGGGAAGTGGGGGAAAGTGATGACATCTGAAATGTAAATAAATAAAATATCCAGTAAAAAAAAAAAAAAAAGAACAGAAGCTTAGAATCAACTCAGTAATATAGAGATGCCTTTTAAAGGAAAGAAGACAGGACTACTGTCAAGATGGCTCAGTAGGTAAAGTTGTCCACTGCCAAGGCTGGTGACCGATCTGAGTTCAATAAACAGGACCCATGGAGTCACAGGAAAGAACCAACTCTAAGGTTGTCCTCTGACCACTACACACATGCCATAACACACATGGGTCATAGCACACATCACCACAGGCATACACCTATATATATATATATATATATATATATATATATATATATACGTATAAAGCACTTGGGAGGCATCCATTTGAAAGAGTTACACAACCAAAATCATGAGTGAGTTAGGAAAATATTTTTTTTCTAAGAAAACACAATTAAAAAGTTAGTGAACTACAGTAAAGTATAAACTTCTGTATCGAGTGTGCTATTAAAATTATGTCATGTATTAGAACATCAGCAATAAATATATTGAGTCTTAAGATTATCTTTAAATTATAAACTTATAAGCAATTTTTATTCTTTGTACTTTAAAAATTTTATATATATGTAAGTGTATGTATATCCATGTGTGCATACCATGAACTGTATGTGTGTGGTATATGTGTTGGGTAGTATGTGCTCACATTGAGTATGGGTAGCTGAGGATGCTGGGTATTCTGCTCTGTCATTTTTCTAATCCTTTGAGACTAATACTGATCCTAGACTTAGCTGGTAACCAGTGAGCTCCAGCAGTCTTACTGGCTCCACTCTACTCCTAAGCCCTGGGGTCAGACAGGTAGATAGTCATGCCATGCTTTTTTGTTTATTTTTAATTTTTTTATTGTTGAGTATTATTTGTCTGTTTTTGTTGTTATTAAGACATAATGTCACAATGTTGCCCTGACTTTCTTGGCATTTTCTGTGTAGACCAGACTAGCGGAGAACTCACAGAGACTTCCCTACCTCTGTCTGTTAGCTGCTGAAATGAAAGGCATGTGCCACCATGCCCAGCCTACTCCCAGTTTTATACCTTGGTGTTAAAGATTCACATTCATGTTCTCATGCTTGTAGAGCAAGTGCCCTTACTCGGTGAGCAATCTCTCCATCCCTCTTTGTACTTTAATAACGTACACAGTGAGTATATAAGACATACTCCAACATAACCCATCCCTGGAATAGACAGGGCCTTGTCTAAGGCTCAGAGACCAAGCTCAGAAAGTTAAGGCAAACTGACCACTCCGAACTCTGTCAAGCTTAAAGAATCCTAGTTGTTTTCAAAGGTCAAGATGTCAAGGAGTCGTAAGTGTGATCACTGAGAAAATATAGCTTCCCTTCACTGTGGTTTCATTAATCCCTGTGACTAAACATAGTTAGACGGGCACCTGCGGAACCAGCAAAAGTGGGAGAGTCTCGTAGGACCTGCAGCAGAACGAGGTTTTTGTGAAGTTTTTGTGAGATTGCACTGCTCAGCTGCCTTAAAACTGCCCTATATGCACAGTCGTTTAGTCCCCCTCTCATCTACTACTGATGTGATAGACTTCTTGTTCCTTAAATGAGCTGAAGTAGTACTTTGTCCCATAGAGAGAAAGTGTGAAGTGTCTGTCCTCCATGCTGATTGGCCTTACAGAAAGTTACTACTTACTGACAGTTAGTTGCATTTGTCTGTTTGTTTCTTTTATTGTTGGTTTTGTTTGGGTTTTTGATTTTTGGTCGTTTGCTTTTCAGAATTTAAGATATGTTTCCAAAATCTGTGCATTTATTTTAAGGCCAAAATCTATGGGGCCCAAAATTAAAACTGGGATACCGCAAATTAAATTCTATTGCACACAACCATGTCCATTTATTTTTATATTGTTTGTGGCTTTCTTTTTGCTATGATACAATGCTACGACATCTAGAGCCAAATACTTGAACTACAGATCTTCACAACCTGTGAAGATTAAGTAAATACCATCTGGCCCCGATAGAAAACACTGTCCACTCCTGTACTGTGCAAATATCACGTGTTCTTTAAAAAGGGTTTGAACTTGTTTCTCTTGTTAAATGATCATGTGCAATAACTGTCCCTGCTGCTGTGCTAGGCTACCAGCAAGTCAGCTCGTCATACAAGATTAAAATGGTCGAGGTCGGAGGATTGGCCAAAGCAATGGTACAGTCAGAGCTCCTGCTTGAGAATCAACTGGTTGAGAAACTCTGGGTTCTTAAAGTTCTGCAGCATCTCTCTACTTCTGGTGTGTACAGTGTTACTGAGTTCAAACATTTCATTGTCCAACAGTGTGCTCTAACAGACTATGCAGTATAAAGAGTTTGTTACATTTAATTTTCAGGAGTTAATTGCACGTTAATGGTGAAAGCCCAAGCAGCCAGCAGAATCTGTGCTCACCTCAATGACCCAGATCCCTCAGGACAGCTTTTATTTCGTTCATCAGAAGTCCTTTGGAATTTATTGGAAAAATCTTCAAAGGAGGAAATTATACAACAGCTTAGTAACTTGGAATGCCTGCTGTAAGTGCATATAGATAGATAGATAGGAATGTCTTCTGCCTTGACGCATAGCCAATGATAGTAACAACAACTTTGAATCTGTGTTCAGTTACATTTTGATTCATCTGAAGGCTGCATTTCATGAAATCTCCATACTAAGATGTAGGGGGTTAGTCTGATGCTGCTATGTTTTCAAATGCTAAATACTGGCCCCCAAGATCTTGTTGCCCCACCCCCAGGATGAGATTCTGATACACACCAAATGATGCTATGTAAACTTTGCCCCTCAAGTTATCATTGATTGGCTAATAAAGATGTCTACAGCCTGGGCTGGGCAGAAAAAAGGGGGATGATTCCTGGACTTAGGGTCTGAGGTAGGGACCATGAGAAGGAGAGAGGAAGAAGAAAGGAAATCAGCATGGGAGATAGGTGAATGGTGAGAGCACCACCATGAGAGCTGGCCTGATGGAGTAGAAGCAGCCTAGGAGAAACTTGGTGAGTGGTATCTTGAGGATCACCACAGGGAAGTAGACAAAATAGCAGAAAGCGTTGATATCTGCCCAGCTCTAGTGCTCTAAAGCTTATTATAAATCTAAAGGTCTCTATGTCTTTTAATTGGGAATTAAATGATCTAAAGTAAGGTAGAAACCCCTAATAGATATTTAAAGGCAAAAAGGAAATGTAACAAAATCCCAGAATAATAATTACCAAAGCAAATTGGTGCCCAACATGGGGTGCAATTTACAAAAGGAATTGTTTTTAATATAATATAATTAGTGAATTAATCTGGTGGCTATATTTCTTAACCAGCTTATTTCCCCAATAACCACACCGAAAGACTAAGGTTTGTTAAATTGCCTTGAGCCAAATCCTGAGTAATTATTACTTTGTTCTAAACCTCCAAGCTGGTCAGACTTCCTCCAGACAACATTCTCATCTTACCTGTATTGTTTTATCTTTTCTTGATTCAGCTCTCCTCTCCTGATAGCTTCTTCGCCTCCCTCTTGGCTCCCTCCTTCTCTTCCTGACTCTTTCTCTGCCCCTCCTAGAAGCTCTGTGTTGGCTGTTGACTTTTATTGGGAATAAATGAAGATTTTTTTTTCACAAATTTGCGACAGGAGCTTTTAGGAATAAACATAACAAAGCTGTGTCCAGATTGAAACAAGATATGAGGGCAGAGTAATCAGCATTTGAATAACACAATGGTAAACTTTACACAGTGAACAAAATCATTGTGCCTACAATAAGAAGCTATACTTTTGCTGTATTGTGGGTTTTGAGATAGGTTTCATGTAGTAAGATTGACCAGGAACATGCAACATAGCTGAGTGATGATAGTCTACTTTTTCTTCCCCAAGACTGGAATTAAATACAACTGTGTGCCTCCATGCCCAGGAGAAGTCACACTTGTCTGTAGGATGCTCTAAAAATGTCTTATAAAGCTAAACTGTGCCTCTACAGATGGATAAAGTAAAAATTAGACTTCTAGAACTATTTATTCATTAGGTTTCTGATTAGTATTTACTACCTTTCCAGTTGTATATTTAAAATTGTCAATAAAATGTTCGCAAGTTTTCAAATAAGTTTTAAATGATTCACTTATTTAACAAATAAGTGAATAAAAAATGTTTTAAATAATTCACTTATTTAAGTCAGTTCCTGCACTGACTTCTGATGGACCGTGACATGGAAGTATAAGCCAGATAAATCATACCCTCCTCTAAGTTGCTTTGGTCAGTGTTTTATCACAGAAAAGAAACTAGAACACCGACTGATGAGGATGCAACTTTAAAAAGTGAGCCATTTTATTCAGATCTCATCAAACCTAAGGACTTCTCTATTTATTGCTGCTGTCTTCCACTCTTTAGACATCAACCCCATAGAACCACAAGCTAGGCAGACTGAATGCCCAAATAAGAAATATAACGTTATTACAAAGAAAACTGTAAATGGGTCCCAAGAGGCAAAAACCATGACTGTCTACTAAGAAGTCTGACTTGGAACTGAGCTGGCTTATGCTTCCTCGTGCTCATTAACCTTAGCGGGATCTCAGCAATTAAAAATCAGTCACAGGAAAAGATTTTTGCAGAGAGTATCATGCATAGAGAAGTAAAAATCAGTTTTAGGAGGAAAAACTGAAATAAGTGAGTATGATGAGAGCAGAAGAGTAGAGCAGACTTCTGAGAGCTGAGGCTCCAGCGAGAGCAAGAAGCAAGGCGGCAGAGCCCCGGGAAGCCTGCTAGAAGAGAGGACCTAACCTAAGAATAAAGAGAAGCTTTGGATGGCTTTAAAATGACATGATTAAATCAGGCAGAGCAACCACATCAGCAGCAGTATGCGGTTAGATTAGTGGGTTCTTGTCTGGTACATGGTTGTGAGTTAGAAGCAGACTGGAAAGGATAAAAGAAAGAAAAAGCAATACTTGGGCAAAGACTAAAATTAAAAGTAGGATTTTATTGATAGAGGTATTTCCATAGAAATAGGCCTTAGTTCAACCTTCTTTAACAAGGATTCAGAGAGCTGTAGTTTATAAACAACTGTAGTCTTTTTCTCACCATCTTAGAGCGTAGACATCAGTTCAGGGTGCCAGCATGGCTGAGTTCCAGTAAACGTGCTCTTCCAGATAGCAGGCTCTGACTCCGTGCCTCACAGGGAGTGAAGTGGGCAAGGGAGCTCTCAGGCTTCCTGTTGTGAGGGCATCGATTCCTGTATAATGGCTCCACTTTTGTGTTCTGCTTCCCCAAAACCCACCTTCCCAATACACTTCATACAAGGGAGGGTTTTGACAAACGAATTTTAAAGAACCACAAGCATTTTGCATTTAACGTTATCCTTTTCTAATATTTTATTTTCTAGGGCTTTGAAGGAAGTATTTAAAAACCTGTTTTTGAGGGGGCATAGTCACTATGAGCGACAGCTTAGAAATGATATATTAGTTATCACCACAATTATAGCTCAGAACCCTGGAGCGCCGATGATTGTAAGTACACATCAGATCATATGAACTTTAACAGGGAAAGTGGTGGGGTACTCCAAAGTCTGCTTTGGTATTTCTGTGTGTCACGGCACTGCTAAACTGTGTTCTAATGTCTCAATAGTCACTGCCGCTCCTGCATTCCACCACTCCGTCGTGTTCTGCTGGAAGCCAAGCATCTACTCTGTATCTTAGCACTTCCATATTCATTATTTCTGGTGTTTTCCTTTTGTTCCTCCCTGTCTAGCTTTATGAGGTGTTTTTTATTTTTTCACTGAAAAAAAAACCTTATCATTTCCTGTGGTACAAACGTGGTACCTGCTCTCAACAAAGTCTCCTGGGTTTCTTTCATCTAAAATTACCAGTCATTTACCTTAATTCTTGAAATTTATGTTCATTGCATGTAGAATTCTAGGTTGAAAAAAGTCCCTATTAGCACTTGAAAGATAATGTCCCAGTGTCTTCTGCTCTCTGCTGTTCCTGGTAAGTACTGGTTGTTTGGGATTCTTGCTTCCCGATAAGTGTCAGTGAAACTGTTTTCAAGATTTCCCCCTCTATCGCTGGTGTTCAGTGGGTTCACTAAGTGTGCCAGGATGTCATCCCTTTGTGTTTGTACTTTATAGAATGTCCTACATATGTAATTTTTCAGCAAGTTTGAGCAAATCTGGGTGATTATTTTTATCAGTAGTTTTCAGTTTATTCTCCCTCCCCACTTGGTATAGTGTTCCAGATACTCATACATTTAATTCGTTTTTGAAACGCTCTCGTGGTTGTAGTCACTGTTTTCAAGAATTTTTCTCTCTGGTCCTCAGGTCGGGTGGTTGTATCGGTCTAATATTTAGATTAACTAATTGTTCTGGTCTCATCCACTGTACAAACACCCTTTCTAGTGTGTTTTTATTTCAGATCTTAGAATTTCTCTCTTTTTTTCTTTTCAGTTCTGGAGATCAAGCCCAGGGCTTTCTGCATGGTAGGCAAGGACTCTACCCCTGAGCTACACCCCTAGTCCTTTGAGTCACTTCTACATCTCTACTTTATGTACTTGCTGTATTCCCATTCACTATGAGTATGGATTCTGACATAGGCTTCTGGAGAGTACTGTTTCAGTTCTATTACGAGCGGACATTGGACTTGTCTGCATTCATACCTACGGTGGATTACGGTTCTTCTAGCTTTAGTTACCATATGTAGAATTATCTGTATTTGGACAGATCAGGCAGCAGTCAGAGTCTGAGCATGTGTTGCATATTTGGATTCTGCTTCTGGCTTTTTCCTCTATGAGACTGTGCCTTTCGTTCTACTGGCTGTAGTTGCCTCTGTCCTCTGATTCCTGGGTCCATTTAGACTGTAGACTTACCTTTGAGTTTAGCATCTATACACAAGGTGTAGGAAAAGGATTGCTGTTGGGATAAAAGCCAGTTTTAAAGGAGTTGGTATGAGAATCTACACAGTGAGTTCTTTTGTCTTTATCAAAGTTCCAACTTTCTTCAAATGTCTACTTTCACTTGGCCAAGAGAGAAGCAAAAGATTGATGCTTTTTATATTTTTGTTCAAAGATTATTTTATAACTACCCAGCCATATCAGAAATGAACTCTCCCTATATTTAAAAATATTTATTTGAATACTTTAGTGTTGTGTATGTGTATAAGTGTAGGCTTGTCTATGAGTGTAAGTGACCACAGAGGCAGAAGACAGTGTTGGAACACCTGGAATTGGAGTTACTGGTGATAGGGAGCCACCTGGAGTGGGTTCTGGGAACTGAACTCAGGTCCACACTCTTAACTCCTCAGCCATCTCTCCAGCCCCTCCCTGCACTGTTTAGTGAACAAATAATTGAATGATTAAAATCACGATATTTACACATCAGCCATATTACTATACTACCTATAAAGGTCCCGATACCTGTCAATGTACATCAAGTGATCCAACATAAGAAAAGTCGTGGAATTCATTCTGTGAAAACACCATAAACAGTCCCATGACATAACACCTAGTTAGGTCTTCCATATGTAGATAGACCCTATATTTGTCTGACAGGCCATGGCCAGTCAGTGAGTTCTCAGTTCTGTCACTGTTAACATGCCAGAAATTGCATGAATATAAACAAAAGCAATAACATTCTTACATTTTAAAAGGAGCCATGTGAATCCTCAAGAGGGAGAAAAATCATACTGTCAGTGCAAAAGCCCAGTATTCTGTGCACCTGTAAACTTTGCTTAATGTGCAAAGTCCACTTAGCATGTCTCGTCAAAAATGAGTTCCCTTTGCTGAGATATTTGCAGCTCTGGTCTTTCTTCAGGGCTTTTGTGTTAAGTCGTGCTGTTTTGCTCTCCCGGCTGTCCTTTGATATAAGGAGAGTGACTGGGATAAAGGTAAATATTGAAAAGAATAGCTATTGAAAGGAAGTGGCACCTGGGAGGCAGAGGCAGGCAGATTTCTGAGTTCGAGGCCAACCTGGTCTACAGAGTGAGTTCCACGACAGCCAGGGCTACACAGAGAAACCCTGTCTCAAAAAACAAAAAACAAACAAACAAACAAAAAACAAAAAGCAAAAAAAGAAAAGAAAAGAAGTGGCCTCTCCACTGCTGTGGTATCACTTAGAGGTAAGAACTAGGTGGCCGTGTGGTGTGCTGACGTCACTGGCTCACATAGCACATCAGGTATTCATGGACTAACATAAATACTTCTTAGAAGCTTCAGCAAATCTAAGTTAAGTAAACTCAAGCTGTCTAACCATGTGGTGGTGCGTTTTCGCGTTTGTTTGTTATTAGTGGGATTAGAGTGCAAATGAGCCGCAGCATGGAAGTGAGCGAGCTGCAGTTGAGTAGTAGGCAACTCTGGGCACCTTAGTTGACTGCCTTCCAATTTCACCTTTCTGCTTGTTTTGTGTGTTTGTAATAGGAATGTGGCTTTACCAGGGATTTGATACTATTTGCAACTTTTAATGAAGGTAAAAATTGTACCATCTTGAACATTTTGTGAGTGTCTTGGTGAGTCTTGTGTGTAACTTTCATTTCCCTCCCTGTGTTTTCCTCTCACAGTTAAAAGTCAAAATCCTTTGGTAAAAAGTCTTAAGCTTTTTAATTGCTATGAAGATTTCGAGCTGAAGAAATTGCTGTTCAATATAATTGTGATCTTATGTAAAGATTTAACCACTGTACAGGTAAAGATGACTCAAAATAGGAAAGTTAATAAACAGCATCTTATATTAGAGCATAGTATTTTTAAAATTATGATTGCAAATCTTTTATTAACCAATTCATTTCCATACCATAGAAGGTAACAACCTTAACAGTTTGAACTGTAGTCCTTTAAATGTCCTTTGCAAACAGTAAGTACAGAGAATAACTTTGAAGCACTCACACCAAAAAAAAAAAAAACAAACAAAAAAAAAACCAGTAGAAGTTAAGAGATTGATCAATATATTCAGATCTCAGATCTCCTAAGAGAACATAAAACAAAATCCCACCCCCTCAGTTACTCAGAATTGAACATCTGGCCTTGCTGCCACCAAGGCAAGAACTCCACCACTAAGTCACAGGCACAGACCGCACCTATAGCCTATCAGTCTCTGACTATGAGGAAAGGGATGATGTCGTGGATAGTAACTGCTGATGTCTGCTATGCTGGTCTCAGACCTTATGAGCCCGTGTTTTCTCCACACAAGCCTAACATCTTTCATTTTTATTCACCCATCTCTCTTTCTATGTTCTGTGTCACATAGTATTCAGATGTTGTCCACTGAGTTTTCATAATGATGCTAGAACTAATATTCTTGTTCTTACTCAACTCATTCAAGTCTCATTCTCTTTCAGTATACACCACGAAGTGACATGCTGATGATTCAGTAGAGGATTTAAAAAAATACATGATTCAGTAGAGGATTTAAAAAAAAAAAAAACTTTATAATTTTTACATAAACTGATGCTAAGTTAGTAGGGAAAATAGTACTATATAGGACAGTGCTTTACATTCTCATGAACTGAAATATACATTAACTAGTATTAATGATTATATTAACCACTGGGCATTTCCTTTTGTCATTGGTTATTTTATAATTATTCATTTTTAACTTTTTATTGAAATGCTAGGTTCAGTAGAATTAGAAAATCTTAAAGTGTCTAGTTAAAAGTGACCTGACTGACAGTCATTGATCTGATGTATCAATTCTTTCATTTGTACATAAGAATCAATTAGCTTACAGTGCCCTCTTACTGTGTTTATGTGCCTTTGAGGGTTAGGTGTGCAGGTGAGTGGCAGGCTGTTGGACTAGCATGCACCAGGGCCCAGGTCTGATCGCTAGTACTATAAGCAAAAGAAAACTGAGAAGGGAGGAAAGAAACCCCGCCCATTTATTTGCCTCCAATCTCCTACCTTTATGATTTTGTTATATATAGAAGCATATGCATCAAAAATGATTAGTGTGTATTTTCTCCTATCATCGGCTGAAGAGCTCACACCCCAGGAAAGAGGTCATTGCTCTTAGTGTTGCAGAGCTGTCCTTGATGGTGCTAGTATGTTGTCCTTTTTTGTTTCCATGTGTTTGGGATATCTGTACTGTCACAGATAGAAGGGAAATTATCACTGAAATATCAAATTTGGGATCTTGAATTAATTTTGCTAAATTAAATAAAGCTATTTTCATTATACTCCTAACAAAGTATATCTTGCCCTTTCTTATAGCTATTAATCGATGGCAACGTTATTTTGGCTTTGTTGACCTACGTAAAAAAGCCTGAGAGACTCAAAATTATCGAGTGGTCCGCAGCCCAGTATGAAGAACTACAACTGCACGCAATTGCCACCTTGTCCTCAGTGGCTCCTCTGCTAATAGAAGAGTACATGTCATGCCATGGCAATGCTCGAGTCCTTGCATTTCTAGAATGGTGTGGGCATGAGGGTGAGTGCTCGTCAGGATCTGTCAGGGCTCTAGTCTGCATTTCAGCTGAACTCTCAGTACTTGCGGTGAAAAGCAAGAGTTACAATGAAGAAAACCAAGCCATCAAATTCATTGTTTTAGTGGATTATATGAGTTAATAAACATTGAGATTTTAGGGTTAGAGGATGGTTTAGCAATTAACCGCACATGCTGTTCTTGCAGAAGACCTGACTTGGGCTCCAAGCACCTGTGTCAGGGAGCTCACAGCTGCTGTCACTCCAGCTCCAGAGCGTTCAGTGACCTGTGCAGCACCTGCGTTCATGTGCACAGGTGTACAGGGCTCCACACTTACACATAAATATAAAACAAATGTTTTATAAACATCGAGGTTTCAAAGTTAAATATTAATGAAGATCTTAAATATAATTAATAAATGTCTAAAAGAAATTACAAGTTTATTCAAATTTTTGTATTATGAGGCTTATACAACAATTATACTTAGGAAGGAAATTAATCTGGACAATATTTTAGTATATTCATCCAACAAGCATTGTCTACTGAGTGCCAGACAGCTGCTGAAAATACATATAGGCTAAAGTGAATACAAATCCCTAAATAAGTTCATAAAGTTTAAAATCTAGTTAGCTGGCCCACACGCACTAGCTCTAAGATACTGTCTGTCAAAGAGAAAAGTCTCAATTTGCAAGTGTTATTTTTTTTCAGTTCTTAGAAAGAAAGTGAATATATTCATGTGCTTACAAATTTGATCAGGAAGATCTGATTTCTTTCTGTCGGTAATTTTTCTCTAGAACAGGTTGGGGGTATAAGAAGGAGGGAGACAAGACTTAGTAAAATTTACTAGGCTATCCACAAACTCATACTCCTCCCAGCCCAGCCTCCTGGGTGTTAGAATTATAGACATCCACCACCACACCTGAATGAAAAGGATCTTGTAGAATGCATTTCCATGACATCAGCAATAGCCAGACCCAGACTATGGTAAGTCCCAGCTGTTAAAGGTGCTGAGACAAGAGGCTCTCTTGATCCCATGACTTTAAGACGAGCCTGAGCAACATGTCTCACAAATAGAGAAGAAAACCATGTATTCATTCACAAAGGAGATAACATTTTATCTTTTGTATGTCCTATCTTCTAATATATTAAGTTACTAAACTTAACCTTATTAATTTAGTAAATGAAACCGGTCTGAACATTATTCACATTGTTTTATATTTACAAATTACTCCAAAGCAAAATGGAAAATGCTACCCCATAAGAAGACATGTAGCTTACAGTTACTGGTGCCTCCTGTGTGCTGGGCCTCACTCACTTTGCAGATTCCCTCATGCAGCTCTACCTCTGGCTTGTCAGATGGGCAGAACTCAGTCTGAGAAGTTACATAATGTGTTTCTGACCACATAATAAAGAAAAAGCAAAGATTTAACCCAGACACCATTGTAACACACAATAGTGCTTGAGTTCTTTTAAAAATCCTTACCCTGCTGGGCAGTGGTAGCGCATGCCTTTAATCCCAGCACTTGGGAGGCAGATTTCTGAGTTCGAGGCCAGCCTGGTCTACAGAGTGAGTTCCAGGACAGCCAGGGCTACACAGAGAAACCCTGTCTCGAAAAACAAAACAAAACAAAACAAAATCCTTACCCCAAGGCTACTTATAGAAGAACCTTTAAAATAATATATTACAGCAAAAAGGAAAGAGAATATTAAGAATGTACCCCAGTTAGTAGAGTGCTTGCTGAGAGCCTGGTGTGATAGCATGCACCTATAATCCCAGTTCTTAGGAGGTAGAGGCAGGAGGACCAGAAGTTTGAGGCCATTCCCAGCTACCTAACAGGTTAAAGACCAGTTTGGGACCCATGAGACTCTGTCTCAAAAAGGAGAGGAAATTATACTTTGCTTCTTACCAAAATCTGCCACTAAACTATAGTGATTAAAATGATGGAGCGCTGTTCCAGGGATAGACCAATGATTGGCTGTGAGAGACAGTATTTTTAGAGACACTGATAGTCCACAGGAGAAGGATCGTGTGGAAGCAATGGACCCTCCACAGAAAAATGAAAAATTTAGATACTCTCAACTTGGTTGAAAATGGTTGCAAAATGGAAGCTTAAATCTGCATACCTGAACTGTAAGACTCTTCAAGAATACTTGACAGCTATCATTCTGATAGACATCATGAGGGAAAATTTTTGTTTTAAAAACTTGGGAGCTTAAGCTGCAGAAGGGAAAGATAACAATTATGAGAATTACAAACAACTATAAAACAAAATTTGTAACATACTAATCCATAGTTTGAAACAGCTACTACTCTTTGATGAGGAATTAAAGTTGAACTTTCTTTTTTTTTTTTTTTTTTTTTTGGTTTTTCGAGACAGGGTTTCTCTGTGTAGTCCTGGCTGTCCTGGAACTCACTCTGTAGACAAGGCTGGCCTCGAACTCAGAAATCCGCCTGCCTCTGCCTCCCAAGTGCTGGGATTAAAGGCGTGTGCCACCACTGCCCGGCTCAAGTTGAACTTTCTTAAAAATGTTTATTTTAGCAAGAAGGTAATTCATCTAACAAGCATAGAAAAGATGTGGATGGCTATGTTACTCAGAAGGTTTCATATGTTCTAAAAACATTTTAGGTGTTCAACCAGAGAAATAATAAAAGAAATGCAGGTTAAGCTAAAAATGGACTACTATATAACAGTTAACAGACTTAACAACAACAACAACAAGACAATTGACTTTGTGCATTGTATTCATTTGATAACTTCCCTAAGATTCAGGTAACGTCTCCTGTACGACTTGGGTCACTCAGAGAACCCCTTCTCCATGCAGGACTAGGACAGAATGTCCACTGTAGTGTTGGTATCCCTGAGTGGATAAACTGTGATTTGTTTTTAAATGAATGCTGAAGGCAACTAAAATAATGCCCAAGTCTACTTATGATACTTTAAACCATTTTAAAAGATTTATTACTTTTGTTTATTATTATTTATTATTAATTGTGTGTTTGCTTGCACACATGTGAGTGCAGTTGTTCTGCAGAAGCCAAAGGCATCAGACCCCCTGGAGCTGAAGTTGCAGCTGGTTGTAAGCTACCCACTGTGGGTGCTAGGAACTGAATCTGGGTCCTCTGGAAGTGCAACGTGTATTGTTTGTAGCTCTAGCCCCAATGTGAGTAATTTTAAAACATGGCATTTACTAACAGGAGAACATTGCAAAAGACACAAACAATGATACCTTTGGGTAAAATTTTAGGAAGCACATTTCCATTCTGAAGACTAGAAAGAAAGAGGGAAGGACAAATATTTCTGAAAAAAGAAAAAAACAGGAAAAAAGCAAAGATGATTGGATTTTGCTATCTGCTTAAATATATACATACTTAAAATATATTGTATGCTGTATTGTTTTTAAATGAGAAGATTTACTTGAAATGTTTCAGGCTTTGGGTTTCTTAGTATAAATTAAATTATGAATTTTCCCCACAGATTCCCACTTCATTCATGGTAACAGTTTCCATGGTACAGGTGGCCGTGGAAACAAGTTTGCCCAGATGCGTTACACTTTACGACTCCTCAGAGCCATGGTTTATCTTGAAGATGAGACTGTGAACAAGGACCTTTGTGAAAGAGGCGTTATCCATCAACTGATAGGTAAGACATTGCATGGTAGCCCATTGGGGAAAGTCTTGTGCTTATAATTCTAAAAGCTTCATATGGAATATTTTTCTACAAATTGATTTTATGAATGAGCATATCCTTACTATTTTCCTGGGTTTTGTTTCTTCTTGTTGATATGAAGCAATTCTCTTTTATAATCATTAATCCTTTAAACATTTATTTCCTCAGTTAGAGACTACTTTATTAAGCAGGACCCTTTTAATTTAAGTGATCTATTGTTAGGTTTCATTTTTCTGGTAATAAGATTGCCACTTCTGGCCAAACTGTGTAGAGCCATTTTCAAAGCAGATAAAGGTTCCAATTCATTCAGAATAACCAGCACGTCTGTGCATAGAAAAAAGTATCCAAGAGTTACTTTTCTAAAACGAATACTAGAAGATTCATGAATTTCAACTTCCAGTTTAAGCTGCCTTGCCCTTTATTATTTGAAAATACTTGTCCTCCAGTCCTCCCATTCCTGTTCTGAAAAGTGCTGTCTCAGGCATTGCTTCATGTAAATGTCATGTAGTTGGTTGGCCCTCTGTAGCCAAGCTTTCTGCGTCTACATATTCAACCAACCAGAGAAGTGTCTGAGCAGAAGACTTTTCTCGTCATTACTCAGCAAGTAGTGATTTATAACAAATATTGCCAGAACATTTCCATTGTACTAGTAATCATAAATAATCCAGAGGTGATTCAAAGTATACAATAATACATATACAGTTTCATATGCAAATACTTTACCAGTTAGAGCCAGTTAGTTAGAGAATTAGACCTCCCTGGATTTTGGCTTCTCAAGCTCATCTGTACTCTGTCCATGCTAGCTCTCTGTTGCTATGATAACTACGTAGGAGAAAATGGCTCAAGTTTTACAGGCTCCACCTATGGTAATTTGGCTTAATGTTTTGGAGCCTATGGTAAAGCATTTCATGCGTCATACTGGCCTGGAAGTAAAAGAGAAACAGGAAGGGACCAGGTTCCCGTCGCCCTCTCTTCCACTAGGCCACATCACTTCAACTGTACACCACTCCCAACACATAGGCCTCTGGGGGGCAGTCACGATTAAATAAAACACCGCTAGATGCCTACTAAGTGCAGTGTTCTTTTAAAAAGACCCCTCTACTTATTACAGTATTTTCATCCATACTTAAAAGAGAGATAGTGCTCTCTGATTATAGTATTCATGAGAAAAAAACCAAACATATATGTTGAGACAGGGCCCAATTGTGTAGAAATAGCTGACCTCACACTCACAACAATCCACCTGCCTCTGCCTCTTGAATTGTACGATCAGAGGTCTGCACTATCATGCCCAGTTTTAAAACAAATAAATTGAAAGTGAAGTTATGTAAAAACATTTATCTTTGTTCCAAATGGGCTCAAAATAACTCATCATGGAGTACATTTTAATCACAATTATGTACATTCCATTGCACAGTCTTCAGTCCACAGGATCCACTTTTAGCTGGAAATGCACCTTTGTATATCCAGGGAGAAATAGTCCGCCTGCCTGAGCTAAGGGAATGCCTGAGGGGGAAGCTTAGCAAACAGCAAGAGTTACCTCAGGACACGCTTCCTTATTCAAAGTTGATCTTTGTTACACAATCCTTAGATGCAGGACCTTTGTCTTTTTTAACCTAGCAGGGCTTTGTAGCAGTTCCATCATCAAGAATATAGAAAGTGCATTGCAAGTCCAGTATCTGTGAAATATGCTTTCTCCATATTCAGAGAGATTAAAAACTGTATCAGTCAGAATGCTAGGGAAACCTGCCCTCATAAGAGCAAAAGAGAATCAGCGAGCCATCTGATGAGTGGTGTAGAGAGTAAATGTTACGAAAGGTAAGAGGCATAGTTATTTTCAGGTTTGAGCAGTCTTAATTGGAGATTCAGTGGACGATAGTTTCCAGAAGAGGGAATAAAGAATGTTGTTTCAGGGTTGGAGACATGGCTTAGTGGTTAAGAGCAGACTGCTCTTCCAGAGGTCATGAGTTCATTTTTCCAGCAACCACATGGTGGCTCACAATCGTCTGTAATGAAATCTGCTGCCCCCTGCTGGTTTGTCTGAAGAGCGCAACAGTGTACTCACATAAAATAAATGAATAAATCTTTTTAAAAAATTGTTCTTACAAGTAAAGGGGTATTGTGAACAGAGATACAGTATTGAAATATGCAAGATAATGTGTTCACCGAAGGCGTAAATAGAGCCCAAGTTTCATAAGACAAGCATGATGAGATAGAAGTAATTGTGCAATTAGTGAACAAACTGGAAAAAAAAATTTGAGTAGAAAATAAGAATTTGAATTCCATACTTGATAGGGAGAGATTAGAGATTCTGTTTAGATAGTCTGTATGTGCAATGCTGTGGGCAATTTTATTTTAATATAATTTAAATTTGTGTATATGTGTATGTATGTATGCATGCATGGTGTGTGTGTGTGTGTGTGTGTGTGTGTGTGTGTGTGTGTGTGTTCAGTATGACACAATGCACATGTGGAGATCATAGGACATCTTTATGGAGTTACTTCTCTTCTTCCATCACCTTGCATATGTTTCCAGGATCAAACACACATAACCAGGCTTTTCCAACCTGGCATCTTTACACACAGATCCCTGGCCTTAATGCTGTGTTTTAGAAAGAATGGAACAGAGAAAGCAAAGGCAGAGAGTTCAAGGCATCTTTTTTAAATGAAGAGAACTATTTTTTATTGACATACTGTGTGCTCCAGATCAAAGGCCCATAATTTCCATCCCAGATTGGGAAGCAAGATGAGGTAATCTTGAAAAGAGAATTGTAGCCAGCTGTCCCAGGATTTCTGTAGATATCTTTAATAAAGGAACACATATCCCCTTGAGCCTGGGGGATCCAGCACTGACTCTCTAGCAAGTTCTGCTGTGTTCCTTGGGCTCTCATTCCCTACCCTCCCTCCTAAAAGGATGGTTCCATAGGCAGCTATTCCAGGTTACAGGAGATGTCCCATTCAGGATCTTATCCCCATTGCTAGAAGTTATAGCTAGGGTCACCCTCGTAGATTCCTGGGAGTCTCCACTGCACCGAGTATCCAGCTCATCACTGGGATGCCCTCATTTCCAGTTGTCTCTCCCAGCTCTCTCTCCTCTCCCTCTCTTCCTCCTCCCTCTCTCCATGCTCTCTGACCTGATCCCTCTTGTTTTCATCCCCACACACCTGCAGTCCACCCACAATATCTATTCTGTTTTCCCTTCCCAGTGAGATTCATACATCCCCCTTTGAGACCTCCTTGTTACACAAACAGTTTTACGAGACCCTGTTTGTTAGTTGTGGATTTTAGTGCATGTGCTGTGGTGGTGCTCCGTACAAGGTATTATCTTCTGTGCCAGTGTATTCAAGGCTATTCCCAACTTTCTCTTCATTCAGTCTCAGTGTGCCTGGTTTTATGTTGAGGTCTTTGATCTACTTGGACTTGAATTTTGTATAGAGTGATACACATGGATCTACTTGCATTCTTCTACATGCTAAAATCCAGTTAGATTAGCACCATCTGTTAAAGATGCTTTCACTTTTCCATTGTGTAGTTCTGGCTTATTTTTTGAAAATCAGGTGTCCATGAGTGTGTGGATTTAACCCTGTGTCTTACATTTGATTCCATTGACCCACCTGTCTGGTTTTATGCCAAGACCATGTGGTTTTCATTACTACAGCTGTTTAGTAGAACTTAAATTCAGAATGATGATATCTCCGGAAGTTCTTTCGTTGTATGAGATTGTTTTAGCTATCCTGGGCTTTTGTTTTTCCATATAAAGTTAAGTATTATTATTTCAAGTTCTGTAAAGAATTGTGTTGGAATTTTGATGGGAATTACTTTGAGAATCTGTACATTTCTTTTGGTAAGATGGCCATTTTTACTGTGTTAATCCTACCAATCCATGAGCATGGGAGATCTTTCCATCTTTTTATATTTTCTTCAATTTCTTCTTTGGCCTCTGCTTTGGTTTGAACCTTGGGCTTTGGTTGGCAGAGCCTAAGATCCTTGGCCATGTAGCTTCAAATCCGCTTCCCAAGCCTGAGGTGAGCGATGAAAGCTAGATGACTGAGTTTGTGGCTGGGGCCCTTTGGCATCTTGGGCTTGGTGACCTGAGGCTTCACAAGGGCCTTGATGGCCTCTGCGCGTGCACTCACTGCCTTTGCATTGTTGGCCTGAGTCTTCTTCAGGCCTCTCTTGTTGTGCTTCTTGGAAAAGCGCATATTCCTCAGGTACTTGGGGTCAACCCCCTTAAGAGATTCCTATCTTTGTGACCATGGTTTCTTGATGCCATTTCTTTGCTATTTGTGAGACTGATTGTGTGTGGTGTGGTTCTTAGACTTGGCCATATCTATACGGTAACCCACAGATCCTGCAGTGCCTGGGACCAGACATGTCCCCATTTTCATTACTGACTCTGTTATTTTGTATATTCTCTCTGTGTCTTTTAGTAAATTTGGATAAGGGTTTGTCTATCCTGTTGATTATTTTTAAAGAAACAACTCTGTTTCATTGAATCTTTGTATTGTTTCTAATATATTGATTTCATCCCTGAGTTTGACTATTTCCTGCCCTCTACTCTTCTTGGGAGTTTTTGCTTCTTTTGTTATAGAGTCTTGGGGTGTCCTGTTAAGTTGCTAGTATGAGATCTCTCTAATTTCTTTAAGACGGCGCCTAGTGCTATAAACGTTCCTCTTAGCACTGCTTTCATTGTGTCCCATAAGTTTGGGTATGTTGTACTTCATTTTTATTGAATTCTAAGAAGTCTTTTAATTTCATATTTCTGCCTTGACCAGTTATTCAGTAGAGAATTCTTCAGTTTCCATGAGTTTGTAGGCTTTCTATTGTTTCTGTTGTTGAAATCCAGCTTTAAGAAACAGAGGTCTGGTGGGATACAGGGGTTATTCAAGTTTTTTTGTATCGGTTGCGACTTGCTTTGTGACCAAGTGTCTGGTCAATTTTAGAGAATGCTCCATGAGGTGCTGATAAGAAGGTATATTCTTTTGTGTTTGGTCGAAATGTTGTGTAGATATCTGTTAGTTCAATTTTGTTCATTCTGTCTGTTTGCTCCACTACTTCTCTGTTTTGGGTTTTGTCTAGATGATTTGCCCATTGGTGAGAGTGGGGGATTGAAATCTCCTCTCCCTCTCTTAACCTGTTCAGTTAGGTGTGTGATTTAAGTTGTACTGATGTTTCTTTTTACAAATGTGGGTGCCCTTGCTTCTGGGGCACACATGTTCAGAATGGAGATATCCTCTTCACAGAGCTTTCCTTTGATGAGTATGAAGTGTATTTCTCCATCTCTTTTCATTAATTTTGGTTGAAAATCTGTTTTGTTAGCTATTAGAATGTCTACACCAGCCTGTTTTTTTAATCCATTAGCTTGGAAATTTTTCTTCTATGATTTTGTTAAAAATATTTTCTGGATCTTGGAATAGGATTCCTTTTCTTCCACTCTGTTGTACCTAGGTATGGTCTTTTCACAGTGTCCTAGATTTCCTGAGTGTTTAATGTCAGGAGTTTCTAAAATTTAACATTTTCTTTGATCAATGTATCATTTTTTCCTTATCGTCCACACCTTCCATCTTTTGTGTTCTGTTGGTGATTTTTGTGTCCATAGTTCCTGATCACTTACCTAGATTTTCTGTCTCCAAGATTCTCTCAGTTTGTGTTTTCTTTATTGCTTCTCTATTTCCATTTTCAAATCTTAAATAGTTTTATTCATTTCTTTACCTGCTTTTTCTTAGTTTGATTGGGTTTTTTGGGAGGATTTATTCATTTTCTTCCCATTGTTTGCCTGTGTCTTCCTGGATTTCTTTGGGAGATTTATTCATTTCCTCCCTAAGGGTTTTTACTGTTTTCATAAAATTGGTTTTAAGGTCATCTTCTTGTGCTTCAGATATATTTGAATCTCCACGGCTGTAGTAGGATAGCTGGGTTCTGGTGGTGCCATATTGCCCTGGCTGTTGTTAATTGTGCTCTCAAACTGGCCTATGTCACTGGGTGTGGGCTAATTATAGGTTTATAGGACAATTTCAGAGTTTTTATCTTTGTTGGGTGGATTTTCCCCCTTGTTTTTAATTTCCTTTCTGGTCCTCTGTTCTGAGTAGTCTGTGGTTCTGGTGACAGGTGATTCCTATGCTCCGGGGGTATGGGCAGACTGTGTGGGTTGGGATTTTGAGATTCTGGGAGCTAGAATAGCCTCTGGGGTTCAGGGTACCTGTGTGTCCTCTGGTAGAGGGCTTCTGTTGGAGCTGTGGACTGGAATATAGTGATGGGGGTGGGGTGCTCTGAGGAAATGTTGGATGTTTGTGGTTGTGGATATGGTCATGGCATCTGATAGAGCAGAGGGATTCTGCTGGAGTTGTGGGCTAGAATGTGAAGAATCTTCTTAAAAGGGGGATCCTAATAGTAAATAATAAAACTGTATCTAATAATTACATTCTTCAATTTTTCTCTTACCAGAAATCTTTAAAACTATGATGAGCAGACCTGCTGAGAAGGAAGAGGCCATTGCCTTAGAAATCCAGTCTGACACATTACTTATTCTGTCAGGTCTTTGTGAACATTATATCCAAAGGAAGGTATGTAATATAGAACCTAGATCTCCCAGTCCCCAGTTCCCATACATGTTTTTTTCTTTTTTTCTAATCTGTCTAATGTGGGATGGTAGGATGACTCAGCATTTAAACACACTTGGACTAAGCCTAGCAACCTGAGTTCCATTTCTGAAATCCACATGACAGAAGGAGAAACTTGTCTTTGACCTCCAAACATCATGCATCACAACACACACCTGCCACCCCACAATATATATATATATGTTATATATATGCATATATATATATATATATATATATATATATATATTCTGAATTGTCAGAAATATTGCTTGGAGTTTCAATTGTCTTTATGTAAAACTAGAATGTTAAAACAATGGTTTAATTCTCTTTTATAGTTATTAGCTCTGTTGTAAACTATTGAGTGTCATAAGATGACAATTTCTATAAGAGATTGGAAAGATGAAAAAATTAAAAATTTAGATAGATTTTTAAAAACTTTAGATTCATATATTTTATATGTATGAGTGCTTTTCTCACAGGTATGTCTGTGCACTGTATGCATGCCTTGTACTAGTGTCAGGAGAGGGTATTGGATCTCCTGGAGCTATGGATGTTTGTAACTGCCATGTGGGTGCTAGTAATCGAATCCAGTTCCTTTGAAAGAAAATGAGTGCTCTCAATTGCTGAGCTGTCTCTCTAATACCACGAATAGAGATTTTTATGGAGAGGCAATAGGAAAAAAATAGTTTTAGCACCAAACTTTGACAGATAATGTACTATTCTTTTCTGTCCTGAGCCTGCTCATCTAGAATAACAATCATGAGCTAAATGGAAACTAGAACAGAATGGCAAGACAGAAAAGGAATTGGTAAGGGGAGAAGATTGAGTGGTGATAAGTTTATGTAATCATTCAAGGTTGACTTGTCACTCATCTACTTATTCCTCTCCTGAGAATATGACATCTCCCATGATACGTATTGATGTCTGCTATTCATTTGACATGACTCTAGACTGTATTCACCGTAATGTAGAAGAAGTCATGGACAAGTTTTATATAATTTACATTTTCAGACAGAGAGAAAAAAATTACTAAGAACACTAAGCTAGCACACTGATTTTAAAGTGATTGGTTTATAATTTACCATAAAGAACTAAGAATGAGTGAGTACATGTTTTAGAAACAGACTACATCTTAGATTTCTTTCCTTCTGTGTATGAGTCTTTTGCCTGCCTGTATACATTCACCACATGTGTGCTTGGTGGCCTCGGATGTCAGAAGAAACTGGATGATTGTGAACTTGACGGACATGGGTTCTGGACGGTTGAACTCATATCCAATAGAAAAGCAGCAAGGACTCTACAAACTGCTGTACCACCCCTCTACCTCCAGAGGAGTACAATTTTCAGTTGTTTTAAATTCCTAATTTGGAAACTAGCAAACCTAGTTTGAAAACAACCAAACAATACTAGTATTGTTTTTCTGGTAGAAAAAAAAATAGTTTTAAGGGGTAGGATGACACGGAGATCAGAACAACTATATATTTATTCCAAGAAATTATTTAACCAACTCTCTTTGACAGGAAATGTTTGGAACTGAAGGAGTTGACATAGTTCTCCATGTAATGAAAACAGACCCCAAGAATTTGCAGAGGGGCTTAGGCTACAATGTCCTTCTTTTCAGTACATTAGACAGCATTTGGTAAGTAGTCCTATGATTAAGTGAACACTTTAGTATAAGAGAATTACGTTTACAGCTAGCATTGTCTTCCCTCAGAATTGCACTAGAGGGGTAAGGCAGTGCTTTCTCTGTCAGACAACCTGAATGTGAGTTTGCGATCAAGCCCATCTACCTCTCAAGTAGAAAAGCTGCTCATTTCAAAACGTAATTGCTTGTTGTGATTAATTTCATTCCACTCTGGTGCCGTCTGGGAAAACGGAAGCATTGTGTTACGTATGCAGGATGATGCTTCTGCTTTGGCTCTTTTAAGCACTCATCTCTGTTCCAGTGACAGCCATCTAACTTTTCTGTAATTTTGTGTGGTGTTTATGACTTTTAAATATAGCTGGACATTTGGTACAATAATTGTTTTTCCCTTGCTCCTTTTTCTTCTTAGCTTTCATTGATAACTTAGCTGCATTAAATGTTGTCAGAGTTATCCAGAGAAACAAAATTAATATATGCTATATAGAGAGTATTTCTTGTAGTAATTGGCTCAGTTTACAGGTTGGAAAGTTGTAAGCTGGAAAAAACAAAGCAAGCTAAATCTCTACCTTGGCTTCTTTTCTAATTTCAATGGCAGAATGACCTGACAAAAGTAACTTAGAGAAGACAGGGTTTATTTTTGCTCATAATTCCAGGTTCCACTCCACCACTGGAGAGGTCAAGCTGTCAGGAGTTTGAAGCAGCTAATCACCTTATATCCACAGTTAAGAACAGAGAGAGAGAGAGAGAGAGAGAGAGAGAGAGAGAGAGAGAGTGCTTGTGCTAGGCTTGTTTTCTCTACTCTTAGATATGGATAGGGTGAAGTAGATAGCCCAGGGAATGGTGCCACCCATAATGGATGGGTCTTCTCACCACAGATAATGTAATCAACATAATCCCCCAAAGACTTGCCCAAGCCAACTGGTCTCTTGTTTTAAAAAGGAAGCCATTTTAACCAAAGAACAGAGGAAGCTAACCCTAGCAGGCTTTAAGGCTTGGAAGAAACATAATTGTTACTAATGACTGTCAGCATCATCGTTACTACTGCCAGTAGCTTTGTCAGTTTAACAAGGAACTACTGAGAAAACCAGTAAAAGTAGCCCTGGACGTAGTTACAGTCCCTCACTCCATCCAGTCCACATGGACTTGAATAGTAGGCACTGTAGCAAATGTCAAGTGCACGTTGAATGTACTCAAGATTCATCAGATAGTTCAGCTGCACCAAACCATGGACGAGATGGTGAGCAGACAAACTTGAAGAAGCAGTTATTATGGCAATTAGAGGTCTTCAGGAACCATCCGTGAGAAGTTCCTGTAACTCCGCTTGCAAGGCGCCTGACACCAACCTCTAGTCTCCTCAAGGGTGTGTGTGTGTGTGTGTGTGTGTGTGTGTGTGTGTGTGTGCGCGCATAAAATGAAATAAAATCTTGAAAAAAAAGTACAATTGAACTACATTTATAAAGCTTCAGAGTTTCTATTTTTAAAGTAGAAACAAAGTAACTAGTTGGTTTAGAGAAATAAAGTAAGAGCATCGCCTAACCATATTTAGAGAAATAAAGTAACCATGCTGTGATAGGAAGGAGGGTCTACAAGTTAATTCTAACAACAAATGTTTGTTGAATGACTGGCTTTCTTTTATTGAAGGTGCTGCATTTTGGGGTGTTATGCTTCTGAGGATTATTTTCTTGAAAAGGAAGGGATTTTTCTCCTCTTGGATATACTAGCGGTAAGTAATATCCACAGCATGCTAACACAAAAGATGAATGTGTCCATGCTAACCTTTTCCAAACCAAGTGCCAGGAAACAGGGTGTCGTGACTAAACATGCCTCAAATCATGTTCAGATATAGTGATGGGTTTTGTTTATCTGTTTGGGGTTTGGGTTATTCTGCTTTGTTTTGAGACATGGTCTCTCTATGTGGTCTTGGCTATCCCGAAACTCACTATATAAATCAGCTGGCCTGGAACTCACAGAGATCTTCCTACCTCTACCTTCTGAGTGACGGAATACAAGGTGTGCACCATGCCCAGCCAGATATAGTGTTTTAAATAAAATCCCTCCCAAAGATTCCCAAACCACTAGCATATTAAGGATTCTGAACATTCCTCCAGTTAAGGAGTCAGTTTACATAGGTCAGTATTCCCAAACACAGGGAAGCTAATGTTTTTCCTTCTACTCTGTCTACCTGTCAAGAAATAGTTTATAAAAAGCTACACTGTGTCCTCTATCAAATCTCTATCAACCACTCAAAAATTTCCAGCTTTTTCCCAACATTAAAGTTATGGATAACATTAGGAAAGGATGACTCTTTAAAGAAGTGTCTGCAGTCCAGAGGTATATGAGGCCACATAGCATGCCAGGCAGGAACTAAGAGCCACCACCTTACAGCTGTGGCAAACAGATGTCAGTTCCATTGATCTGAATTAGGACTGTAGTCAGTATTATAACAGAGGAAAGTCATGATTTATTTTCAGTGAAATTTGCAAGTCTCGTGCAGAATCAGAGCCATGTTGATATAACTTCCACACTCTTTATTTTATTAACAGAATAATAAACCCACTTTGATTTGATAAACATACCAAAATTATTAGTGTCTTATCATGTCCTTGCAAGAGAATTTGTACATTATTATACTCATAATATTTTCATCTATAAAACCACATAACAACGGCATCTGTTTCATCCTGGTGTAGGGAGGCTAATGAGTGACATAAAGTGTGTGTGTGAGCATTCAGTGAATATGTACATGAATATGCTATGTATGTATGAATATACATCCATTGACTTGTTATGCCTATATACATTGTTGCAATGTGTTTGCTATGATCAGGTCACTAAGTTGTGCAGAATGTGGATTTAGTCAGTAAACGTTAAAAATGTTACAACAATTTCAACCATTAACATTTCTCCTGAAAGTAAAGTAAACAAATAACAACAAAAACCACTCATTTGATTTAAGGTTCTGTTTCAAAACAGCTCTGCTAAAAGGTTAAATATTATGAAGTATTTACTGTGTATTGCAGTCTTTCTCCTCCCACCCCAGACAGGATTTCTCTGTGTAGCCCTAGTTGTTCTGGACCTCACTTCGTAGAAATCAGGCTGGCCTTGAACTCACAGAGATCCACCTGCCTGTGCATCCTGAGTATGGGGATTAAAAGCATGCACCACCTCACCTCCGTTTCTTATAGAGGATATTTGTATTAGTCAGGGTTTGCTAGAGCGGTGGTTCTTGACTTTCCTGGTGCTATGACTCTTTAATACACTTCCTCATGTTATAGTGACCACCAAACATAAAATTACTTTCATTGCCACCTCATAACTGTAATTTTGCTATTGTTGTAAATCATAATGTAAATATCTGTGTTTTCTGTTGGGCTTAGGCGGCCCATGTGAAGGAGTCATTCAGTATCCTTACAAGGGGTCATGACTCACAAGTTGAGAACCACTGCTCTATAGAAACAACTTTTAAAATGAACCTATATATCTATATCCATGTATAGATATATATATGTCCATATATAGACATAAATATGTAAATATAGATATAAAGAATTTGTTAGAATGGCCTACAGGCTGGTCTGCTAGTCTATCAACGGCTGCCTACATGTGAAAGGTCCAAGAATCCAGCAGTTGTTCAGTCCATGAGCCTTGATGCATCAGCTGGTCTTCAGTTTCCACCAGAATCCTGAAGATGTAGGCTTTAATGCCAGTGAAGGAATGGACTTGCTAGCAGGAGCAAGCATGCGAAAAGAGCAAGCTTCCTTCTTCATGTCATTTATATAAGCTTCGGGCAGAAAATGTGGCCCAGATTAAAAATGGACTTTTTTTAACCTCAAATGATCTGGATTAAAGGTTCCCACTTCAAAGAACCAGATCAGAAGTGGATCGTCCCACATCAAATATTTAATTAAGAAAAATTCCCACGCCTTTAATCCCAGCACTTGGGAGGCAGAGGCAGGCGGATTTCTGAGTTCAAGGCCAGCCTGGTCTACAGAGTGAGTTCCAGGACAGCCAGGGCTACACAGAGAAACCCTGTCTCAAAAAAAACAAAAAAAAAAGAAAGAAAGAGAGAGAGAGAGAGAGAGAGAGAGAGAGAGAGAGAGAGAGAGAGA